>LR812521.1:43367993-43712993 GCA_903798195.1 Danio kyathit | reverse complement strand
TTTATTTGTGATAATAACCGTCTCACTGCACATTATCTCTTACATAATACACATGTTTTGCTTAAGTAAGACTGTGTTTTTTTATGCAGCATTCCATCTCATAAAGGAAAAAAAAAGAAAAGAACTAGTCCATCACTCTTCCAGCCTCAAACTGATGATCATTGCAGTGATAATGTCTGAAGAACAGTTTTCGACACCGGCAGCAACATTACCACACAACCCTGATAAGAAAAGCAGGCACAGAGAGAGATAGAGAGAAAGAAGGAGATTTGGGAATTAACAGAGACATTCGAATGTGTCAAATGCACATTCAATTTAAGGTCACTGCTGTTTGCCCTCTATTCTAGCTCTTGATTCAAATATTTTTTTGCAATCTTGCTGGCTATTTTTAAACCCCATTACCACAACAAACAACTTGCATTTTATGCTTTGCTGACTATGAGCACTAGAAAATAATTTTGAAGAGACATTAGTGATTTGACCTGAAACTAATTGAACTGTTTTGTTGCATAAGAGCAGTGCATATCGTTTCTTCCTCTGTAAACATATTAAATAGATAATTATGTACCTTTTTAACTAGCGTGATCATGCATTAGCAGTAAAGGAAAGATCAATATCCCAATTGTTACATTACAATCTACTATAGCACTTTGATTGCGCTTACTGATCACCCAGCTATGTTTGTATTGCAATTAGTGCATCATAATTGCTATTTTTAAGTAAATCCTGCTCTGGTTTGGCAACATGACAGATCTGTTTAGCGGTGTCTGGATCAGTACAGCTGTTCGGCTCATCGACTCAAGAGTGTGCAGAGATCTTGTTCACATCTGTATGTGAAAGACAGACGCATAGACAGGGTTAGTGTTCATAATATACTCACAGAAACTGATTATATGCTCATATATTAGCAAGAGAAGGCATATGAGGTAAGAGACTTTTGTGTGTGTGTGCGTGCGTATGTGTGCGTTGTGTGTGAGAGAAGGGGGACCATCTGCCATCTGCAGCACGTCGTGCCAGGCCTGTTACCCCCCCCATCATCCTCTAGTGGAGTGTGTGAAGCATACAAACCTGGGAGACTGAAAGAAACAGACAGAGAAGCTGAGAAATAGGAGGATTTGTAGCAATAAGTAACCAAGAATGTCTTGGAGATCCTTTCTTCTCCCTTTCCTGCTTCGGTTAGGAGAACTGCTGTTTGAGAGCAGCTCCGAATCACAGATAGATACTGGTGGATTTTTTCTTCTTCTGCCTGTCCCAGTTCAGTGTTTTGGCAATAACATTTTTCTGACTCTCTGCCCACATCTCAACTCCCACCCTCTCTTTCTCTCTTTTCTCGCAGCACAATTTCCAGCCGTGCAAGAATCAGTCTCAGTATTGTGAACGCCAAGGATTCTGTGGTTTTATTGGATAATCTGGCATAAGGAAAGGGCTGAATATGCTCAAACAGAAAACTCCAGTGGCTCCGGCTGTGCATAAGTTACAACTTAGCCTAGTTGTTAATTAAATGAGTGCTAAGCTACAACTTTGGCAATTCAAAATATTTGCGTGTTGTACTGTTCAATGCAGTTAAACCGCAGCGCTACATATAACTACAATGTTTGCAAAAGTCCCTGAACACGATTAATGCCCGGAACAAATCTGCAAGGTGATTGGATTACATGAATGTTGTGCATGACTGACTTAAATTCTTCAGACATATACGCTGATGGTGACATTTACACTTGTTAACCTAAGAGGTTACACATTACATGGATAAATGACTTCGGTATCACTTTATTTGGATACCTTTGCACATTTTGTTGACTATAAGTTACATTGCAACTGCATGACAATTATTCTCAATAGAGTATCAGCAGGCTGTCTGGTTATTATCTGCTAATTCTGCTCCTCCAACAGACGTTCTCCAGGCTGAGACATTTTCACTTTAGATTTACCATAACCATAACAGTCCACTAATGGACCCTTTTCACAAGACTGACGTGTTTAACGGTCATCATAATCTTAAATCTTTGACAGTTTTTAATATTTAGGTTTATATGTATTTATGAATGTATTATATCATCTTTGCGTCAAAATACAAAAAACGAATTACCGCTTATGCAAGGTGTTTCTAATGCAGCGTCTATGGGGCTGAGAGGAAATTTGAAGTTATTCTCTCCTCTGGCTGCCGTCATCAGTCTCGCACATTTTTTTTCCTTTTTCTGAAAGTCTTGATAACACTATTGTGGCCTTTTTCTTTTATTATTTCAGCAAATAGGATTGTAAAAAAATTATTTGTTGTACTCTCCCATTCACTGCGGTCTTAGTTTACCCAACCATGATGCCTTCCGCTACTCAGAAACTCGGAAAGGTGAAAAGGCTCTATACCCTTGATGATAATGGTCCCTTGGTGATAAGGGTGTAGGGATTATTTACAGTTTTAACCCAAAGAATGACCAGTCTGTCAGATGAAGAAGAGCCGGAGTCAGAGATTCAAATAAATAAATAAAGTTTACTGAAGATAGTTTGCAGTTTCATCAGCAGAAGCCAGCTTCAACACTCGCAATGAGTTCCTAGGCCGCTCTGCTTACAATCACAAATCAATAACAATTCTACTCTCACATAACGTCATTATCTGCGTCATACATATAGGTGTTCTAACCTGGGGTGCGTTTCCCAAAACCATCGTTAGCCAACTAAGGTCGCAAGTTACGTCGTTACAAACATAGTTCTTTGATTTGCTGTTTCCCAAATCCATCGCTCCAACAAACATTCGCAAACTGCGTCGCAAACTTGAGCCCTTGAAACGACACCTCTGGAGCTGTAGTTAAAAGCATAGTTCCTGGCTGTGTTCTATTCCCACTTATCCCCCCTATGCCCTATTCATTTAGAACATTCTAACATTCAAAGTTGGAATTATTAATAATAAAAAAGCATTAAGGTCATCTCTCTTAGGTGTAATTTGCTTTCAAAGTATTTTTACAGTTCAGTTTTAGGTATCTTCATGTTTACAATTGTGCTCCCTTCGCGGTGCACTTTGAAAACATTGATATCATTTTGAACACAGCCTCATGGCGAAAACTATAGGTATATTTAAAAGCGGAAATTATGTTACGTCTCCAAAGCTTGTGAAAATAAAACATAGCATACGTTAATTCTTTTATTTTATAGTGGGTTATTTATTAAGTATCTCTACTGTATATGTCATGGGCCTGTTGGTTAGAACTTTCTGCTGTGGTTTGCATGTGTCAAATTGTAATTTTTTTTAAATAAATAAACAATATCCTAAATAATAATAATAATAATCATCATCATCATTAATATTATTATTAAAGTAAATATATTTATAATAAATCGCCTCATTATTTATTTATTTATGTGATTTATATGTGATATTAGAATATTGTTAGCTTTTGTAAGTGATTTTATGTTTTAGAATAGAATATGTAATGTTCAACTTCTCAATAATATTAGTAAAGCAAACACAGGCCCTATATGTGCCATTTACATTATTTTATTTAATATGGAAAGCGAGAGGATTTTTTTACCAAAACTAATATTGGATTTTATTTGAAATGCGTGTTTGTGTAAAACAATATAATTTGCACAAAGAAATGATGGGGTTGTTCTCTAAAGAAGTTACTCCACCCCGTTTAGAGCATCATTATGTGCGTTTTACGCTATAACTAACGTGGTTCAAGAGATGGATCTGCGACAGAGAAACATCAGACATACTAGATTGTTTAGAGCTGATTTGAGACCTGTGAAAATGGATCCACAATCAAATAGAACACACACACTTAAAGTACAATCTGTTTCTTAGCCAAGGCTGAGTGTACTCTTAGCCATTTTATCAAAACTGGTTAAAAACCGGTATAATCTACATTCAGGCAGTTATATAAAGTCTATCTTGAATAAAAAGTAGAATCACTTTAAAAGAATTAACCGTAAAAATAGCTAAATCACTTTAGACATTTTAGATAGTATTAACTCATCGAAATAACAATAGAAACAGTTGCTTCCAGTCTTCAGTCCTTCATTTCCACTCGAGGTCTCCGTGACCTCTGACCTAGTTTGGTGACTCCTGAAAATAGTTACAATGAGACAGGCAAATGCACTGAACATTCTTAGATTAAGCAATGTGTTAACTTTATTAGTTATTCAATAATCGTCTTTAATCAAAATAATAAGAAGCAGGATGATGAGAAAAGGATAAACGTTGATCCATGATGAGACGGATTGGAAGGTAGAAATCCGAATCCTTCAAGGGTCTTATGAGAATTAGTTGGCATGTAGTTGCAATGTAACTTATAATCAACAAAATGTGTTAAAGGGACCATCAAAATAAAGTGATACCATGACTTCTTGGTTGCTCCAGAGCACAAATGTCTGATGTCAGTTGTTCATGCAGGGTTTCATTACATAAAAAAAATAATAAATATAATAATAATAATTTAATTGCTAATTTTTTAAAAAGATTTTTTAAAGATTTTTATACAATATATAACTATAACAGATTTTGTGATTGTTGCATATTTTGAAATTGAAATTAAATCATTACTGACAATTTACAAAACACATGTTTGGTAACACTTTATAATAACTACACACTATGAACCATTTGTTAATGATTAGCATATAGTGAATTCATTATCTGTTAATCATTAACTCTACATTAACAGACGTTAGTAAGCAGTTTATAATTGCAGCTACAAATCCTCTATTATTGACTTACAACCACATTTATAATGTGCTTAATACTTGTACTTTCATACTTTGTTAATGATTTATTTTTCATTACTAAATTAAGCATTGCATTATTTACGAACCAGTTATTTAAGCATAGTTGGTGTTTTTTTTTAATATCATTCAGAATGAGTTAGTAAATGATTATTAAATTATTAAAATTAGCATTTATAAATCTTATTATTCAGGCATTTATTAATAGTTAATTTGTATGTTAATAAATGCTTTATTAACCCAACTTCATCCAGTTTTGTGACCTAATCTAAAGTGAGGACTGTTTATGCTTTATAAATCTCTTATAAATGACAATTAAAGGCTCAGTTAAATTCTAAACTGGAAAATAGAACACAAACGACATTATTCATTTCTATTAGTTTGAAGATACACAAATAAAACTGTATTTCAAAAAAAAAATTCTTTGCAACCTTATCTAAAATAAAATTACTGTACAGTTTAAACATTGCATCTTATTATATTGTTGTTGTTTTATCCAATTTTATGTCGTATTTTGACACTCCTGTTATTCAGCAATGTTTAAACTTTACAGTAATTTAACTTTTTAGATAAGATTACAATGATTATTGTTCATACTGAGCCTTTAATTGTCATTTATAAGGAATTTATAAAGCATAAACAGTCCTCATTTTAGATTAGGTCACAAAACTGCATGAAGTTGAGTTAATAAAGCATTTATTAACATACATATTAACTATTAATATATGCCTGAGTAATAAGATATATAAACGTTGATTTCAATAGTTTATTAATCATTTACTACTCATTCTGAATTATCTTAAAAACCATCGAAAACCATTTGTAGCTGCAGTTATAAACTGCTTACTAAGGCTTATTAATGTAGAGTTAATGATTAACAGATAAATAATTCACTAGATGCTAATGCTTAGTAAATGATTGATAGTGTGTAGTTATTATAAAGTGTTACCAAATGGTTTCTTCCAGTCTTGCAATAATTAATCTACACTTATAATGAAACCAACAGATGCAAGCTGAATGAAGCCTACAAATATTCTGCACGTTTTTCCTGACATAATGCCAAAAAAAAACTCCTGACAGTCTTAATTTGAGTTATAATAAAAAACGTCCAAACGTGTTTTATTTTTTTCATACAGTTTTTTTATTTAAGTATGAAAAGAATAAATCGAAGTCAGTCAGTACCATAAACATCAGCAAGTCTGATTCGATGCCTATATTTTTTTTTAAATCACAACCTGATTTTTGTAAGGACTCAACCAAACTCTAACTAGACATTCTAAAGAGGCAATAGTTTGCATTACAACCTGCAGGGAGCCCATGTAATATTCACTAATTGGAGAAGTTCTAGAATATGAGACAGGTTTTGATTTGTTCAGAATATTCAGAATATCCTGTATTTTTCCCAGTTCATGGGCTGCTTGGTACAGTATTTTGTCTGTTAGTACCATCATCAGTTTCTTTAGCCTCTATTAATGTCTCATTTACAGGCTTTGCAATTAGAAATGTAGTTTGTGTGCAAGAGATCAGCCAAAATCTAAGTTAAAAAGTTTTACCAACTTTTACTCTGCAGTCCTAGTGTGAACTCTGTGTCTCGCTTTAGACCTTCTGTATAGCTTGTGCAGCCTATCTGAGCCATTAAAATTCAGCCTCTGACAAGGGACACTTTTATTGAACTATAACTGGACATTTTCTGTCTTGAAAATTTAATGATGCTTTAATAAGGTAGAAGTAGGAAGCAAAAAAAAAAAAAAAAAAAAAAAACGAGGATGTGCAGCTTCCTGCCCTGCACATTGGTGCCTTCATTACCTAAATCACAATGAATTTCTCAGCCAAGCCCTGGATTGGTGCACAGTGTGGCCCCTGAATTGGTAAGGGAGCCTTTAATAAACATAGCACCATGAAGTGAGAATTAATTCACCACCCATTCACTGCCTGCTTGCCTTTTTTCAATATCACTGCAAAAAAAAAAAAAATGCTTGAGCTTGTTTTGTGCTTTCTGGTTTGACGTGATTGTCCCCCATGCATATTTATGCAGTGTGCACTTCAAGGCGTGCTGGAGTAATGTGTTTAGTGTGTTAAATGAGAATGCAAATGGCTTTAACGCTGGTTTTGTTTGAGCTTGATTGTTGCTGAAAATGGTAATGATTTTCCTGTGCTTTATTTTTAATAGTGTGAACAATAACTGAAAACACACCTGGGAGAGGTCTCATTTTAGAGTAGTTCTCCAGAGAGCAACTTCAAACTCGATAACCTTCTAAAGCACATAATCCGAGAAACTGTGAGGATCCCAGAACTCCCACTGGATTTGTTGCTTCTTTTTGGTCTTTCGTTAGAGCAGTGATTCTACAAAGATGACATTCGCTGTGTGTGTACTTTTTCCACAGCAGTCCTCTGTCAGGGTTTGAAAAGTTGAGTCAAACGGGATCCTGACTTTCTTCATAGTTCTCTTCGGAGATGAAACCAGTAAAGAAAACTGACATATAGTGCAGCTAAAACACCAATATCTGTTATGAGTTTAGCATGGAAATTTTAACTCTCTCTGCTTTTTTCTGACATAACAGTTTTTAAATAGCATCTAATGAACACTTGTCAGTCACTTTAAGTACACTTTTTCATCTTTTTTTGAATACAAATAATATGATCAGACGATAACAGGCAGCAACTCAAGACAGTCTGCAAAAGTTCAGATGAATAGCAGAATGTATCTTTTTAAAGTAATCTTTAATTAAAAGGACTTGTATTATAAAAAATCAAATCAAATTATTCATAAAGACTCTAAAAGTTTCATTACTGGACGAATCAACACTTATATACAGCAGGGAAAATAAGTATTAAACATGTCATGTTTTTTTCCTGGAAACAATATTTCTAAAGGAGCTGTTGACATGGGATTGAGCCAGATTTTGGCAAAAAGTACAACACAAACACACAAACAAAACAAAACAAAAATATCTTAAAAGGGAGTTATGTGTAATAACAATGAAATGACACAAGGAGAAAGTACTGAACTACTGAAACGTATTTAATACTTTATATAAAAGGCTTTTTTGGTGATGGCAGCTTAAAGACACCTCTCATATAGAGAATGAAGTCACATGAATTGCTCAGGTGTGATTTTGTTCACAGACTTCTACAGAGTGTAAAAATCCTGATGGTTCTGTGTAGAGCTTCAAACCTACACTGGTCTCATGGTTCGGTTCGGTTACGATTATCATGCCATCGATTCGGTTCAATTCGATATCTCTGTGCATCACGGTGCATTGACGATGCTTTCCATACACAGTTTTATGTTTTCTTCACAGCAGCAATTCTTGTATTAAAATGTATAAATATATTTATATTTATATACTATTTGTAATACAATTTTGTCCTTGTAATACAAACAGTCATATAAACTGTACCTTTAAACAACACGAGCATTTATATCAAATAATATAAACAAATATGAACATTCCGCTCGCTTTCTGATCCTTGTCTACCAAGTTCTCTTACACCCCTATGATTGGTCACACGCTCGACAGAAAGGGCAGTGATTGGCTCTTGCGCGCTGCGCTCTTCACAGAGTGCCACAGTGAGAGAGAGGGAGAGAGAGAGAAATGCAGTTTACTTTCATTCTCTCAATCGCAGTGAAATAGGGGCTTCTGCTGTAAGTGTCAGTGAAAGACTGTCCAGCAAACACACACACAGTGAAATTGTGCACAGTTTCTGCGTTTTTAAGTAGTTCGAGCATTGTAAATACTCGCGCTCGCGGTTCGCCTCCCTCGCCATAGTAAGCTACGGCGACAGCGCATATAAGATAAATGACGTCAGTACATAATAATCGGTTATGATTATTACTGAACCGATACCGAATTGTCTGCATCTGGATTGCGGTGCACTGAAGAAACAATATATTTTGACACCCCTAGTTCTGTGGGTCTCGTCTATCAAGTCTGATCTTTATTTTGTATTTTATATTGGATTCAATTCAGGTGGTTGGCTGGGCCGTTCTACAGCTTGATTTTCTTTCTCTGAAAGCATTTGAGAACTTCTTTGGCTGTGTTTTGGATCATTGTCTTGCTGAAATGTCCACTCTAGTTTCATCTTCATAATCCTGATAATGCAGATGTTGGACTAGCAGCTAATATTCATTTACAATGATGAAGGGCAGAGAGCTGCTGAATAACTCCTGAGAGATTTCAGCTGCTGTCTGGGCTTTCACTGCCTTTCTGCACCTCCCTTTCTTCATGTGTTCAATACTTTTTCCCTGCATCATTTCATTTTATTACACATACCTTAATTTGTAAATTAATTAGATTTGTTTTCTTTGCAACTATGGATTTCTTTGGTTGTTACCAACATCCGGGGAATATTTCAAGCCAACGGCTCCTTTAGAAATATGTTTTTGAGAAAAATGGTCACATGTTCAATACTTATTTTCCCTGCTGTACCTCTAATGAAGGATTCAATAATAGTGTAATCATTTAAAACTGCTACTTGTCTCCACCTACTGGTGTAACAGTGTAACTGATTCAAGCAATATTGACAGCACAGGAATTCGCAAATATATACAGCATCCTCTAATGAATTTGTCATCTGAAACATGCCATAAAATATACCCGGAGAAACATATTTTACATTTCACAAAAATATTTGCCATGTATTTACAGTATATTAGGGGTTTAAATGGTAGAACTGAAATGTTTGCACAAAGAACAATATACAAATAATACATAAATATAGCCATTTCTGCTTGTTTTAAAAGATTTAAGGGGTGAATATCAGAGCAATAGCTCAAGCACTGGAGCATAGTGCAAGCAACAGAAAGGTCATGGGTTTGATTTCCTGGGAATGCAAAAACTGATGTTTTGAATGCTATTCAAGAGGTTTTGGATTAAAGAATGTGCTTTTATTTAAAGGCAGAATGCATTCAGCATGTGTGTTTTCAGTATGTGACCTTGAACAAATAACACGCTGAGGTCATTAGAGTCAGCTTTTCTGAGAAGACTTCACGAGGACGCATTCATTTGGCTTCAATGAAGATTTAATCATAAATGTTGTTTTCCTGGTGCATACGCTCAATGAATTTGTTATGCCCACGTTGCTAAGTAAATGCATCTTTTTGTTTTATATTATAAGGTTGACTGAGCACAGCAATTATAATGAACTGCATATAACTATGTTAGTGAAATTACATAGTCATTAATAAAGCCACTTTCCTTTTTTTAGACATTTCTTAATATGAATGTTATGTATGTCAAAATTTGTTTTCTGAACAGCGTAAAACATTTAAACATACATTTCTGCATTTCAAGAGTTCACACTTTGATGATTGATTATCAAGCTTGTTTGGCATGCTGTCCCGGGAGAGAGCCGTGAGCTCATAAGATCCTCGAGCTCGGGGCTCCCTCTCGTTTGCAAGGCGAGAGTGGAGTTTGAGCTCAGGTAGATCTCCCCTGCTGTAGTGGCTAATGAACAGATATTGATTGCTCTTAAGGGATAGCTACTTACTAGGTGCATATCTATGGTGGTGATTTGGATTAGTCAATTAACTTAAGTTGCATGTTTTTGGATGGTTGGAGGAAACCGGGGGACCTGGGGGAAACCCACACGAGCACGGGGAGAATGTGTAAACTCCACACAGAAACGCCGGTTGGCTTGGTAAAGACTAGAACCAGTGACGTTCTTGCTGTGAGGCAACAGTGCTTACCACTGGGCCACCGTGCCACCCATCTAGGAAAGGAGGAGGAGTAGAGGTGGAAGGGGGAATTCTTCAAAATGAAGATGGCTGCTAAATGGAACTTGGATATTTACTGTATAGTGGCTTTGGAATCGTCTGATTGGTGAATCATAAATCGGATAATGCAAGACCAGTTGAGATAAGCACGTGATCCTATCGAAATTAGCTTATAAATAAACTTCACAATGTAACCCTCAATCATTTGACTTTGTGTATTTTCTGATTAATTTAATTACCAGTGAATGAATTAAGTTGTCGCCTCACAGCAAGAAGGTTGCTGGTTAGAGCCTCCGCTAGGGCTGGACGATATGGCAAAAATTTATATCACGATATATATTTTTATTTCGGTCGATACGATATAATTCCGATATCGATATGGACAATATTAAAAAGAAAGGAAAAACTCCCAAGAACGCACACAATGGATGTCTGTACCTACAAATGTCTGCAAAGTGAATTTGCAAAGTCGATAATACCTCCAGACTCTTATAACCTTTTTTAAAATAAAAACAGTACAAAAAAAAATTTGTTCACTTTTTATTTGTATTTAGCCTATACAAACAAGAAATGTGAAATAAACTATCAAATAAATAAAGCTCAAAAATTCATAAGAAATATGCAAAATAGTTTTTTAGAAAAATAAGTGTTTGTAGTCTTACCAGCAGGACAGCAGTGATGTGTGAACTGAGTTTGATGGCAGTATAATGAGTTAGAGGGAAGTTATTGACAGCTTTTGTAGTATTGATTTTTGCGTTTAGCTCTTTGTAGATGGTCCCTAAGGATCGGTCTCTTTGCCGCCTGCGCATAGAGATCAATATAATGCGTCCAGCGCGTAGGAAAGCTCATTTTTAGGAAAATAAGGTTGTAGGTGGTTGTATGCATTGCGACAGTTGAAAAAATGTGCTATTTGTGTAGGAACAATGTTTCGGTCATGAGTTATTGATCCGGAAAAGACGAATCTGCGAATCTGTTGCTAACTTTTACTGAACTGAACCACTTCTACACACCTGCATTAGTCTTTCCTTTCTTATCAACTATTTCGTCTGCATTCTTACTTGTGGAAGCTTGTTCATTCGCATATGTATTCAGAGCACTCATTTTGTAGCTAAAACTTTTTGCGGCGCAGCTTAACCACCTGCTGTGCTGAGCGCTGGCAGCGTGTCTGTGTTGTTCGTCATCACGTAAGTGAGATCAGATCACGCTCTTTCTGACGGCTGAGCACTGAACGTCATTCAGTGACAAGTGATACATGTATAAGATCTTATATAAATAATAATATATCTATTTATATATATGCAAATTTATATCGAAATATCGGAAATGGGTTCAAAAATCATATCATCGTTATTGAAAAAAATTCTATCGCGATATATATTGATATCGAATTATTGTCCAGCCCTAGCCTCCGCTGGGTCAGTTGGCATTTCTGTGTGGAATTTGCATGTTCTCCCTGCGTTCGCAGGGTTGTCCTCCGGGTGCTCCAGTTGCACAGGCAAAGACATGTGGTACAGGTGAATTGGGTAGGCTAAATTGTTCGTAGTGTATGAGTGTGAATGAGTGTGTATGGATGTTTCCCAGAGATTGGTTGCAGCAGGAAGGGCATCCGCTGCGTAAAACGTGCTGGATAAGTTGGTGGTTCATTCTGCTGTGGTGACCCCAGATTAATAAAGAGACTAAGCCGAAAATAAAATAAATGAATGAATTAAGTTGTAATGGAATATAACTAATTCCAATAAATTTACTGAACCTTTTCTTTAAGATATTTACAGCCAAAATAACTGCTTTTGCTACAGCTTTCCCTCCAAAAATGTGCAGATATTTGCAGAAATGTTTGTGCTGTTCCAGGTAACAACAAAATCCAGTAAAACCTAGATGGCACTTTCCAATACAGATACATAACAGGTCATTAATTCAACCTTAACTAGTGCACATATATTCGTGAGTTTCCTGTATCACTAATGAGGAACTAAATTATTACTGCATCACACCTACGAATAAAGAATCTGACAAATGGATACATTATATGAGAATTGGTATTAATTAAACATGTCATCGTGCATGAATTACTTATCAAATATATCTGCGTTATTTAATCATTAATTAAGTCATATTAGTGTACCTATTGTAAATTGTCACCAAAACTTACCAAAAGGGCTGCACGGTGGCACAGTGTGGTAGCACGTCCGCCTCACAGCAAGAAGGTCACTGGTTCGAGCCTCGGCTGGGTCAGTTGGCGTTTCCTGTGTGGAGTTTGCATGTTCTCTCATGTGTTTGCGTGGGTTTCCTCTGGGTGCTCCGGTTTTCCCCACAAATCCAAAGACATATGTTGTAGGTGATTTGTGTAGGCTAAATTGTTCTTAGTGTATATGTATATGTACTGTATGTGTATGTGTGTGAATATGTGTGTATGGATGTTTCCCATGATGGGTTGCAGCTGGAAGGGTTTCCGCTGGCATAAAACATGTGCTGGATAAGTTGGCGGTTCATTCCGCTGTGGCGGACCCCAGATTAATAAAGGGACTAAGCCGAAAAAGGAAAATGAATCAATGAATGAATGAACTCACCAATAATGAGTGTATAGTTTTAAGTAATTACTGTTATTGATGGTAAAGAATGCATTGATTTGTAAGTGTTTTCATGTATATTTGCTGTGCAATCCCCTGAAAAAATGTGGTTATCATTTAGTGAAACATCAACAGTTAAAAGTGTCTTTGCTTACTGGGCAGAAGCAGCGGCACATGACACTGAGTGTGTGACGTGTGTACAGAAGAGGTCACTTTACTGGTCTGTACTCAGGCCTTTATCAGACTGACATGTCCACTCAAGCCAACATGTTTTGCAAGGTCAGCAGTCACCAATGGGACTTCCATTTCTGAACTCTTTCTCCCTGTAGACTCATACTAGCATTAGTACAGTTACGGAATCACATAAACGGACACCGCCGCTAGACTGGGGCTAAATGTGTCCGCTGTGCTGGACTTATTGGGTCTCTCCGTCTGGCTCATTTTAATACTCAAATAGTTTGCAAATACAGCATTATGCATGCGTGTGTTATAGTTTCAACTTATATTTTTTTGAATATCACATGGGCGACGCAAGTGGTGCAGTAGGTAGTGCTGTCGCCTCACAGGCAAGAAGGTCGCTGGTTCGAGCCTCGGCTGGGTCAGTTGGCGTTTCTGTGTGGAGTTAGCATGTTCTCCCTGCGTTCGCGTGGGTTTCCTCCGGGTGCTCCGGTTTCCCCCACAGTCCAAAGACATGCGGTACAGGTGAATTGGTTTGGTTAAATTGTCCGTAAGTGTATGAGTGTGGATGAGTGTGTATGGATGTTTCCCAGAGATGGGTTGCAGCTGGAAGTGCATCTGCTGCGTAAAACAAGTGCTGGATAAGTTGACGGTTCATTCCGTTTGGCGACCACCCCAGATTAATAAAGGGACTAAGCCGAAAAAAAATGAAATGAATGAATGATGAATGAATATCACATCAAGAACTCTTGGTTCTGTGTCCTGATAATGTAGATGGCACAGCTTGTGTGACAACCAACGCCCTAGGGGGCACCAAATAGTTTCCCTCTTGGTGACGAGTCAATGGGAACCAAGACTTTTTGGAGTATATGTCACCCATTTGGCCAGCAGAGGCCAGATAAACTCCAAATTTTATATTCACCAGGTTAAAGGAATAATTCACCCAAAAATAAAGTATTCCATAATTCACTAACCCTCAAACATCCTTAATTTATATAACTTTTTTTCTGTCAAATGAACACAGTTGTAGTTTAAAATTTATCCTGGTTCTTCCTTGCTGCATAATCAAGTTTTGGCGTTTGGATTTACCAGAAGGTCATCAGTTTACCGCAAACACCGATACAAGGACACTGGAGCATTGTAAAGCCACGAAGATCAGTCAATTGCTCACCTTCACACGGCCAATCATAGTCATTTCTGTTGAGCATTGATGAATACTAATGGCAAATCTTCTGTGTTTAAGAACATGCTCAGACAGCGCTTAAATGTTAGCAGGAAATTGATGTTTTTTTAAATATCAATACCGAATTCAGTAATCGTGTCAAATATAGTGTAAGAATCAGTTCATTAAATTGAGTTCGATAAATAGCATTTAAAACGTGTGTTTGGGAAAGAAAACGTTAGCTAACTAGTGTCATTTCCCTTAACTTAGCTGAAAATGAGGTCTGATATCCCTTTTTATTGTCGATATCCATTCAGAACAGGGGGACATGTGTTAACCCCCCTGGTGGCATATGGGTTAGTTGATAACTGATTTACATGATTTTTTTTGAAAAGCTACTATCCAACACCATTATACAGCATGGAAGAGCCAGATAAAAAAGTTAAACTGTGTTCGTCTGAGAGAGAAAAAAAAAAAGTCAAATACCACAGGGATAGCTTGAGGGTGAGTACATTATGGGGTAATTTTCATTTTTGGGTAATTAGGGTCATTTTTAGTTTTGAGCTATTCTTTTAACTCCCCAAACTGTCTTTCTTCCATTCTCTGTCACTATTTCCTTGTGAATCATGAGTGACTATTTTCAGGACCATGGACAGCTCAGTTGTTTCTTTGCCCAATTATGAAAACATCACATGCTGGAGACTTTCTTCCAACATGCAGATATTAGCTGCATTTTGACAAGCTCCTAAAAGTTCAAACTGAGCATTAGGATGGAGAAGAAACGTGATTTCGGTGACTTTGAACATGACATGACTGTTGGTGCCAGATGGGTCTGAGATTTTCAGACACCATCTGTAGGTTTGGAGAGAATGATCTGAAAATATCCATTGAGTGGCAGGTCCGTGGGCAAAAATGCCTTGTTAATGCAGGGGTCAGAGGAGAATGACCAGACTGGTTCAGCTGCTAGGAAGCAGAGTAACTCAAATAACCACTCATTACAACCGAGGTTAGCAGAAAACAAACTCTGAGCTCACAAACACATCAAACCTTGAGAAGATGAGGCACAGCAGCAGGAGAAGAGCACACCGGTGGCACTCATGTCAGCTAAAAGTCAGCAAACTAAGGCTACAATTCACACATGCTTGTCAAAACTGGACAGTAGCAGCCTGAAATCTTTCAGTTATTATTCAGTTAACATTAGGATAATGGGTCAGAGTTTGTTGCAAAACGGCATGAAAATAGATCTCAGCTTACCTTGTTATGGCTACTTTCAGCAGGATAACATGTAATCTGAACCCCCACTTCACCCCCGCAATTCAATAAACAAAACAAACAAACATCAAAATTTCTTAAAAAAAGCAACATCGAAAATGAGTTTATGAGCACTGACTGTAACCCAAAGCCTTACAGTCACCAGTTCTTAAGCAAGCACAGAACTAGTGGACTTTCTATACTTACATTACATTAATACCTAAGATAATTAAGTTCTGAAAGCAAAGGGGGGGTCCTTTTTAACTGGTTTTTCTTTTGTAACTCTTTGATTTATTTGCTAATTTGAATTAATTTGTACTCTCATTCGTACATTTTAGTACAAGTTGCTCAATTTGGTGTCACGCCTTCTTTTAAATATTGTACATTTTCATATGACTGAAATCATATAAATTTGTACAAATTAGCTACAAAACTGACAAAATGTCAAATAGGCAAGGTCGCTGGTTGTACCTGTACAGTGGCTGGTTAGTGTATCTCTTGTGTTAAATGCACTTTAATAAGGTTTTGTCTAGTTTCTAGTCCAAATATTTATACATTCTTAAATCATGAAGCATTTTCTAGACAAGTATTAATAAGTCAAAATTAAGTGAGCTGCCACACTGTAAACCCTGCTATTGTCAATACTAAAGATATTAAGTTATATAACTTTACATTACTTAAATACTTAAAATACCAGTTAAACTTACTCATTAGGCAGCAAAAATGTTTAATTAATATTTTAAGTTCTCTGAACTTAAAATTTTAATTTCTTTAAAGATTCACCAAGTCTCTGTTTAAAATGATTGGCTCCACTTAAATTAATTCTGCCTTGACATGCGCTGATTGGTGATATGTTATATGACAAGGTGGTCATTTTGTTTGTGATGCTGAATTTTGCTGAAGCGCAGCAGGACAGAGGCACTCCCTGAACCCATCTGACAAAAGAGAAAAGTTAAAGTAGTAAGTAGATATTTAAATGCTTAAATACATTTTTCTTAATTGATATACATGCAGGGGCGACATGGTGGCGCAGTGGGTAGCGCTGTCGCCTCATAGCAAGAAGGTGGCTGGTTCATTAAGCGTTGGGCTAATGACCCACCTTGTAAAAATACACCTCCAACATGGTGCGGCTAAATATCAACTTCGATATAAACGGCCCTGTGAGTAAAATAGAAAGTTAAGAATATAAAAGCTGAAGAGTTTAAAAGTTTAGTCTATTATCCATTTTAAGTTATCTGTACTTAAACATTTAAGTTAATTTAATGAAGAGACCACATTTGGTCAACTCAATTAATTGAGTTGTCGATTTCCCATTACTCAATGAACTGAGGTAATCATTTTCCTCAAATCATTTGAGTAGTCTCAACTTCTTATTTAACTTATGATTTATAGTGCAGTAGGGTAGTAAAAGAATCTTATTTCAAAATTTAGCAAGTTGGAAGGAAAAAGGCAGCTTACAGAACCGACAGTCACAGCTCTGCCAACAGTGTGAGCAAATGTGTTGTTTTGAGCTTGAAATGTTCTCATGTTGGAGGGTTTCTACAAGTCAGCACTCTCAGGGATCACTTCATAGTGCACCCAAACTCCCTCTGTCTCTTATTTATTGATCTTATGTTGTGCATTTGGCACCAACAAGTGAATGTTTCTTAAACTGATTCAAGACAAATTGGACATTTTGAAGAGTTTTTTTTCATCCTCATGTTGGTAAAAAATAAAATCTTGGTTTTATTTATTTGTTTGTTGCTTTACATTTTTTCTTTCTTGCTTTACTTGTTTATTTCTTTATTTATGACAATTGGTTCAGAATATCTTTGTGTTTATAAATTAAATTATAGGCGGTTCATTCCGCTGTGGCGACCTCTGAAATAGAGAACAAGAATGAAGGAAATTGAATGAATGAATGAATTAAATGACTTATTAAATTCATTGATTTTCTTTTTGGCTTAGTCCCTTTATTAATCTGGTGTCGTCAAAGCGGAATGAACCGCCAACTTATCCAGCATGTTTTACACAGCAAATGCCCTTCCAGCCGCAACCCAGTACTGGGAAACACCCATACACTCTCATTCACTCACATGCACTATGGACAATTTACTTTACTTTACTTTACTTTCTTTCCACAAGTGGAAATTTGTTTTTGGCCTCACCTCACAACCACATCAGCGTTCACATTACATCACAGAAAAAACAGGCAACACAAATACATTCAATGTCATCACATATATCACATTAAAACTCTATTTAAAAACCCTTTACATACTTTGAACCCAGTATTTAAAAGTTTAATGGCAGTTGGTACAAAGGACATTTGATACACATTTTTCTTTACTTGAGGTTGCCTAAAACGTCTTTTTGATGGCAAGAGCTGAAATTGTATATTTAAGGGATGGGAACAATCTTCAATAATGATGTGTGGTTTCTGTTTAATTCTCATGCAATAGATTTCATTTGGTTGTCTTTGTGCTTTACCTACAATTGCACTGCCAATTTTTACTACTCGACACAGTTTTTGCTTTTCCTTAATTGGCAACAGTCCATACCATGCAATCATGTTAAAGCTCACAACACTTTCAACCAAGTTCTTGTATACCATCTCCAGAACATCTTGACTCACACCAAATTGTTGTAACCTCCTAATGAGATATAATCTCTGCATTTCTTTTGCTTTTTTAAAAATGCTCTGTGCATTTGCAGCAAATGTCAATCCACAATCAATAAACGTTCCTAAATATTTAAAACATCCTGTCTCTATTTATATTTTATATATTTCCTTCAATGACCAGAGGTTTCAACCCTTGACTAAGAACTAGTTTATTTCTGCTAATTATCATCTCCTTGGTTTTATTAAAATTAATCTCAAGTGAACTCCTTTTACACCAATTTTGAAGCAAATTTATATAATTATAGTACAAGGTATCTCCTTCTGTTCCTGTTTTAGTCAACCGGCCAACAAGTGCCATATCTGCGTATTTAAAGCTTAAAACCTAAATCCTGGATCTTAAATTCATTTGTGATAAGAGAAAAAAGTAAGGGTGATTTAGCGTACCCAATTTACCTGTACCACATGTCTTTAGACTTGTGGAGGAAACCGGAGCACCTAGAGGTAACCCATGTGAACATGTGGAAAACATGCAAACCCCACATAAAAATGCTGACTGACCTAGCCAAGGCTCGAGTCAGAGTGAGGCGACAGAGCTATCCACTGCGCTGCCCTGAATTAAATTAAATATTAAATGTGTAACAATTTCATTGTAAAAAGTTTTTATAGTGAAAAAAGCTATTAAGATTATTAAAAAGCCACTGACAAAAACAAATAATGTTATGTAATATTAAATGCCAACAGTTTTTGTTCCTTATCACACTAATGATATTTACAGGTACATGTTTGTAAAAAAATAAATGATTATTGTTGTGTAGTTCTTTGGAACAACACCAAATAAATACCACAAAAGAACTTAAGGATGTTCATGATTTGTAACTGAATATGCTTGCTTCACCTGACTATTTCCTTAAAGACAGCTTTTTGGTATGGTCAGTTTGCTTAGTCGGGTTCAAGTCAGGTGATGGGAGAAGCAACACTTTTCAAAGCTTTGACACAAATGAACCAATTGCTTCGCAAAATAGCGTTCAAGCAGTGCTAGAGACCTGCTGGTCAAAATCATGTAAATCAACAAAACTCAAAACATGCATTAGAATGGTCGTTTTCAAACATATTGCAAGGTTTAAATTAAAAGACCTGAATTAACTTAGCTCATAATCTAATAGTAAATGTCTCTATATATGCATTACTTTTTATTTTGATATTAATGTTTTATCTTTGCCATGATGACAGCAAATAATATTTTACAGATATTTTTCAAGACACTTCTATACAGCTTAAAGTGACATTTAAAGGGTTAACTAGGTTAATTAGGTTAAACTAGGCAGGTTAGGGTAATTAGGCAAGTTATTGTATAATGATGGTTTGTTCTGTAGACTATTGAAAAAAAAATTTACTTAAAGGGGCTAATAATTTTGTCCTCAAAATGG
Organism: Danio kyathit; assembly: GCA_903798195.1. NCBI lineage: Eukaryota > Metazoa > Chordata > Actinopteri > Cypriniformes > Danionidae > Danio > Danio kyathit. The sequence continues at coordinate 43,693,375 of LR812521.1, read as the reverse complement.
TTCATAAAAAATTAAAAACTGCTTTTATTCTAGCCGAAATAAAACAAATAAGACTTTCACCAGAAGAAAAAAATATTATCAGACATACTGTGAAAATTTCCATGCTCTGTTAAACATCATTTAGGAAATATTTAAAAAAGAAAACAATTCAATGGGGACTATTAATTGTGACTTTAACTGTGTATATATATAGATATATATATATATATATATATATATATATATAATATTGTATGAAATGGTGGGCTCTGCTAAACAGGTTTTAATAACTATTCCTTTTCATTTTACACAGTTTTCATTAAAAAATCTACAAACATCTACAGTTGCAATCAGAATTATTCAACCCCCTGATTTTAGCCCCCTGTTTATTTTTTTCCCCAATTCTGTTTAATGGAGAGAAAATTTTTTCAACACATTTCTAAAATAATAGTTTTAATTACTCATTTCTAATAACGGATTTATTTTATCTTTGCCATGATGACAGTAAATAATATTTTTACTAGATATTTTTCAAGACACTTCTATACAGCTTAAAGTGGCATTTAAAGGCTTAACTAGGTTAATTAGGTTAACTAGGCAGGTTAGGGTAATTAGGCAAGTTATTGTAAAATGATGGTTTGTTCTGTAGACTATTGAAAAAAATATATAGCTTAAAGGGGCTAATAATTTTGACCTTAAAATGGGTTTTAAAAAATTAAAAACTGCTTTTATTCTAGCCGAAATAAAACAAATTAGACTTTCTCCAGAAGAAAAAATATTATCAGACATACTGTGAAAATTTCCTTGTTCTGTTAAACATCATTTGGGAAATATTTAAAAAAGAAAAAAATTCAAAGGGGGTTCAATAATTCTGATTGCAACTGTATAAAGGTGATCCGAGATCTGAGTGATTCATGTGGATTTTATGGTATTACACAGATCACCTTAAAGTGAAGAATCATAAAAGTTTAAAAATGCTTGTGATGTCAAAACCCCATTTTGATACGCACTCCAAAACCACTTCATAAAGGTTATGAAGCTTTATGAAGCAGTGGTTCAAAAGCAGGGTCACTATGGTGAAGAACTATTCCACAAAATAGTCATTTCAACTTACATTGCATTTGACTGAAAGACCCAGTTAAATAAGGCATACTTTAAAAAAATAAGTTGAAACATGGTTCCCTAATTTTAATTAGTTAAACTAACACAGTAATGTGTCGTCACAACTTATTGATCATATAATTTTTTTTTGGGGGGGGGTTATTGCAAATGTACCCTTTTGAATACTTTATTTTTGGCAGCATCTGTAAACAATTAATTAAAAATAATCTAACAACATTTTTTTTCTTGTTATATTATGTGTCTGATGGCAAACAACACAATTACAACACAAATACAGTAATCAAAATATGTTCATCAGCACATACATTAATTTTGAATTTCACCCTCAGCAGACCTGTTGCAGATCTCACATTGCATAATATTAACAGGATTGCAACCAGAACGTAGTCAACTGTTCTTGTAGAAGTGATGGATGTAGTCAGTGGTAAATGCTTAAACTAAGGCTCCTTGAGGTTCTAAGAGCTTAAGTTGTAGACATCTACACAAAATTGCATATTTCAGAAGATTTCGAGTTGATTTAATCAACACCCCAATTCAAGAAGTTACTGCATTTGTAATTCTCCATCTACACAATGAAGACTTATCGGTGCCTTTTAAAGTTGCTTCAAATGTTTCTACTGTGTTCTATGTTTCAAGTGCCGAAGAAAAAAGCCTTTCTTTTATATTATATGGTAATGGATGAGCCACATTTTTATAGGTTTCTGAGACATCTGACTATTTTGAAAGTATGCACTGAAAATGTTATGGTAAAAGGAAGTGAAAGCGTTAATCACGTTGGCACGATACTACATCATTGTGGACATATGACACATCTACATTCAGATTTTCCTGCTACATCTTTATTATTAAGTACTGTTTATTGCATTATTTTAATGTTACCATTTAACATTACCATTACATGATAACACTAAAGACACTTTTTAGCTTAAAAGTTTTATTAGTTTTTTATGTTTTCATAATTACCAGTTCTTTAAAGAACATTTTCTTAGTGTAAAGAATTAATAGTAAAAGATTTTTTTCTTCAAATGGGAAATGAAAATGTATTATTGTTCTGTATTGGCATTGATGGTTTAATAAAGATCATTTAACATCCACATAAACTTTTAATTTTACCAAAATATTATTTGTGGTGGGAAAATGTTCTTTATGTTTTTTTTAAGTGTAATTTAAGAATAATGGTTCCTTGAAGAATGTCGTATAAAAGTTTTTTCTTTTTTCTTTTTTAGACGGGGTGGGGGGGTTCTTCTATGACATTACTGCACAAATGTTTTGTTTGTTTTATTATTTTATTGTTTTAAATAATGTTATTCTTCAGATGTTTTCACTGGTCAGTAATCTAAAGAATCTTAAATTGTGCCTCGACAATTTCTGCTATTATTTTTACGTGCCAGTACTAGTCAAACTCGAAACAGAACTGTCCATAAACACACGAAGTGAGTAGGCGGATATCTAGCTATATTTGACGAATAGCAGGATGAATGAGGAAAAAGCAGATGATCTTTGACTAAAAGCGATGGCATCTTCTCGTAACACACCGGGGTGGCTTCACATTGCGGTTGAGATCAACGCAGGAGTGGCATCATCCCAGTGTAGAGAGAGGTCTACCCGATCTTTCTCTCTCCTCCCATCCTCTCTCTCTCTCTCTCTCTCTCCTCTCTCCTCTCTCTCTCTCTCTCTCTCTCTCTCTCTCTCTCTCTCTCTCTCTCCACTGATCTCCACCCGTGTAGTTAAAGCGGAATGGCTAGCTAAACAAACCGCGGAATCTTTCAGAGAAGACCACCGACAGAGGTAGGAAAATTTTCTGTAAATTATATCATAAATGTAGCAGTAGTCAATATTTATCATGCTTGGCGCGATAGATGGACCAGCTCGTTCTACACACAGTATCGTAGATCAGGCACTCGTGGTTGCCCAGACTGCGCAGTGCTCAGATAAAAAGCCCACCTGCACGCGCCGCGACTCACGCGCTCTCCAGAAATCATGTAGAAGCCCCTATAACGCATTCGCGCGTCTCTGGCGCAGCGCGCTTTCTGACAAAATCTGTGCGTCTCAACGCATGTGCGTTCAAAGCAATCTTTGGAGCTGGAAAATGTAGATTTGATGTGAGATGTTACTTGCGCGTGGTGCCAAATGAATGCTCCTACATCTTCTTACTAGGCTGTAGTTCACTGGGAGCTGGTCTTAATCTATGGGCAGGTAATAAACATGCAGCGCGACTGCGGGAGATGCACTTAGCGCGCACCGTCAGATCGCCGCGACAGATGTGCGGAGAGGATTTGGTATTTAATATACTATGGCGGGTTTTTGCTACGTGACACGGTTTCGGCATCCAGACGATGGAAGAAGCTTGTTTCCTCAGTATTTCATAACTTTGACTCGACTCGTGTGTATTCGTGCGTATGTCTGTTAGAAGGGATGTCAGAAAGCATTGCGTCTGCACGCACAGTGTGCTGGAATTACATTCACAGCTCATAGGATGTGCGTGTTAGGGTGTGAGAGATTCTGAATTATGATTAGTGCTTTAAAATGCGTTGACAAATAAATGTGTGACACTGGTTTTTCATTACACTGCATTGTTTAGTCACAGTTTCCACATAACCTGTTGGACTTTTGTAGCTGTCTGTTTTTATTAAAATATTTTCACAGAGAGGGAGAGAGAGAGAAACATTTATAGTAAATTTCACAGGTAAAAGCATATATAATGACCGCATACTTTTTTTAGCATTACTTACTAAAGATCTGAAATGTCATTCAATGTAAAAAATAATTTAAAATTAAAATACGCTTGTAGGGATAAAAGATCAGGAATCATTGATGACATGCTAAATTACTCTATTTAAGGATTACAGTTCAGCCCCAAACACGAACTACCTGTCACATTAAATCCACGTGGCCGATATCTTTTAACCCAGGGGTTTACCCTTTTATGACTTTTAATAAGTACAGATCAAGAATATGTAAATGTAATATGTAAAAAGAAAATGTCAAAGTAAGTGCATTGCTGAATTAAATGGTCGATGGAACATTTGAAATAATAAATTACAGGCCCGTAGCCCGCCTGGTGTAAGGGGTGGTTCTTTTTCCTCAGAATGTGGACCTTTTTGCAGGTTCTTCATCTCATTTCTATTTAATTTAATACTGCATTTTAGTGACATTTTAAGCAGTTTTTATTCAATTAATTATAATTTGGACCACTTTTGGTGCTTCACACCATTTTATCAGACATTTTATTTTTGTTTTAAAAAAAACAGATTTAGAATAAATCTACTTATAAAATGTTTTCTCTATTAAAAACAATATAGTAGCGAAGATGATGTCACTTACACCTGATTGTATGTTTTCTTACACAGTTGGATGTTGGACTCATGAAAATAATAGTTTGCATTGACCAAAACTGATTATCTGAAGTCACACTGATGTGAAGGTCAACAATGATTTGGCTTGGTCTTTTTTCACAATTTATGATGGTTATCGTAGCGGTCAAAATAGGACAAATGACCTCATGTATGGGACTAATTTTGGACCTTTTGTTATTGAGGGGTGAGTCCTTCGAACCATCTGAACCCCCCCTGGCTATGGGCCTGGATTAATAAATAAACTTTCCACTGGTGTATGGTTTGTTAGAATAGGGTAATATCTATCCATTTCTGTAATCGAAGGGGTTAAAACAAAACAAAAAATTAAATATTGAGAGCATTGTCTTTAGAGTTGTCCAAATGAACTTACTAGAAATGCATATTACTAATCAAAAAATAATCTTTGATATACTTATAGTACAAAATTGGCCAAATTTCTTCATGCAACACGTTCTTTACTTAATATTGTAATGATTTTGGCATATAAGGAATGATGTTTAACCGAAGGAAATTTTCACAGTAAGTCTGATATTGTTTTTTCTTCTGGAGAAAGTCTTATTTGTTTTATTTCGGCTGTAATAAAAGCAGTTTTTAATTTTTTTAAAAACCATTATAAGGTCAGTATTATTAGCCCCTTTAAGCTATACATATTTTTGATAGTCTACAGCAGTGGTTCTCAAAGTGGGGGTCGGGACCCCCCGAGGGTCGCGGGACAATGAAGGGGGTCGCCTGGTCATTTCCAAAAATCTACTTATTTTTATTAAACCATAAGAGCTACCATATTTTACCATAACCTACAGAAAAAAAAAATAATATACTATATAGTTACTAGTTCTATTGCATTGCGACCCCTGGGGTAATTACATTATATTAAAGACACAGCAATAGCGTCAGATGCAGCAGATTTTATAACACCAGGTTAAACTTTCTGGCACATTTACAGCACTGAGATACATAAAAAAAAAATAAACGAAGAATATACTTGGGTCTATTGGTGTGTGCACCATTGCATGCAAGGTTTCTGTATTTATAACCCCCTCAGAGGATATTGGGGGTCGCGAGTCACTGGCATTGTTATTTTGGGGGTCGCGGGCTGAAAAGTTTGAGAACCCCTGGTCTACAGAACAAACCATCGTTATATAATAACTTGCCTAATTACCCTAACCTGCCTAGTTAACCTAATTAACCTAGTTAAGCCTTTTAATGTCACTTTAAGCTCTATGGAAGTGTCTTAAAAAATATCTAATCAAATATTGTGTGCTGTCATCATGGCAAAGATAAAATAAATCAGTATTAGAAATGAGTATTGAAAACTATTATGTTAAAAATGTGTTTGAAAAAAATCTCTCCCCTGTTAACACAGAAATTAGGGAAAAATAAACAGGGGGCGGCTAATAATTCTGACTTCAACCTCTATGTTAGTTAGTAACTTATTTGTCCCCATAAGGAAATTTCATTTGCCAGCATACACTCACAGAGACCTTCTGACATTTGACATTTGGCATATATATAAATAAATCATTTAAAAACATGGTACCCCTTACTCTAATAAATATCCAGTCTACTAGCCATCAACTGCTGCTGCGGGAGGAGGAATTAAAAACTTAATTGCTTAATGTATAACGGTAATTTTTTCCTGTGTCTACACACCTGGGAACACAATATCCTGATGGTAACAATTGGAATGTGTTTGATAAAGGATGTCTCTCCATATTGACAGTCATGATTAGCCTTATTAGTACTCTGTCCTTTGTATATACTATCAAATATACTGACCACAATGTATTTTTGGCTATAACTACAAATACACTTATGCAACATAAGAGTGCCTTTGTGGTCCAGGGTCACATACATAAAAACATTTTCATTTAAATTGTGTAGATGTAAACCATATTTAATCAATGTCATTTTTGAAGCGCGTGAGGGCTGCCGAACTGAATAAATGCTTGGCTGTGATTGGGCACAAAGCCACTGGTATAATTACAGTGGTGCTGATATTCAGAATCATTGTGAGTCTGATATTGTTAAGTTATAATGCCCAACTAATTTGGACAATTGCTTGACCTTATTTTATTCATACACAGATCCCGAAGCATCAGTCAACTGATATCACACATCATTCACCATTAATGCAGTAAAACATCTAAACAACTGAGGGAAATTTTTGAAATCAGTGCCAATAAATGAGTTGAGAGTGCTTTATAGCAGAGCTTAGCAGGATTAGAGTTCCATTGGTTTGCAGAGCTGGGAGTCACAGTGCTCCATCTCACTCACTATCAGCCATTGATACTCAGAGCAATTAGCTCAGTTCTTCAGCCACATGAGCTCTGTGTTTGCACAGAAGGCTCAAATGCCTGTGGACACAAAGGTCAAGCCACTAGCATGGTTGAAGTGGAGGACATTTGGACAGCATCTACCAGCACAAATGTGCTTTTTTTTTTTAGCTTTATGGTTGGAGGCAGTGCAATCTGGTCTTTAAATGCACAAATCTGCTTTATGCTACTCATTGTGTGAGATGAAACAAGCATAATAAAGGAAACTATAGAAGATGTTGTTCTTGTGTACTTGATGCATCCTTCTCCTCACTGCACAGAGAGGCAGTAATTATGATGCCAAGCTCAACTGTCCCTTTGCTGCAAATACATCCCTAAAGATCGAATCCCTACAGGCTTCAATGTGCCTTTTAATTAGAGCCTTATAATGATATAAAGAGACAGAGCCTGAGTATGTGTGTTGAGGAGGAGGAGGAGGGGTGTCTTATATTCTGCTTCCCATTAATGAACAATCGCTTTGGTTTTATAATGAAGACTATGGCTATTGGACTATTATAATGTCAGAACTGTTCGCGTTTTGGTGACCAGTGGTTCTTTTAATTGCATCAAGTTATTGCAGCACACTAATACTGTGTAAAATGAAATGGCTGCAATTAAATGGTAGGTGTAGGTTATTAAAATGAAAGTAGAGAAGTGATGACCAGTGCTATTTAGTTATCACATGTCATGATATGTAAATAAACCACAAAATTTTTAAACATAATATTTAAGATGATCATTTGAGATAGGATATCAGTTCAATTCAGCATCTGTAAACATTTTTCAAAATTTAGAAAATGTGTTTATTACTTTTTAACTCTTTAGAAGGGAAGAAAATGACTTTGCCATTGGAGAAAAAAAAATCTAGTCAGTCTTTCTTATTAAGCTCATGTTTGCTGGTAATGAATAAGTAATTTGGCTTATATATATATATATATATATATAATATATATATATATATATATATATATATATATATATATAATTATATATATATATATCATATATATATATATATATATATATATTTTTTTTTTTTTTTTTTCTCTTTTCTCCAATTAAACCAAAAGAACTGGCTTCTATCTGTAGTACACAAGAATATGTCTGTTATATAATTAAGTTCAATTACTTCAAATTCTTAAAGCTTTTGAATCTCGAAAAATAGTATTATTGTCATCCATTCCTTGTGTCATTCAGACTCTGTGTCTGAAACTGATTTTTTTTTTTTGTCCGCCTGCAGCTAGTCAAGTTTACGAATCTGCACTTGCTCCCACAGAGACATGCAGATGTCAAATATGAAATATTGTAATGGATTTTTGATGGTAATCAAAATGTACCCCCCACCCCCCACCCCCCATTTAAAGTACTGTTTTATATTTTTAGTGTTGTTAACGTACAGTTAAAGGCGCAGTGGGTGGTAGTACGATTGCTTTACAGCAAGAAGGTGCTGGTTCGCAGCCCTGGCTGGGTCAGTTGGCATTTTGTGAGGAGTTTGCATGTTCTCCCCATGTACACTTGGGTTCTTCCAGGTGCTCCCGTTTCCCCCACGAGTCCAAGCAATGCGTTCGGTATAGGTGAATTGAATAGCTAATTGGGCCGGAGTGTAATGTATGAATGCAAGAGTGTCTTGGGTGTTTCCCCAGTGTGCGGTTGTGGCTGGGAAGGGCATCCCCCCTGTGTAAAACATATGCTGGATAAGTTGGCGGTTCATTCCGCTGTGGCGACCCCCAGATAATAAAAGAGACTAACGCCGAAAGGAAAATGAATGAATGAATAAAGTACCACTTTAATTTATTAATATTAATACATCAAATGCAACCTTGTATAATACCATTAAAAAGTTGAGCTTGGTGCAAATGTCTCCAACAGTTATCAAGGTTTTATTTATTTTGATTATCAGTTTTAACAGTAATTGTAATATTATTAAAAAATACTTAAAATGAAATAAGAAGTGCTAATGCCAAACTGGGCACCCAGTGGCGCCAGTAGGTAGTGCTGTTGCCTCACAGCAAGAACGTCGCTGGGTCGCAGGTTCGAACCTCGGCTGGGCTGGGTCAGTTGGCGTTCTGTGTGGAGTTGCATGTTCTCCCTGGGTTCGCGTGGGTTTCTCGGGTGCTCCGGTTTCCCCCACAGTCCAACGACATGCAGTACAGGTGAATTGGGAAGCTAAATTGTCCATAGGTATGAGTGTGAATGTGTGTGTGGAAGTTCCCAGAGTGGGTTGCGGCTGGAAGGGCATCCGCTGCTTTAAAATCGTGCTGGATAAGTTGGCGGTTCATTCCGCTGTGGCGCACCCGCAAGGGACAGAACAAAGCCGACAAGAAAATGATAGAATGAATGATAATGCCAAACTTTTGACACGTTATGCTATATGCAGATTCTCAATAAATATTGGATAATACATGCCCTAACAATTGTAAAAATAAATAAATCATCAAAACAAAGAAATAAAATTAAAATTAGGACCAATGTGTGCTTTTCAATTTCACAAAGTATGCCAGCGGGTAAATAAGTATTGAACACATCCCCATTTTTTTTCTCAGAAAACATATTTCTAAAGGTGCCGTTGACTTTGACTTTGAAATTTTCCTGGGATGTTGGTAAAAACCAAAGAATTTTGTATATGCAAAGAAAACAAATTGAATTAGTTTACAAATTAAGTTATGTAATAAAATGAAATGACTCAGGAAAAAAGTATTAAACACATAAAGAAAAGGAGGTGTAGAAAGGCGGTGAAAGCCCAGACAGCAGCTGAAATCTCTCAGGAGTTATTCAGCAGCTCTCTGCCCTTCGTCATTGTAAAGTAATATTAGCTGCTTCAGTCCAACATCTACATTATCAGGATGATGAAGATGAAACCAGGGTGGACATTTCAGCAAGACAATGATCCAAAACACAGCCAAGGAAACTCTCAAATGCTTTCAGAGAAAGAAAATCAAGCTGTAGAATGGCCCAGCCAGTCACCTGACTTGAATCCAATACAAAATACAAAATAAAGATCAGTTTGGAGAGATGAGCCCCACAAAACCATGAAGATTTGAAATTTACACCTGAGCAATTCATGTGACTTCATTCTCCATATGAGAGGTTGTCTTTAAGCTGCCATCACCAAAAAAGCCTTTTATATAAAGTATTAAATATGTTTCAGTAGTTCAGTACTTTCTCACTTGTGTCATTTCATTGTATTACACATAACAAATTTTTCAGATATTTTTGTTTTGTTTTTTTTTAATATTTTTTATGTTTGTATGTTTGGGTTTTATCAAAATCTGGTTCCATTTCTATGTCAACAGCTCCTTTAGAAATATTATTCCCAGGAAAAAAGCATAACGTGTTCAATATTATTTTCCCTGCTGTACTACATTTCATGCTTTTGTGGTCTGATGTTTTTTAGCCACATAGATGAAAGCTTATAATGATAGTTTGCATCTTTTAGGAAGAAATCATGTTCATTCAAAAGAGTTGACAGTTTACATTCAGTAACTTGAACCCCAAATTAGAAACCGGACACGGAAATATCAGTGCTTGGACATTGTTAACTTCTTACAACGTTTTCCTGTCACCTCAAGAGAACCAGGCTAATGTGTGATTTCACACCTGTGGCTCACTCCTAATGGCTGGCACTCGTGTCTTCCAACTTAAGTCATGCTACAACACTGCTCTAGAAGTACATATATTTGCATTTTAAAAGAAAAAAAAACATGGAAATGTCTCACAGAGCTCACAGTAAACTGATAGGGAAACCACACACACACACAGATGTCCTGCAGGTACTTGCCAGTATCTACATGCGTTAGTCCCATTACACAGATTCACACATAGTTTGCATTAATTAGTATGAATTTACACTTAAGTGTGTGAGAGCAGATTTTTTTTTCTGTGTGCTGATAGAGTTGGATGTGTTGCCCACCTGAACATGCTGATCGTCTTCTCTCCAGATGACTCCAGGGGGCTGGATTGATGAAAATTTCTCTTATAAAAATAACGTTAAAAAAAATGATCAAGATTAAAAATCCATTTTTTTTTTTAAAGTGCATTTCTTGGGGAACAATCATCGTAAGATTTCATATAAGTTCTAAGAAATATCTTATAAAATAAAATTAAAGTATATCCACAGCACATTTATTACAGATTTAATTATATCACTTTATTATATGTTATTAAATTGCAGCCACAATCCGGTTGAGTTTTTGAATGTAATGTATGTGCTTGATTGACATTAACCATCAAAAAAGATAAAGGGTACACTACAAGAGCTAGAAAAAGAGAAAAAAAAATCACTAGGCAAGAGCTGGAGGGTTCTTATTGAGAATTAGCATAAGAAAGAAAATTGGTACACGGACACTTTAAATCTGGGCTGAATACACAGAGTTAGCTAAGGCAGTTATCCCCATTTGTTTAGGTATACCAACATTTAGCTAATTGTTTTTATTATTCACATAGTATTTCTTTTAGTGAAATATTGCTAAACTAATACAACAGCTTGAATTAATGAAAGGGACAATTCAATCCAAAATGAAAATGTACCACTTTCAACTTGTTCCAATCCTTATGGGTTACTTTATTCTGTTGAACTATAAAGAAGATATTATGAAGAAAGTGGAAAACTGTATCATTTAACTTCTGTAGTTGGAAAAACAGCAGGTTACAGGTTTCCAACATTTTTAAAAATATTTTCTTTGTGTTCAACAGAAGAAAGAAATCTAACAGGTTGGAACAAGTGCAGGGTGCGTAAATAGTCAAGTCAAGTTGAGCTTTATGGTCATTCCACTATACATGTGTGGACATACAGGAACGAAATGTTGTGTCTCGCAGGACAGCGGTGCTACATAAATTAATCATAAAATGCAAACAACAACACTGGACATAAGAGCTATTTTAAAAACCTATGCATAACTAACATATCTATAGATACTTGATGATGATGACAGACATTTCATTTTTGGGTGAATAACCATCCCTTTAAGTTTAAATGTATGGATCTACCACTAGTTGGCAGTTACTTTAATAAGTTATTGAGATGATTTCTAAACCTTAGAACATTTTTAAGGGGGGAAAGAACAATTCTTAAGAACATTTTCAATATCCATAACTTTTCATTAACTTGGAAAATAAGAAGAAAATGGCAGTTAAGAAATAAATTATTCTTGAGGTTTTTAAATCTGACCTCATTGTGTGTGTGTTGTGATGATGTGCTGATTGTAATTGTTGTGTGTAAGTCTCCTCATTATGGAAGTCTCATGATGACGGGTTAATGAGGCTTGCCTGTTTACCCTTGCTGTCATTTTCTATTGGCTGGCTCAGGGGGCTAATTACACTCCCCGTACTTACAGGGGGCCCTAAATTACCCTCATGCACTGCTATTACAGCGCAACCTCTCTTAGACTGTGTCTGTAGACAGTTGGCTGATTTGTGTCTGTGTAGGGGGCTATATTTATATTAAGACAATAGAAAGTTGTCAAGGGAAAGTGATAACATTCATGTTTATTAATATGTTTTCTCATTTTGAATGATGTGTGCAGGTAAAACTCTCCAGCCTGATGGTGGTTGCCAGGTTGGTGCTGTTGGTGTGGTTGTTACTGTCGTTAATTCAGTATTGAATTACGTCGCCACTCCTGTAGGCTTATTATTGAAATGAATGGTTATGCACTTAAAGGTGACTGACAACCACATATTTGTTTTTGGCTGCACTTTATTCTAACGGTCTATTTGGTTCTAATAGTCTCAGAATCTGCTGACTTGCAATTACATAATAACAATCTCTTGTTGGAATGGCTACTTGAGTTTTGGTAGATTGTGGTGTTTGGTTAAATAGAATGGAAAGGCATTTACAAAACTATGAAAAGGTAAACTTTGTAGGAGTTTTGGAAATTAATTTACAGGACAACTATTTTACAGACCTGAAAATATAAACGTTTTAAAACAGTTTTAAATCGCAAAAGTGGAGAAAGTGGTACAATATCATTTCTGTGTGTAAATTACAGCAGTGCAAGTTTATGAAAATGGTGACTTCATACATACATGTTTTGTATGTTTATGCGTACAACAATGGTTGATACAGGACATCGCCACTACAAGCAACTACATTTTTATCTGATCGTGTGAATAGGAATTGTTTTGACAACTTCGTCTTCTGTGTGCAAAACCTTTCAAAATGTTTTTTTTTTCTATTTAGTACATCACTGTTATGTTAAAATACTTAATAAAAGTTTTGAAAAGTTGAGAAATTTTTGCAAAGTTACTTTGGGGAAGCATCAAAAGTATTTGCATATTGTAGTAGACATTAAATGGTTAATCTGTGTCACGTGATCATGGAGGAGGGTCACAAGGAGAGGGGGTAAATGGGCACGCTGGTATTCTTTGTTGACCAAAACCAAAACTAAAATCAAATCAAATCTACACTGTCAAAATATTAAGGTACGTTTTTATTGGGAAAATAAATGAGAGAGAAGTCATTGGAACAACTTCTTGCCTTGTTTATATTGTTATTTGATGTTTGCGTCACAAATGATGTCTCTGGTTTAGCCTCTCAGCTGTTACTCCATGTAGCCGCTACACATATATTACAGACATTACTGATTTATAGTCTAATGACTGCTCACTAACAGGTTGTTGTAAAGTAAATCAAGCTAAATAAACTAAGTTGTTGTAAAGTAAGGCCCAATCCCAATTCTAGCCCTTGGCCTTCCCCTTACTCCTAAACCTTGCTTTGCACGTTCATGTGAAGGGCTAGGGGTGTCTAAATTCTCTGTAGCTTGAAAACGGAGGGCTAAGGAGCATGGCTAGATATCTGTTGAAACAGAGATTTTCCAGAACAACACTAGAAATAAGGGATAGGGTGGGGGGTGGGGGTTGATTGGATGGCGGAGGGGTGTCGCGAAAGTGGAGGACGAAAGTGAAGAGGGTTGGGGAGTCGCGGAAGAAAGTGAAAGTGAACAGCGGACGGGGGAGAAAGGGTGGTTGAGGAGGAGGATCTGTAAAATCAGATGCCGAATCAGATTTCAGAGGTGCCGGACCCGGATCCGACATGTTCCGGCACAAATTAAGCCCTGTCGATGACATTTGAATACCCTGTCAGAATAATCAAATGGCTGGGAATGACGTTTTTACAGTGTCTGGTATAATGTAAATGTTGTTTTGTTGTGTGTTTACATAGATTAATATGACCACGGTGTAAATGCACAGTACAGTTATGAGCTTATTACCACATTAAATTGTTATGATGACATGATATTGTTGCCTTCCGTGATTTCCTAAAGATAAATACCAAAAAAATAATGCAACTGGAATAACTACAGCAGTCACCATTGTTGGTCTCATATGAAGTACGAGATTGTGATGACGTGTGCGGATGTTGTAGTGTTGTCCCATGTCTAAGGGGTAAATTTGAAGCCCTTTCTCTTCACAGGGGTTAGGGTAAAAAAAAATCGAATTGGGATTGGGCCTAAGTCACCTGAATGTCTAAGGGGACCATCAAAATAAAACACTCTGAAACATAAGTCTGTTCAATTGTTTTGTTTTCAGTAAAAGTAAGAACACATCTCTTGTCTATAAATTTTATAATTTTTCATGTGAGCACCAAATAAATGTGAGTTATACGTCAGTAATAATAGTGATTCTTTGGCAAGCAAGTTCGAAAAGTTTGGAAAAGAGCAGACGTTATTTTAAATGACTGTATGAGTCAGTCTACATAAATATTTGAAAGGAAAATGCACGTCGCTTACCATAGAGTGATTTAGCATCATGACGTCTCAGTTGTCCTTTTCCGAACAGCTTAATTTTCATCACACCTAGACTGAGCAGCTCTCAGAAGTGAATTGGTATGGGAGATAGATTGATATTTGAGTAATGAATGAAAATGACTGAGTGTGGAGAAAGAATTGATTAATATTCTCTCTGCATATATGCAGACTCATATCTTGAGCCCATAGCTCTCATTCTCTTTATCTGTCTCATTCCTTCACCCACACCATTCCCACCTCTGACATTTAAAAGAGTGATGTTGCCATGTCCATCTTTCTACTTTACCAACTCAGAGAAAATGACCTTTCGTTCACTCTGAACGGCACTTAAAAGTATCTCGCACAGCAGGATCTCTACAGACTTCTGCTTTAGAACGTTTAGAAACAATTTTGCATAATTTTATTTTGCAGAGCTGTGAAATACTGATAGTTCAGTTGTGGTTATTGTCTAACAAATGGTACATGACAGCAACTAATAAACAATAATTAATACAAGCACACTCTGCAGTTCTGTCATCTGCCACTATAAATATCTAGGCTCTTTAAAGCTTATGTTGAGCTGTATTTATCATTCATCAGCTGGTAAAAATGTTTGATGTTGTGAATAGGACTTTAAGGGACAATTCTCCCCAAAACGAAAATGTATTCACTATTTTCTCACACTGAAGTGGTTCTAACCTTTAGTTGACAAGATATTCTGAAGAATGTTGAAAGCAAGCAGCTACTGGCATCCAGAGTAGGAACAAAAATACATGTATATGCTATTGGAATCAATAGCTGTTTATTGTCAACCATTCTTCAGATTATTTGTAGGAAACTGGAGGATGAGTAAAAATATGGCAGAATAAAAAAAACTGTTTTGAGTGAACAGAAGTGTTTGGATCTCTTTAAATGAAATTTAATATTCAAATGAAATGGAATCAATGGAACAGGGGTGCGTTTCCAAAAACCATCGTTAGCCAATTAAGGTCGCAAGTTTCTTTGTTACAAACATAGTTAGCTGTTTTGGCGTTTGCCAAATTCATTGTTCCAACGAACATTTCCAAACTTGTATTCTTGCAACTACACCTCTGGAGCTGTAGTTAGAAACATAGTTCCTGGCTGTGTTCTATTCCAGTTGTCCCCCCTATACCCGATTCGATTAGAACATTCTAACATTTAAACTTGGAATAATAATAAAAAAGCATTAAAGTCATCACTCTTAGGTGTAATTTGCTTTCAAAGTATTTTACAGTTCAGTTTTAGCGATCTTAATGATTACAATTGCGTTGCCTTCGTAGTGCACTTTGAAGACATTGATGTCATTTTGAACACAGCCGTGGCTCATGACGAACGCTATAGGTGACCTATTATTTAAAAGCGGAATTTACGTTACGTCTCCAAAGCTTGTGAAAACAAAAAACATAGCCTACGTTAATGCTTTTAGTTTATAGTGGGTTATTTATTAAGTATCTGTACTGGTTAGAACATTTCTGCTGTGTTCTGCATGTGTCAAATTGTAAAAGTAGACTTTTACAATAAATAAACAATATCCTACTTAATAATAAATAATAATAATAATAATAATCATCATCATCATCATCATCATTAATATTATATTATTATTATTTAAAGTAGGTTTTTTGTCAGTTCCTAATAAATATTAAATTAGATTTCTTAATAAATAGTCTCATTATTTATTTATTTATTTATATATATGATTTATATATGATATTAGAAAAAGTGTTTTTGCTTTTGTGAGTAATTTTATGTTCATTTAGAATAGAATATGGAATATTCTCAATAATATTTGTAAAGAAAACATAGGCTCTATATGTGCCGTTTAATATGGAAAGCGAGTGCATGTTTTTATCAAAACTAATATTGGATTTTTTTTTAAATGCGTGTGTGTAAAACAATTTGCACAAATAAATTATGGGGTTCTTCTCTAAAGAAGTTGTTCCCACCTTGTTTAGAGCATCATTATGGCCGTTCTACATTATAACTAATGTGGTTCAAACGATGGATCTGCGACAGAGCAACTACGGTTTTAGGGAAGCACTTGTCACTACGTCTTCTTTTCCCAAACGATGCATCGTACTATGATAGTTCAGTTGCGAGTTACGTCGTTGTTTGGGGAAATGCACCCCAGATTGACAATTGCTTGTTTTACTAACAAGACATTATTAGGGTTTCAGTTATTGTTCCTACACTGTAAAACCCAACAGTCAACTTTATCAAATGAAATGAGTGTAGTTGACTCAAAATGTACTGAAAGTGAATTCTAGTCATTTAAAAAGAGTTTTTGAACTCAGTGTTGAAAGTAATGAGTTAATTAAATACTCATTAAATTACTCATTACTTCAACTTAAATGGAGCAAGTTCACAGTACTCATATAGATTAGTTTTTTAACTCAAATGGTTTGTTGCAATCAGTTTCCTCAAACGGTTTGAGTTGCCTTAATCTATTGGGTTTTACAGTACTCAGTTGGTTTGAGTTCTCTTCATTTATTAGGATTTACTGTGCTCAAATTGTTTCATTTACTCAAATGGAGTAAGTTCACAGTACTCATTAGGATTAGTTTTTGAACTTAAATGGTTTGTTGCAATCAGTTTCCCTAAATAGTTTAACTTTTTGGGGTTTACAGTGTAGCAAAAATGACCTTGGAGGAAGGTTAATTCTTTGTTTACCCAAAAATGAAAATAACCTCATCATTTACTCTCTAATACACCTCCTCTCTCCTCTCTCTCTCTCTCTCCTCTCTCTCTCTCTCCTCTCTCTCTCTCTCTCTCTCTCCTCTCTCTCTCTCTCTCTCTCTCTCTCTCTCTCTCATGGTTTTAATCATTTAAGAGTTTATTGTTTCGGGTTCAGACACAAAAGAAGATATTTGAAAAATGCTGGTAGCTCACACCCATTGACATCCATAGTATTTGTTTTTGGAAATTGATGGTTCCCAGCAACCGGCATTCTTCAATTGTGTTCAGCAGAAGAAAGAAACTCATAAAGGTTTAAACCATATGAGCGAGAGTAAATGATGAGGTAATTTTCATTTTTGGGGTGAACTATCTCTTTAATATTGCTTCATGAGTGCTGCAAGACCCGTTGCTTTGTTATAATACGTTTTAGTGGAAGTAAAATGGAGGGTAAAACATGCAAGCGAATGATAGTCCTATAATAATTATAAAATGATCAAATCAGTGTTTCATAAGCATACATTTATTTATTAAGTGAGTAGCTGTGTAATTGGAGCAATAACGTTTCACTTAGAGTGATCTTGCAGTCAACCCGAAGGGGTTTATTTGTGATAATAACCGTCTCACTGCACATTATCTCTTACATAATACACATGTTTTGCTTAAGTAAGACTGTGTTTTTTTTATGCAGCATTCCATCTCATAAAGGAAAAAAAAAGAAAAGAACTAGTCCATCACTCTTCCAGCCTCAAACTGATGATCATTGCAGTGATAATGTCTGAAGAACAGTTTTCGACACCGGCAGCAACATTACCACACAACCCTGATAAGAAAAGCAGGCACAGAGAGAGATAGAGAGAAAGAAGGAGATTTGGGAATTAACAGAGACATTCGAATGTGTCAAATGCACATTCAATTTAAGGTCACTGCTGTTTGCCCTCTATTCTAGCTCTTGATTCAAATATTTTTTTGCAATCTTGCTGGCTATTTTTAAAACCCCATTACCACAACAAACAACTTGCATTTTATGCTTTGCTGACTATGAGCACTAGAAAATAATTTTGAAGAGACATTAGTGATTTGACCTGAAACTAATTGAACTGTTTTGTTGCATAAGAGCAGTGCATATCGTTTCTTCCTCTGTAAACATATTAAATAGATAATTATGTACCTTTTTAACTAGCGTGATCATGCATTAGCAGTAAAGGAAAGATCAATATCCCAATTGTTACATTACAATCTACTATAGCACTTTGATTGCGCTTACTGATCACCCAGCTATGTTTGTATTGCAATTAGTGCATCATAATTGCTTATTTTTAAGTAAATCCTGCTCTTGTTTGGGAACATGACAGATCTGTTTAGCGGTGTCTGGATCAGTACAGCTGTTCGGCTCATCGACTCAAGAGTGTGCAGAGATCTTGTTCACATCTGCATGTGAAAGACAGACGCATCAGACAGGGTTAGTGTTCATAATATACTCACAGAAACTGATTATATGCTCATATATTAGCAAGAGAAGGCATATGAGGTAAGAGACTTTTGTGTGTGT
Organism: Danio kyathit; assembly: GCA_903798195.1. Classification (NCBI taxonomy): domain Eukaryota; kingdom Metazoa; phylum Chordata; class Actinopteri; order Cypriniformes; family Danionidae; genus Danio; species Danio kyathit. The sequence continues at coordinate 43,674,639 of LR812521.1, read as the reverse complement.
GTGCGTATGTGTGTGTTGTGTGTGAGAGAAGGGGGACCATCTGCCATCTGCAGCACGTCGTGCCAGGCCTGTTACCCCCCCATCATCCTCTAGTGGAGTGTGTGAAGCATACAAACCTGGGAGACTGAAAGAAACAGACAGAGAAGCTGAGAAATAGGAGGATTTGTAGCAATAAGTAACCAAGAATGTCTTGGAGATCCTTTCTTCTCCCTTTCCTGCTTCGGTTAGGCAGAACTGCTGTTTGAGAGCAGCTCCGAATCACAGATAGATACTGGTGGATTTTTTCTTCTTCTGCCTGTCCCAGTTCAGTGTTTTGGCAATAACATTTTTCTGACTCTCTGCCCACATCTCAACTCCCACCCTCTCTTTCTCTCTTTTCTCGCAGCACAATTTCCAGCCGTGCAAGAATCAGTCTCAGTATTGTGAACGCCAAGGATTCTGTGGTTTTATTGGATAATCTGGCATAAGGAAAGGGCTGAATATGCTCAAAGCAGAAAACTCCAGTGGCTCCGGCTGTGCATAAGTTACAACTTAGCCTAGTTGTTAATTAAATGAGTGCTAAGCTACAACTTTGGCAATTCAAAATATTTGCGTGTTGTACTGTTCAATGCAGTTAAACCGCAGCGCTACATATAACTACAATGTTTGCAAAAGTCCCCTGAACACGATTAATGCCCGGAACAAATCTGCAAGGTGATTGGATTACATGAATGTTGTGTACGACTGACTTAAATTCTTCAGACATATACGCTGATGGTGACATTTACACTTGTTAACCTAAGAGGTTACACATTACATGGATAAATGACTTCGGTATCACTTTATTTGGATACCTTTGCACATTTTGTTGACTATAAGTTACATTGCAACTGCATGACAATTATTCTCAATAGAGTATCAGCAGGCTGTCTGGTTATTATCTGCTAATTCTGCTCCTCCAGCAGACGTTCTCCAGGCTGAGACATTTTCACTTTAGATTTACCATAACCATAACAGTCCACTAATGGACCCTTTTCACAAGACTGACGTGTTTAACGGTCATCATAATCTTAAATCTTGACAGTTTTTAATATTTAGGTTTATATGTATTTATGAATGTATTATATCATCTTTGCGTCAAAATACAAAAACGAATTACCGCTTATGCAAGGTGCTTCTAATGCAGCGTCTATGGGGCTGAGAGGAAATTTGAAGTTATTCTCTCCTCTGGCTGCCAGTCATCAGTCTCACACATTTTTTTTCCTTTTTCTGAAAGTCTTGATAACACTATTGTGGCCTTTTTCTTTATTATTTCAGCAAATAGGATTGTAAAAAAATTATTTGTTGTACTCTCCCATTCACTGCGGTCCTAGTTTACCCAACCATGATGCCTTCCTCTACGGCAGAAACTCGGAAAGGTGAAAAGGGTCTATACCCTTGATGATAATGGTCCCTTGGTGATAAGGGTGTAGGGATTATTTACAGTTTTAACCCAAAGAATGACCAGTCTGTCAGATGAAGAAGAGCCGGAGTCAGAGATTCAAATAAATAAATAAAGTTTACTGAAGATAGTTTGCAGTTTCATCAGCAGAAGCCAGCTTCAACACTCGCAATGAGTTCCTAGGCCGCTCTGCTTACAATCACAAATCAATAACAATTCTACTCTCACATAACGTCATTATCTGCGTCATACATATAGGTGTTCTAACCTGGGGTGCGTTTCCCAAAACCATCGTTAGCCAACTAAAGGTCGCAAGTTACGTCGTTACAAACATAGTTCTTTGATTTGCTGTTTCCCAAATCCATCGCTCCAACAAAAACATTCGCAAACTGCGTCGCAAACTTGAGCCCTTGAAACGACACCTCTGGAGCTGTAGTTAAAAGCATAGTTCCTGGCTGTGTTCTATTCCCACTTATCCCCCCTATGCCCTATTCATTTAGAACATTCTAACATTCAAAGTTGGAATTATTAATAATAAAAAAGCATTAAGGTCATCTCTCTTAGGTGTAATTTGCTTTCAAAGTATTTTTACAGTTCAGTTTTAGGTATCTTCATGTTTACAATTGTGCTCCCTTCGCGGTGCACTTTGAAAACATTGATATCATTTTGAACACAGCCTCATGGCGAAAACTATAGGTATATTTAAAAGCGGAAATTATGTTACGTCTCCAAAGCTTGTGAAAATAAAAACATAGCATACGTTAATTCTTTTATTTTATAGTGGGTTATTTATTAAGTATCTCTACTGTATATGTCATGGGCCTGTTGGTTAGAACTTTCTGCTGTGGTTTGCATGTGTCAAATTGTAATTTTTTTTAAATAAATAAACAATATCCTAAATAATAATAATAATAATCATCATCATCATTAATATTATTATTAAAGTAAATATATTTATAATAAATCGCCTCATTATTTATTTATTTATGTGATTTATATGTGATATTAGAATATTGTTAGCTTTTGTAAGTGATTTTATGTTTTAGAATAGAATATGTAATGTTCAACTTCTCAATAATATTAGTAAAGCAAACACAGGCCCTATATGTGCCATTTACATTTATTTTATTTAATATGGAAAGCGAGAGGATTTTTTTACCAAAACTAATATTGGATTTTATTTGAAATGCGTGTTTGTGTAAAACAATATAATTTGCACAAAGAAATGATGGGGTTGTTCTCTAAAGAAGTTACTCCACCCCGTTTAGAGCATCATTATGTGCGTTTTACGCTATAACTAACGTGGTTCAAGAGATGGATCTGCGACAGAGAAACATCAGACATACTAGATTGTTTAGAGCTGATTTGAGACCTGTGAAAATGGATCCACAATCAAATAGAACACACACACTTAAAGTACAATCTGTTTCTTAGCCAAGGCTGAGTGTACTCTTAGCCATTTTATCAAAACTGGTTAAAAAACCGGTATAATCTACATTCAGGCAGTTATATAAAGTCTATCTTGAATAAAAAGTAGAATCACTTTAAAAGAATTAACCGTAAAAATAGCTAAATCACTTTAGACATTTTAGATAGTATTAACTCATCGAAATAACAATAGAAACAGTTGCTTTCCAGTCTTCAGTCCTTCATTTCCACTCGAGGTCTCCGTGACCTCTGACCTAGTTTGGTGACTCCTGAAAATAGTTACAATGAGACAGGCAAATGCACTGAACATTCTTAGATTAAGCAATGTGTTAACTTTATTAGTTATTCAATAATCGTCTTAATCAAAATAATAAGAAGCAGGATGATGAGAAAAGGATAAACGTTGATCCATGATGAGACGGATTGGAAGGTAGAAATCCGAATCCTTCAAGGGTCTTATGAGAATTAGTTGGCATGTAGTTGCAATGTAACTTATAATCAACAAAATGTGTTAAAGGGACCATCAAAATAAAGTGATACCATGACTTCTTGGTTGCTCCAGAGCACAAATGTCTGATGTCAGTTGTTCATGCAGGGTTTCATTACATAAAAAAAATAATAAATATAATAATAATAATTTAATTGCTAATTTTTAAAAAAGATTTTTTAAAGATTTTTATACAATATATAACTATAACAGATTTTGTGATTGTTGCATATTTTGAAATTGAAATTAAATCATTACTGACAATTTACAAAACACATGTTTGGTAACACTTTATAATAACTACACACTATGAACCATTTGTTAATGATTAGCATATAGTGAATTCATTATCTGTTAATCATTAACTCTACATTAACAGACGTTAGTAAGCAGTTTATAATTGCAGCTACAAATCCTCTATTATTGACTTACAACCACATTTATAATGTGCTTAATACTTGTACTTTCATACTTTGTTAATGATTTATTTTTCATTACTAAATTAAGCATTGCATTATTTACGAACCAGTTATTTAAGCATAGTTGGTGTTTTTTTTAATATCATTCAGAATGAGTTAGTAAATGATTATTAAATTATTAAAATTAGCATTTATAAATCTTATTATTCAGGCATTTATTAATAGTTAATTTGTATGTTAATAAATGCTTTATTAACCCAACTTCATCCAGTTTTGTGACCTAATCTAAAGTGAGGACTGTTTATGCTTTATAAATCTCTTATAAATGACAATTAAAGGCTCAGTTAAATTCTAAACTGGAAAATAGAACACAAACGACATTATTCATTTCTATTAGTTTGAAGATACACAAATAAAACTGTATTTCAAAAAAAAAAATTCTTTGCAACCTTATCTAAAATAAAATTACTGTACAGTTTAAAAAACATTGCATCTTATTATATTGTTGTTGTTTTATTATCCAATTTTATGTCGTATTTTGACACTCCTGTTATTCAGCAATGTTTAAACTTTACAGTAATTTAACTTTTTAGATAAGATTACAATGATTATTGTTCATACTGAGCCTTTAATTGTCATTTATAAGGAATTTATAAAGCATAAACAGTCCTCATTTAGATTAGGTCACAAAACTGCATGAAGTTGAGTTAATAAAGCATTTATTAACATACATATTAACTATTAATATATGCCTGAGTAATAAGATATATAAACGTTGATTTCAATAGTTTATTAATCATTTACTACTCATTCTGAATTATCTTAAAAACCATCGAAAACCATTTGTAGCTGCAGTTATAAACTGCTTACTAAGGCTTATTAATGTAGAGTTAATGATTAACAGATAAATAATTCACTAGATGCTAATGCTTAGTAAATGATTGATAGTGTGTAGTTATTATAAAGTGTTACCAAATGGTTTTCTTCCAGTCTTGCAATAATTAATCTACACTTATAATGAACCAACAGATGCAAGCTGAATGAAGCCTACAAATATTCTGCACGTTTTTCCTGACATAATGCCAAAAAAAAACTCCTGACAGTCTTAATTTGAGTTATAATAAAAAACGTCCAAACGTGTTTTATTTTTTCATACAGTTTTTTTATTTAAGTATGAAAAGAATAAATCGAAGTCAGTCAGTACCATAAACATCAGCAAGTCTGATTCGATGCCTATATTTTTTTTAAATCACAACCTGATTTTTGTAAGGACTCAACCAAACTCTAACTAGACATTCTAAAGAGGGCAATAGTTTGCATTACAACCTGCAGGGAGCCCATGTAATATTCACTAATTGGAGAAGTTCTAGAATATGAGACAGGTTTTGATTTGTTCAGAATATTCAGAATATCCTGTATTTTTCCCAGTTCATGGGCTGCTTGGTACAGTATTTTGTCTGTTAGTACCATCATCAGTTTCTTAGCCTCTATTAATGTCTCATTTACAGGCTTTGCAATTAGAAATGTAGTTTGTGTGCAAGAGATCAGCCAAATCTAAGTTAAAAAGTTTTACCAACTTTTACTCTGCAGTCCTAGTGTGAACTCTGTGTCTCGCTTTAGACCTTCTGTATAGCTTGTGCAGCCTATCTGAGCCATTAAAATTCAGCCTCTGACAAGGGACACTTTTATTGAACTATAACTGGACATTTTCTGTCTTGAAAATTTAATGATGCTTTAATAAGGTAGAAGTAGGAAGCAAAAAAAAAAAAAAAAAAAAAAAACGAGGATGTGCAGCTTCCTGCCCTGCACATTGGTGCCTTCATTACCTAAATCACAATGAATTTCTCAGCCAAGCCCTGGATTGGTGCACAGTGTGGCCCCTGAATTGGTAGGGAGCCTTTAATAAACATAGCACCATGAAGTGAGAATTAATTCACCACCCATTCACTGCCTGCTTGCCTTTTTTCAATATCACTGCAAAAAAAAAAAAAATGCTTGAGCTTGTTTTGTGCTTTCTGGTTTGACGTGATTGTCCCCCATGCATATTTATGCAGTGTGCACTTCAAGGCGTGCTGGAGTAATGTGTTTAGTGTGTTAAATGAGAATGCAAATGGCTTTAACGCTGGTTTTGTTTGAGCTTGATTGTTGCTGAAAATGGTAATGATTTTCCTGTGCTTTATTTTTAATAGTGTGAACAATAACTGAAAACACACCTGGGAGAGGTCTCATTTTAGAGTAGTTCTCCAGAGAGCAACTTCAAACTCGATAACCTTCTAAAGCACATAATCCGAGAAACTGTGAGGATCCCAGAACTCCCACTGGATTTGTTGCTTCTTTTTGGTCTTTCGTTAGAGCAGTGATTCTACAAAGATGACATTCGCTGTGTGTGTACTTTTTCCACAGCAGTCCTCTGTCAGGGTTTGAAAAGTTGAGTCAAACGGGATCCTGACTTTCTTCATAGTTCTCTTCGGAGATGAAACCAGTAAAGAAAACTGACATATAGTGCAGCTAAAACACCAATATCTGTTATGAGTTAGCATGGAAATTTAACTCTCTCTGCTTTTTTCTGACATAACAGTTTTAAATAGCATCTAATGAACACTTGTCAGTCACTTTAAGTACACTTTTTCATCTTTTTTTGAATACAAATAATATGATCAGACGATAACAGGCAGCAACTCAAGACAGTCTGCAAAAGTTCAGATGAATAGCAGAATGTATCTTTTTAAAGTAATCTTTAATTAAAAGGACTTGTATTATAAAAAAATCAAATCAAATTATTCATAAAGACTCTAAAAGTTTCATTACTGGACGAATCAACACTTATATACAGCAGGGAAAATAAGTATTAAACATGTCATTGTTTTTTCCTGGAAACAATATTTCTAAAGGAGCTGTTGACATGGGATTGAGCCAGATTTTGGCAAAAAGTACAACACAAACACACAAACAAAACAAAACAAAAATATCTTAAAAGGGAGTTATGTGTAATAACAATGAAATGACACAAGGAGAAAGTACTGAACTACTGAAACGTATTTAATACTTTATATAAAAGGCTTTTTTGGTGATGGCAGCTTAAAGACACCTCTCATATAGAGAATGAAGTCACATGAATTGCTCAGGTGTGATTTTGTTCACAGACTTCTACAGAGTGTAAAAATCCTGATGGTTCTGTGTAGAGCTTCAAACCTACACTGGTCTCATGGTTCGGTTCGGTTACGATTATCATGCCATCGATTCGGTTCAATTCGATATCTCTGTGCATCACGGTGCATTGACGATGCTTTCCATACACAGTTTTATGTTTTCTTCACAGCAGCAATTCTTGTATTAAAATGTATAAATATATTTATATTTATATACTATTTGTAATACAATTTTGTCCTTGTAATACAAACAGTCATATAAACTGTACCTTTAAAACAACACGAGCATTTATATCAAATAATATAGAAACAAATATGAACATTCCGCTCGCTTTCTGATCCTTGTCTACCAAGTTCTCTTACACCCCTATGATTGGTCACACGCTCGACAGAAAGGGCAGTGATTGGCTCTTGCGCGCTGCGCTCTTCACAGAGTGCCACAGTGAGAGAGAGGGAGAGAGAGAGAAATGCAGTTTACTTTCATTCTCTCAATCGCAGTGAAATAGGGGCTTCTGCTGTAAGTGTCAGTGAAAGACTGTCCAGCAAACACACACACAGTGAAATTGTGCACAGTTTCTCTGCGTTTTTAAGTAGTTCGAGCATTGTAAATACTCGCGCTCGCGGTTCGCCTCCCTCGCCATAGTAAGCTACGGCGACAGCGCATATAAGATAAATGACGTCAGTACATAATAATCGGTTATGATTATTACTGAACCGATACCGAATTGTCTGCATCTGGATTGCGGTGCACTGAAGAAACAATATATTTTGACACCCCTAGTTCTGTGGGTCTCGTCTATCAAGTCTGATCTTTATTTGTATTTTATATTGGATTCAATTCAGGTGGTTGGCTGGGCCGTTCTACAGCTTGATTTCTTTCTCTGAAAGCATTTGAGAACTTCTTTGGCTGTGTTTTGGATCATTGTCTTGCTGAAATGTCCACTCTAGTTTCATCTTCATAATCCTGATAATGCAGATGTTGGACTAGCAGCTAATATTCATTTACAATGATGAAGGGCAGAGAGCTGCTGAATAACTCCTGAGAGATTTCAGCTGCTGTCTGGGCTTTCACTGCCTTTCTGCACCTCCCTTTCTTCATGTGTTCAATACTTTTTTCCCTGCATCATTTCATTTTATTACACATACCTTAATTTGTAAATTAATTAGATTTGTTTTCTTTGCAACTATGGATTTCTTTGGTTGTTACCAACATCCGGGGAATATTTCAAGCCAACGGCTCCTTTAGAAATATGTTTTTGAGAAAAATGGTCACATGTTCAATACTTATTTTCCTGCTGTACCTCTAATGAAGGATTCAATAATAGTGTAATCATTTAAAAACTGCTACTTGTCTCCACCTACTGGTGTAACAGTGTAACTGATTCAAGCAATATTGACAGCACAGGAATTCGCAAATATATACAGCATCCTCTAATGAATTTGTCATCTGAAACATGCCATAAAATATACCCGGAGAAACATATTTTACATTTCACAAAAATATTTGCCATGTATTTACAGTATATTAGGGGTTTAAATGGTAGAACTGAAATGTTTGCACAAAGAACAATATACAAATAATACATAAATATAGCCATTTCTGCTTGTTTTAAAAGATTTAAGGGGTGAATATCAGAGCAATAGCTCAAGCACTGGAGCATAGTGCAAGCAACAGAAAGGTCATGGGTTTGATTTCCTGGGAATGCAAAAACTGATGTTTTGAATGCTATTCAAGAGGTTTTGGATTAAAGAATGTGCTTTTATTTAAAGGCAGAATGCATTCAGCATGTGTGTTTTCAGTATGTGACCTTGAACAAATAACACGCTGAGGTCATTAGAGTCAGCTTTTCTGAGAAGACTTCACGAGGACGCATTCATTTGGCTTCAATGAAGATTTAATCATAAATGTTGTTTTCCTGGTGCATACGCTCAATGAATTTGTTATGCCCACGTTGCTAAGTAAATGCATCTTTTTTGTTTTTATATTATAAGGTTGACTGAGCACAGCAATTATAATGAACTGCATATAACTATGTTAGTGAAATTACATAGTCATTAATAAAGCCACTTTCCTTTTTTTAGACATTTCTTAATATGAATGTTATGTATGTCAAAATTTGTTTTCTGAACAGCGTAAAACATTTAAACATACATTTCTGCATTTCAAGAGTTCACACTTTGATGATTGATTATCAAGCTTGTTTGGCATGCTGTCCCGGGAGAGAGCCGTGAGCTCATAAGATCCTCGAGCTCGGGGCTCCCTCTCGTTTGCAAGGCGAGAGTGGAGTTTGAGCTCAGGTAGATCTCCCCTGCTGTAGTGGCTAATGAACAGATATTGATTGCTCTTAAGGGATAGCTACTTACTAGGTGCATATCTATGGTGGTGATTTGGATTAGTCAATTAACTTAAGTTGCATGTTTTTGGATGGTTGGAGGAAACCGGGGGACCTGGGGGAAACCCACACGAGCACGGGGAGAATGTGTAAACTCCACACAGAAACGCCGGTTGGCTTGGTAAAGACTAGAACCAGTGACGTTCTTGCTGTGAGGCAACAGTGCTTACCACTGGGCCACCGTGCCACCCATCTAGGAAAGGAGGAGGAGTAGAGGTGGAAGGGGGAATTCTTCAAAATGAAGATGGCTGCTAAATGGAACTTGGATATTTACTGTATAGTGGCTTTGGAATCGTCTGATTGGTGAATCATAAATCGGATAATGCAAGACCAGTTGAGATAAGCACGTGATCCTATCGAAATTAGCTTATAAATAAACTTCACAATGTAACCCTCAATCATTTGACTTTGTGTATTTTCTGATTAATTTAATTACCAGTGAATGAATTAAGTTGTCGCCTCACAGCAAGAAGGTTGCTGGTTAGAGCCTCCGCTAGGGCTGGACGATATGGCAAAAATTTATATCACGATATATATTTTTATTTCGGTCGATACGATATAATTCCGATATCGATATGGACAATATTAAAAAGAAAGGAAAAACTCCCAAGAACGCACACAATGGATGTCTGTACCTACAAATGTCTGCAAAGTGAATTTGCAAAGTCGATAATACCTCCAGACTCTTATAACCTTTTTTAAAATAAAAACAGTACAAAAAAAATTTGTTCACTTTTTATTTGTATTTAGCCTATACAAACAAGAAATGTGAAATAAACTATCAAATAAATAAAGCTCAAAAATTCATAAGAAATATGCAAAATAGTTTTTTAGAAAAATAAGTGTTGTAGTCTTACCAGCAGGACAGCAGTGATGTGTGAACTGAGTTTGATGGCAGTATAATGAGTTAGAGGGAAGTTATTGACAGCTTTTGTAGTATTGATTTTTGCGTTTAGCTCTTTGTAGATGGTCCCTAAGGATCGGTCTCTTTGCCGCCTGCGCATAGAGATCAATATAATGCGTCCAGCGCGTAGGAAAGCTCATTTTTAGGAAAATAAGGTTGTAGGTGGTTGTATGCATTGCGACAGTTGAAAAAATGTGCTATTTGTGTAGGAACAATGTTTCGGTCATGAGTTATTGATCCGGAAAAGACGAATCTGCGAATCTGTTGCTAACTTTACTGAACTGAACCACTTCTACACCACTGCATTAGTCTTTCCTTTCTTATCAACTATTTCGTCTGCATTCTTACTTGTGGAAGCTTGTTCATTCGCATATGTATTCAGAGCACTCATTTTGTAGCTAAAACTTTTTGCGGCGCAGCTTAACCACCTGCTGTGCTGAGCGCTGGCAGCGTGTCTGTGTTGTTCGTCATCACGTAAGTGAGATCAGATCACGCTCTTTCTGACGGCTGAGCACTGAACGTCATTCAGTGACAAGTGATACATGTATAAGATCTTATATAAATAATAATATATCTATTTATATATATGCAAATTTATATCGAAATATCGGAAATGGGTTCAAAAATCATATCATCGTTATTGAAAAAAATTCTATCGCGATATATATTGATATCGAATTATTGTCCAGCCCTAGCCTCCGCTGGGTCAGTTGGCATTTCTGTGTGGAATTTGCATGTTCTCCCTGCGTTCGCATGGGTGTCCTCCGGGTGCTCCAGTTGCACAGGCCAAAGACATGTGGTACAGGTGAATTGGGTAGGCTAAATTGTTCGTAGTGTATGAGTGTGAATGAGTGTGTATGGATGTTTCCCAGAGATTGGTTGCAGCAGGAAGGGCATCCGCTGCGTAAAACGTGCTGGATAAGTTGGTGGTTCATTCTGCTGTGGTGACCCCAGATTAATAAAGAGACTAAGCCGAAAATAAAATAAATGAATGAATTAAGTTGTAATGGAATATAACTAATTCCAATAAATTTACTGAACCTTTTTCTTTAAGATATTTACAGCCAAAATAACTGCTTTTGCTACAGCTTTCCCTCCAAAAATGTGCAGATATTTGCAGAAATGTTTGTGCTGTTCCAGGTAACAACAAAATCCAGTAAAAACCTAGATGGCACTTTCCAATACAGATACATAAACAGGTCATTAATTCAACCTTAACTAGTGCACATATATTCGTGAGTTCCTGTATCACTAATGAGGAACTAAATTATTACTGCATCACCTACGAATAAAGAATCTGACAAATGGATACATTATATGAGAATTGGTATTAATTAAACATGTCATCGTGCATGAATTACTTATCAAATATATCTGCGTTATTTAATCATTAATTAAGTCATATTAGTGTACCTATTGTAAATTGTCACCAAAAACTTACCAAAAGGGCTGCACGGTGGCACAGTGGGTAGCACGTCCGCCTCACAGCAAGAAGGTCACTGGTTCGAGCCTCGGCTGGGTCAGTTGGCGTTTCTGTGTGGAGTTTGCATGTTCTCTCATGTGTTTGCGTGGGTTTCCTCTGGGTGCTCCGGTTTTCCCCACAAATCCAAAGACATATGTTGTAGGTGATTTGTGTAGGCTAAATTGTTCTTAGTGTATATGTATATGTACTGTATGTGTATGTGTGTGAATATGTGTGTATGGATGTTTCCCAGTGATGGGTTGCAGCTGGAAGGGTTTCCGCTGCATAAAACATGTGCTGGATAAGTTGGCGGTTCATTCCGCTGTGGCGACCCCAGATTAATAAAGGGACTAAGCCGAAAAAGAAAATGAATCAATGAATGAATGAACTCACCAATAATGAGTGTATAGTTTTAAGTAATTACTGTTATTGATGGTAAAGAATGCATTGATTTGTAAGTGTTTTCATGTATATTTGCTGTGCAATCCCCTGAAAAAATGTGGTTATCATTTAGTGAAACATCAACAGTTAAAAGTGTCTTTGCTTACTGGGCAGAAGCAGCGGCACATGACACTGAGTGTGTGAACGTGTGTACAGAAGAGGTCACTTTACTGGTCTGTACTCAGGCCTTTATCAGACTGACATGTCCACTCAAGCGCAACATGTTTGCAAGGTCAGCAGTCACCAATGGGACTTCCATTTCTGAACTCTTTCTCCCTGTAGACTCATACTAGCATTATACAGTTACTGAATCACATAAACGGACACACAGCCGCTAGACTGGGGCTAAATGTGTCCGCTGTGCTGAGACTTATTGGGTCTCTCCGTCTGGCTCATTTTATACTCAAATAAGTTTGCAAATACAGCATTATGCATGCGTGTGTTATAGTTCAACTTATATTTTTTTGAATATCACATGGGCGACGCAGTGGTGCAGTAGGTAGTGCTGTCGCCTCACAGCAAGAAGGTCGCTGGTTCGAGCCTCGGCTGGGTCAGTTGGCGTTTCTGTGTGGAGTTAGCATGTTCTCCCTGCGTTCGCGTGGGTTTCCTCCGGGTGCTCCGGTTTCCCCCACAGTCCAAAGACATGCGGTACAGGTGAATTGGTTTGGTTAAATTGTCCGTAAGGTATGAGTGTGGATGAGTGTGTATGGATGTTTCCCAGAGATGGGTTGCAGCTGGAAGGGCATCTGCTGCGTAAAACAAGTGCTGGATAAGTTGACGGTTCATTCCGTTTGGCGACCCCAGATTAATAAAGGGACTAAGCCGAAAAGAAAATGAATGAATGAATGAATATCACATCAAGAACTCTTGGTTCTGTGTCTGATAATGTAGATGGCACAGCTTGTGTGACACCAACTCCCTAGGGGGCACCAAATAGTTTCCCTCTTGGTGAGGAGTCAATGGGAACACAGACTTTTTGAGTATATGTCGCCCATTTGGCCAGCAGAGGCCAGATAAACTCCAAATTTTATATTCACCAGTTAAAGGAATAATTCACCCAAAAATGAAAAGTATTCCATAATTTACTAACCCTCAAACAATCCTTAGTTTATATAACTTTTTTTTCTGTCAAATGAACACAGTTGTAGTTTAAAATTTTATCCTGGTTCTTCCTTGCTGCATAATCAAGTTTGGCGTTTGGATTTACCAGAAGGTCATCAGTTTACCGCAAACACCGATACAAGGACACTGGAGCGTTGTAAAGCCACGAAGATCAGTCAATTGCTCACCTTCACGGCCAATCATAGTCATTTCTGTTGAGCATTGATGAATACTATGGCAAATCTTCTGTGTTTAAGAACATGCTCAACAGCGCTTAAATGTTAGCAGGAAATTTATGTTTTTTTTAAATATCAATACCGAAATTCAGTATCGTGTCAAATATAGTGTAAGAATCAGTTCATTAAATTGAGTTTGATAAATAGCATTTAAAACGTGTGTTTGGGAAAGAAAACGTTAGCTAACTAGTGTCATTTCCCTTAACTTAGCTGAAAATGAGGTCTGATATCCCTTTTTATTTTCAATATCCATTCAGAACAGGGGGACGTGTGTTAACCCCCCTGGTGGCATATGGGTTAGTTTGATAACTGATTTACATGATTTTTTTTGAAAAGCTACTATCCAACACCATTATACAGCATGGAAGAGCCAGATAAAAAAGTTAAACTGTGTTCGTCTGAGAGAGAAAAAAAAAAAGTCAAATACCACAGGGATAGCTTGAGGGTGAGTACATTATGGGGTAATTTTCATTTTTGGGTAATTAGGGTCATTTTTAGTTTTGAGCTATTCTTTTAACTCCCCAAACTGTCTTTCTTCCATTCTCTGTCACTATTTCCTTGTGAATCATGAGTGACTATTTTCAGGACCATGGACAGCTCAGTTGTTTCTGTGCCCAATTATGAAAACATCACATGCTGGAGACTTTCTTCCAACATGCAGATATTAGCTGCATTTTGACAAGCTCCTAAAAGTTCAAACTGAGCATTAGGATGGAGAAGAAACGTGATTTCGGTGACTTTGAACATGACATGACTGTTGGTGCCAGATGGGTCTGAGATTTTCAGACACCATCTGTAGGGTTTGGAGAGAATGATCTGAAAATATCCATTGAGTGGCAGGTCCGTGGGCAAAAATGCCTTGTTAATGCAGGGGTCAGAGGAGAATGACCAGACTGGTTCAGCTGCTAGGAAGACAGGAGTAACTCAAATAACCACTCATTACAACCGAGGTTAGCAGAAAACAAACTCTGAGCTCACAACACATCAAACCTTGAGAAGATGAGGCACAGCAGCAGGAGAAGAGCACACCGGTGGCACTCATGTCAGCTAAAATCAGCAAACTAAGGCTACAATTCACACATGCTTGTCAAAACTGGACAGTAGCAGCCTGGAAATCTTTCAGTTATTATTCAGTTAACATTAGGATAATGGGGTCAGAGTTTGTTGCAAAACGGCATGAAAGAATAGATCTCAGCTTACCTTGTTATGGCTACTTTCAGCAGGATAACATGTAATCTGAAACCCCCACTTCACCCCCGCAATTCAATAAACAAACAAACAAACATCAAAATTTCTTAAAAAAATCAACATCGAAAATGAGTTTATGAGCACTGACTGTACCCAAAAGCCTTACAGTCACCAGTTCTTAAACAAGCACAGCACTAGTGGGACTTTCTATAACTTACATTACATTAATACCAAGATGAATTAAGTTCTGAAAGCAAAAGGGGGTCCTTTTTTAACTGTTTTTTCTTTTGTAACTCTTTGATTTATTTGCTAATTTGAATTAATTTGTACTCTCATTCGTACATTTTAGTACAAGTTGCTCAATTTGGTGTCACGCCTTCTTTTAAATATTGTACATTTTCATATGACTGAAATCATATAAATTTGTACAAATTAGCTACAAAACTGACAAAATGTCAAATAGGCAAGGTCGGGCTGGTTGTACCTGTACAGTGGCTGGTTAGTGTATCTCTTGTGTTAAATGCACTTTAATAAGGTTTTGTCTAGTTTCTAGTCCAAATATTTATACATTCTTAAATCATGAAGCATTTTCTAGACAAGTATTAATAAGTCAAAATTAAGTGAGCTGCCACACTGTAAACCCTGCTATTGTCAATACTAAAGATATTAAGTTAATATAACTTTACATTACTTAAAATACTTAAAATACCAAGTTAAACTTACTCATTAGGCAGCAAAAAATGTTTAATTAATATTTTAAGTTCTCTGAACTTAAAATTTTAATTTCTTTAAAGATTCACCAAGTCTCTGTTTAAAATGATTGGCTCCACTTAAATTAATTCTGCCTTGACATGCGCTGATTGGTTGATATGTTATATGACACAAGGTGGTCATTTTGTTTGTGATGCTGAATTTTGCTGAAGCGCAGCAGGACAGAGGCACTCCCTGAACCCATCTGACAAAAGAGAAAAGTTAAAGTAGTAAGTAGATATTTAAATGCTTAAATACATTTTTCTTAATTGATATACATGCAGGGGCGACATGGTGGCGCAGTGGGTAGCGCTGTCGCCTCATAGCAAGAAGGTGGCTGGTTCATTAAGCGTTGGGCTAATGACCCACCTTGTAAAAATACACCTCCAACATGGTGCGGCTAAATATCAACTTCGATATAAACGGCCCTGTGAGTAAAATAGAAAGTTAAGAATATAAAAGCTGAAGAGTTTAAAAGTTTAGTCTATTATCCATTTTAAGTTATCTGTACTTAAACATTTAAGTTAATTTAATGAAGAGACCACATTTGGTCAACTCAATTAATTGAGTTGTCGATTTCCCATTACTCAAATGAACTGAGGTAATCATTTTCCTCAAATCATTTGAGTAGTCTCAACTTCTTATTTAACTTATGATTTATAGTGCAAGTAGGGTAAGTAAAAGAATCTTATTTCAAACCAAAACAAGAGTATTTTATTTGCCTTTTTTGCAATGTGGCCATATCAGGTCACAGTGTTTAGGGCTGCATTAGTTCATTTTCACCACATAATTTGCTCTTTTTCCACATATTTGAGCTGCATGCATATTTCATATTAAAATGTGTAACAGAACAAGATGAATATATGAATGGAATATGGCAGGATGAAAATGTTCTCTTTTGCAATTCATATTGCCAAGTCAAATCTTGACAAACAAATTTACTAAAACTCATCATTGCTGTCTGTTGTGCTAACTTGCACCCTCATTTCTGTAAATAAGGCAGTTCTGACTTTTATTCAAAGTCTATGTAGCAGGAAAATCAAAGACATGTATTAAAAACCAGCAGTGAGCATAGACTAGTGCCAGAAGATTTCACTTTACTTATTATTTCACTGCAGAATGTAACATTTAGGCTTCCCACTGAGCCAAATGTCTTACCAAGCATATAATGGATTAGAGACTTTTATTTCCTTTCGAACCCTAATGTTCCCTTTAAATTTAGATGAAATAATCTTGGTAATGGACGAGGCCGCACAGTTAATAGAATTCTATTGAAGATTTGAGATTCACAATAAGGGGTTGAGGACTGATGCTGAATGTTATGATTCGTTAAGCTTTTACTGTTCACTCCATGCAAAAGCCCCAGGATTAGCGCAAACCTTGGGTGTTTTACTGATTTTGCACAGTTCCACTGTCAGTGGCCAGCCCCTCAATAAGCTGCTCTTTGTGCCATCTCTAAATCTGATCTATTCCATGATTCAGCATTAGTGGATTAGTAATGATGCATTGCCCAATGGGCTTCCCTCTCGCGTGTGATTGGGTCATGGGATAAGGAATCAGGTCAACACATGCATCATCACAGAGCGTGTTTTCTTTCCTTAAGCATTCCCTACGAATCACAACGTTTGTGTTTCAGGGTAATTGTTGATTTATGTGCCAAAGCAACAGGGGTTGAGCCCGGGGGGCAGTGATATCCCCATCACGCACATAAAATTCATATCTCTGCCTGACAACCAGTCATAATTTTTTTTAATGCTATTTGTGCAAAATGCATGCCTAATTTGTTCTGAGTGAGTCATATGTCACCCTGACACATCTGTTGAAGTGAATTACTGCGTTTTTGTGTGTTTTCATGCAGACACCAGAGAGGTTCAACTTTCATCATTCTGACACTAAAAGTCAGATAAAAGTGCTTCGGACTAAATCATCATCCTTTTCATGAGTGTTTTTAAACGGTGGAACTATTATGTTTTTTAATCATTCTTACATTCATTCACTACCTCAAACGAAATGTTGCTTTTATGCAGCTGTTAATAAATAAGATGTTAGTATTGAGTTACTTAGATTTTAGACACAGCATTGCCAGTTTTCAACAAAGCCAAAAAAAAGAGTGAACCATAGAGTGTTTCCAAGCAACACACAATGTTTGTGGCTGAAGGGTTTTTAAAGTAACTGCTAGAGTACATACCTGTCAGCATTGGGATTTAAAAATAAAGGAAAATCTTGGTTTTTATAATCTGCTTCTTATCGCTTACTCTTTTAATGAGTATCATTAATTTCTACATACAAATCTTTACTCTTGCTGCATATTGTTTTTCATTATCACTTTACTTGGATGGTCTCTTCGACACATTTTGTTGACTGTAGAAACTACATGCCAACTACTTCATAGAGTATTAGCAGCTCCACCAACAGATATTTGCCTATTATTTATAATATTTTTATATAATATTATTATTATATTATTGACTATTATTTATACTACAGTATAAGAAACTTTGCAATTACATATCAACTTACACTAACCCTAACCTAATAGTCTACTACTCCTCTTTGGAGAATTAGTTGGCACGTAGTGAACTTATAGTCACCAAAGTGTTTAAAAGGGACCATCAAAATAAAGTGTAACCAGCGTTTCTACTTTATAAGGTTGCAGTTTTGGATGCTATATTATAGCTACTTGTGTGGTGGAAAGGTGGAAAGTAACAAAGTACAAATACTCAAACTACTGTGAATGAGTAGTATTTATCAGAAACTGTAATTTACTAAGTAGTTTTAAAAATGTGTACTTTCCCTTGAGTACATTTTTAGTGCAGTATTGGTACTTTTACTCCACTTATACTTTTCTTTAACCTGCAGTCACTACTTGATTTTTTTCCTGTCTATAGAGATTAGAAAAATCAGTCCTGTGATTCCTGTCCAATCAAATCACACATAGAAGGTAAATCGCATCATAATGAACTACCTCAAGACATGGGCGATTTATAATTGCAGCAAACTGTTTGGAAGCATTAAAAGTGTCCAAGATCCCCAAAGTCTTTACACGCTTTGACCCAGAGACTGTTTAGATCAGAGGTGGGCAAACTATGGCCCGGGGGCCATATGCGGCCCGCTAAACTCTTTCATCTGGCCCGCGAGGGAGTTTTTAAAATGCTGCTTCTGAGTAACGGTTTGGTTTCAGAATTAGTAAATTAATGATGCAATACAAGTGAACGCCATTTGATGGCAGTATTGCACGTGGTACAGTTAGCGCAACCAGTAAAATTAGAACACACTCTCGGATATTAAAATGCACTCGACCGTTAATGACTGAAAAGGAGTCAAGCAAAAAAAAAGAAAAAAATTTACTCTGAACAAAATGTGTTTAAGAAAGAATGGACAACAAAATACTTCTTTATCAATATCGGACAGAAAGCTGTATGTCTAATATGCCAAGAAAGTATTGCTGTTTTTAAAGACTACAACCTAAGTCGCCATTTTTCACGCAAACAATCAAATTATTTTTAATGTGTTAATATGAGATTTTTCTATCAGACAATATCGTTTCTGTTCTCCACTGTTAAAATTATTACATTGTTATTATTATTATATTTTATAAGGGATTATTTTATTGTTTTATGATGATTGAAAAGTAAATATAAATAGCAGTGCAAATTAATTTGACTTGTAAATATGACTCAATAATAACTATTAAAAAAATGTGTGTTAATGTGACACGTTTCTGTGCGATATTACATGCTCCATGCATACTGCCACTATAAATAAAAGTTATTTTTTGAAGGATTTGACATGTGGCCCTTCACTTGGTTTGAAAAACTTGATGTGGCCCTCGGGTCTAAAAAGTTTGCCCACCACTGGTTTAGATGCTTGTCACTAATGAGAAGATGACGGATGTTTACTGTATTCTGGTTTTATGACCGAAATGACCTCAAACACCCAGCAGGCACCGGAGGTCAACTTGACGTCAGATTGACGTTGTACCCCAACATCATGGGGATGTGGCATTTTGTTTGGAAATGAAAATCGGGTTGACATCAGAACTCAACGTCAGGCCAACTTCAATGTCCAACGTCTAACCAGATATCAACGTCTATTGTTACAGCAATTGTTATTGTTACAGCTTGATGTTGTGTGGACGTCACCACTTTGATGTCTATCAGACATTGGATTTTGGTTGCTATACCTGACACTTTCTAACACAACCTAAAATCAACCAAATATCAGTGTAATTTGACGTCGTTATTGGACATCAAAATAATGTCCTTAGACACTGGCTAGACATTGAATTTTGGTCACCTGACGTCACAACCTAAATCTAACCTAATATTAACATCTTATGATGTTGTGTGCCTGCTGGGCAATAACTAAATGCACTACAGAATGTTACGTTTACACACATCCACAAATTACATGTAAATGCATCAGCATAATTTTCACAGCATAATACTCACTATACTCACTACTCTTGAGTAGTTTTGAAAGGCCTACTTTTTACTCATACTTTGAGTAATATTTACAACAGATAATTTTACTGTACTTGCACCACATTTTAGGCAAGTAATAGTACTTTAACTTAAGTATGATTTTTCAGTGCTCTTTTCACCATTTGTGAGGTGAAAGATTACACCTAATCCCACCTCTACAAACTGGCAAGTGAAACAAGCAGTGGAAATCCCATTGCTGTTACACACTGTCAGCACTGTTGGGACAAATTTGGGAAACGTAACTAAAAATGTTATAATATTAAATATGTTTGGCCAAAACCAAAGTTTCCCGTTTGTTAATCTTTTTTTTCCCCTGCAAAAAACCTCAAAACATCACGCTTTGTGTATTGCCAAGCAATCTGCACACTGGAACTGTAAATTCAATTTAACTCATTTTCAAATAAACCTCTCTCTCTCTTCACACCCCGTTCACAGTCTGGTCATTCTTCCTCACTCCCACAATGCCTCCCTGCACTGCTTGATTATCGCATGTGAGCCAGTGCCGGGCCTGGGCTGCAGCCGTATTCAATGCTGGTAGAGGGAGATTGAGTGTTGAAAGGTGTTTATAAGCGCATGCTGTCATGCTCTGTTGCTCGCAGGGGTTAGAATGGCAACAGTTGTGATGACTGTGCAAAATAGGATTATTGCAGTGTTGAGATTGTAACACACTGCGGCCCTAAACAATACAAATGCAGAAGGAGGGAGCAGGAGGCGGCAGTGGATGGGTTGATATGGTAGGCTCTGTTGTTTAATGTGCACACTAGGTCCCATTGATCTGGCATACCTTTGTTGAGGTGTATGGGGGGACGAAGAAGCCTGCAGGTACAGCAGTTGTTTTTAGTGATGTTTCCACATTGAAAGCACTTTCTGTTGGGCTTGCAGAAATGTGCTTTTCGAGAAGCTCGTTTGCAAATGCTACGAATGGTTTACAGTAGCCTAATTAGCAAGTGTGGCCTGGTTATGTAACGCTTATTAATTCCTAATGGTTGGTTAGCATAAGGCTTTAAAAACAGATGGCAGAAATGGACAAGGAAAGGGAGAAAAAGAGATTAACTGAGATGCATGCACTTTCAGAGTTTAGTGACATCATCAGGAAAGAGGGATGGAGGGCAAGAGAAAGAGGTGGAGAGAGAGAGAGAGAGAGAGAGAGAGAGAGAGAGAGACTGCCTGTTCAAAGCAGTTCATGCCCTACTGACTCACTAACACCCCAGAGTGCCACATGACCACACGCATGGAGGCGTTAGAGTGCCTGGGGACAATCAAAGAGAAGGAAAGAGAGAGGAAAGATAACAAAAAATAACACATGAATTTGAAAATTAACCAGACATTAGCAAAAGTGAATTTATATCACATTGATAAATCTGTCTGTTAGCAATCTTATTCATTTTGTCACAATCACCAGCGATCCAGGCTTGTAGATCGCTGGGAATCATTAAAATCTGTCACCATATGGACTACAAATCCTGTCATGCACCACACACTCACACCTGTTCCTGTTTTCCACTGATTGCTAACACGCTGATTACATGGACTTTAAAAGCAGCACAGACACACACACACACACACACACACACACACACACACACACACACACACACACACACACACACACACCAGTTGCTGAGTCTTGTTTAACTATTTTGTGAACATGACGACACATTTTCCTTACCTTGTCTTGCAATGTACCGATCTTTGCTTTGCTTGTTTATTGTTTATATTGTTTCCACCAGGACTGACAATTCGCCTGTTATTTGACCATGATTCTGGATTCCCTGTATACATCTCTTTGCCCCTGTGTTGACCATTGCTTGCCTGACCATCTCTGTGTAATAAACCTGCATTTGGATCCGCACTTCCTTGTCATCGTCCCCTCACATAACACATGCCAAGAATGTCTGCCACCTTGACCCCTTGATTTTCATCCACTAAGGCCCAATCCAAATTTTACTTCATAGCCCTTCCCCTATACCCCTCGTTTCACATGTTTATGTGAAGGGAAAGGAGTGACTCAATTCTCTTTTGCTTGGACGTGTAGGGGTAACGGGAAGTGCCATATAGCCTTCAAATGAAGATTTTTTGTTTCAGACGAAGGAGCATGAGAAATTTCCTTGAATTCACCAGCTACAACAGTAACATGGCTGCAAAAACAAGCAAGTAGTTTAAATATTTTTCAAATATCTACAAGCAAGCATCTAATTTATAACATTTATTTATTGTGTTAATGTATTATGGTCATGATCTTCAAAGAAATGTAAAAAAAATTATAATAATAATCCAAATTTTGTTAACGATAGTCCCTTATTATAACTGCTGCAAAATATTCCATGACAGTTTTAAATTCTGATAACGTTACCTGATTATTTACCAGAATAGACTAATCTGTCAGAAAAGTATTTTTTAAAGGTTTTTACAGCACGTCTGGTATAATGTTAATGTTGTATTCTTGTGATTACATCCATGAATATGAACACTGTGTAAATACTGTACACAGTATAGTGTCATGCTGCTCACAACATGATCCATCAGTCGTAATAGTGACGCCTGAGGAAACCTAGAGGATATGCTTTCAAGCTGAAAGCGACAACAACATTTTTCAAAGTCCAAATACAGCACAAAACAACTTTGCGAGCGATTAATCATTTAAACATTTCAGTGCGTGCGCCTTCTGGAATGACCACCAGAGATGACATCTCATGTGACGTTCGACCTACTGACAACAAATGTTGAGATGTACGGGTGTGTAGTAGTGTTGTCCCTTTTTTTAGGGGGATACTTTCATCCCTACCCCTTCACTTACTGTTTCAGGTGCCAAGGGGAAGGTGAAGAGGTAGGGATATAAAATAGAATTGGGATTGGGTCTAAAACTCCACTTCAGAAGGTGATCTGGGATGCTTTCCAGATGAAACTGGACAGGTCTAATAATTTTTTAGGCAAAATTAATAAAAAATAAAATAAATCATGACCTGGACAAAATCTGACCTGCGCCTGAAACACCTGTAGGTGTTTGGCTTTTACAGCCAACATTCTAATAAAAACATTTTTACTATAAGCATAAAACATCTAACTTTCTAACTTTTCAGACCTGTAGCCAGGGGAGGTTCGGAAGACCCACCCCTCCCTGACAAAGGTCCAGAATTTGTCCCATACATGAGCTCATTTGTCCTATTTTGACTGCTATTCCATCATAAATAATGAAAATAATCCATCGAAAAAGGCTTCAAGACCAAACGGAATCCTCTGTCGGCTGTTGCTGCGGTGGGACTATAATCTGATGTAAGAGAGGTCTTCTTTCACTACTGTATTGTTTTTAAACAGAGAAAACATGCAGGTAACTTTTTTTCTAAATCTTGGACCTTATTCCTGAAATAAAAATGAGGAATAAAAAGGAGTGAAACACCAGAAGTGACCATATTAAATTAGTTTGAATATATTTTGGCTATTGTTGATATCCAGGAATTTTTAATATTCTTTTTTTTTTTACCAAAGAGGCTAGAAAAATTCTTAAAAATGTATTATTATTATTATTATTATTATTATGTTTTAATTATTATTTTTTATTGAAATGGCCAAATTGTGACTGAGGACTGTTCAATGTGCTGGCCAGTTTGTTTTTTGTCTAAATCACAGTAGGCTACAGTTTTTAAAAAAAAAAAAAAAAAACAAGTAGCACTAAAACTGAAAACATAAAAAGTACATCAAAGTGGTTCATTTATCATGAGCTCAGGCAATACTGTATTTATTGGTCTTTCAAAATAAATTTAAAGTGGAAAGGTCTAAAGTGGAAAATATGGCACTTCTTATATTTATTT
Source organism: Danio kyathit (assembly GCA_903798195.1). Classification (NCBI taxonomy): domain Eukaryota; kingdom Metazoa; phylum Chordata; class Actinopteri; order Cypriniformes; family Danionidae; genus Danio; species Danio kyathit. Next base: position 43,650,968 of record LR812521.1, on the reverse strand, counting down.
ATTTAACAAAATACATTAACTCCCAAAAAATGTTTTGCCATTTACTCACCCTTAAAAAATTTCAAACCTTTCTTTTCTCTATTGAACACAAAATAATATATTTTGAAGAATGTTGGAAACCAGCCGCCATTGACTTTGATAGTAAGAAAAACATATGGAAGTGAATGTCTACCAGTAACCAACATTCTTCAAAGTACAACATATCTTCTTTGTGTTCAACAGAAGAAATAAATTAGCAAATAATGTAATTTTTGGAAGAACTATCCCTTTAACATAACTCTGACTTCCCAATTAATGTTCCCTCACACTCACCCAGTTTTTCCATGCTGTTATATTTTTTAAAAGACGTCTACAAAATAATCAGTTCAATATACTTCACATATGACCATGGTCTTCTTTAAATTCACAAATTTCATCACAAGAACAGGCTACAGCAAAGGAAATAAGCCGCAATGTGTGTGTGCTTTATACTACTAGTTTAAAGTATAAATTCTGAATAAATGACTGCACAAAAGAAAAGGACATAGCAAATTGCCTGCTATAGCCTGTTTGCTCATGATAAATGGCATTGGCTTTAGCGTACTTATTACATTGTAGCTCAGGCTGAATATTAGCAAGACAAATTAACTAAATTTGCCTTTGGTCTTTTGGATATTCAGCTGTAAATTAGAGCCACGCTAGCTTTTAGTCTTTTATTCATCATCACTCACTCACTTGTGAATTTCCCTTTGGGATTAATAAAGTCTAAACAAACAATCTTCCACACAAACACAACTGGAAAGGAGAGTTTCACTTCTGTGCAGGTAAAGTAGATGACTGTCAAGCTCTCAAGTAGATAAATGCTGGTTATAAATATGACATAAAGGGTTGGTCAATAGCTCGATTTAGGAAAGAAGTGTTACCATTTAGACATGTCTAGGTGTGCTTGAGGGTGAACTTGACCATCAGCCACCACATCTTGGTCTCTCTTGAATTCATGGAAGTCAGTGGTTCAAACAAATGTGGTACAACACTCAATTCTATTTGTAAAATTTATCTCCTCATTCTCAGCACCATCTGGCCACTTAAAACATTTTGCACCAGAGGGTGTAGTGATTGCGGTGGACAGTAAAATCCTTCACAATTGAGTGCAAACTACCATTCAAATCTCCTTCTGTTTTATTAGCAATGTCCATCTTCCATCAATCCAAACGGTTCCCAAATGATAAAATGTTGCACCGCCCTTCATTTTCTTTTTTCATTTCAGAATTTAGTTCCAATGGGATGTAAGTCACAATATGAGAAAAAAAAATCTTATGCACACATGAACATGCATATATTCATTTATTTTAAAAAAGGGCACTTTAGCTGAAGGATGAGAAAGGTCAGGTGCTTGAGCCTCCCGTTAAGTCTATGTGTGCATGTTCCTGCAGTGTAGACAGCTTATAGATGTTGCAATGTAGGCAATGAGGAATGCAATCCAGTGTAGGCACAGTGTGAGGCTTTGTTGAGCTTTTAAAAGTTCACCCAGCAGCTTATAATAGAGACATAAATACAAATACATTTAAAAGTCAAGTTATCTGCACTGTTACCATTTTTGTACATTACAGAGTATTAAACTGTAATATGAATTGTGTTTTACTGTAGGACAGTTATGCAGTATGTTACTGTATTTTAAAGTTGCATTGTGAAAATTACTGTTTTTACAGTAAATATAAGCAATACTGTAAATATACAGCAAGATAAATGGCGCTGTAAATGTAGACATGTTGATTTACAGTAGGTTACTGGCGAACTGCTACGAACTACACAATGCGACTTAGGCTTAGTCTTAGGCTGCCTCTGAAACCGCCTACCACTGAGTAGGTACTGCATTTGAATTTAAAATGTACTACTCGAACATTAGAAAAGTATGCTGTATACAGTATAAATGTTAGTGGTATGAATTGAACTCGAACCATTTTGTCATGATCACGTGACCTATCTGCGTGAGTTGCGTTTCTTCACTGCCATTCATGAATTCTCTTGTGGGGCATCATGGGATAGCATAGCGTCCACTGATGTGCACGATTCTATGAATTCGGACATACTACTCTGCTCACCTACTGTTTTTAGCATACTATATAGTGTGAAAGTATGTGATTTCGGAAGCAACCTTAAGCCCCTTTCACACATTCAGACCTTTCCGGAAAATTATCAGCAATTTTCCGGAAAGGTCTGTATGTGTGAACAGGCCCTTTTTGAAAATACCGGTAAATTTGTTCTGGCAATTTTCCGGAAAAAGAAGTTGTAAGATTACCGGTAATTTGCTGGAAAGCTGCGCTGTGTGAACACAGAAGGAAGATTGCCGTAAAGAGCGCATTCACGCTTAGAACACGCTGACGTAAGACGTCTACTCCAGCCAATCAGAACTTTCAGACGCATTCACATCTGCACTGTTTATGAAAATAAAAGTCTTTGGACACTTTTCCAGACACATTTAGCTGCTAGTTGTTGGTCAGGTAACGTTTCTATGTTCCTTCTTAATGCCAACTGTGTAAAAAATTATGGATAAAATGCTTATGATAAACTGCTGTTTACCTTCAAGCTCTGCTTGACGCTTGTGCACATGAAGTGCAGGAGTGCTCCAGTGAGCGCCAGCACACACGCATATTATGTACATCTCGACATGCGAAAGTGTTCCTCCACATGTTTTCATCGAAGTTGTTCACAATACTTAGCAATCCACAGAATTTGTAATGTAGTCAAATGTGTAAACATTTAGCTGCGGTTAGTGCTTCTGCCATTGGATGTCTCTGGGATAAGCTGCATGAATGCTAAAGCTTTAAATTAAAGTGAAACCATCAAGCCGGGTCCTTATTATGTTTACAAATTCAATCGCAGCCGTTTTGAGCTAATTTCTGGTTAATGATGCCAGAATTTACTGGTATTTTGGAATGGATGTGTGAACGATAAAATCTGGAAAAGTCCTTGCCTGTGTGAACAGCGCTTTTTTTGAATTTAGCAGTAAAGTCGTTCCGGTAATTTTACGGATATTTACCGGTATCACTGTGTGAAAGGAGCTTTAGTCTTATAATATTTTACATAAGTCTTTTAATAATAAAAATGACAAAACTTTAACTGATGCACAGTTTTATCCATCAGATCTTAACTTACTGATGGAAACGTGTATACCTCAGTAAAAAGTGCAGCATATAAGTTGCAGGCAGAACACAACAAAACAATGACATTGACTAGATCTAAACCTTCAGATAACACTCGGCTTGTATCAGTGTGTTGCCAAACCCTCACGTGAAAACCCACAACAGTTTAGTAGTGTTTGTGCAGCGTGGATCGTCTTTCTCACGCTGTGTAATGTGACAGACAGAGTGGTTCTTTGTGGCTCCATTCACACAGCAGGGCTTCCTCGGAAATATGGTTGTGAGTCTGGAAAATCAATTGGTATGAGTTTGGTAAAAGAATGCTATTGTCACTTCCATAAGATAACCACAATTAGCAGCCATGTAAGACTAATATAGAGGACTAACTATCATATTCTGCTGCTGAATGTGACTTAAGACATTTTTGTGATTAATTTATTAGATGTATTTTTTCCCCAGTTTTATATCAATGTTTAGCTGTATACCACAGTAACTGACGTATGAGTACAATCTGTAGACTTTTTTTTGCTATTTCTGCCCAGAATTATGTAAAAAATCTGCAGAGTTATGCGGAATAGTTTTGGAAGTATCATAACTAAAAACTTAATATATGAAATAAAATGTAATGCGTTTTAACTTTTATTTAATGTTTACAATGCAAAATCCATCTACATTCACTTATTTGGTAAACAAAGCAAGTCTCTCGTATAATCTACTAAAAGACAGAAAATATTATTATAAATCATATGAACATTTTCATATTTGTAAATAATATTACTGAAATTAATTTAAAAACTAAATATAAATCTACACACATTTACATAAGTAAATAAATAGACTCTTTGATTGGCTAAAAATCTGCGGATTTCTGCACACGCAGATTCCGTGTGGGCCTACCTATAAGTCTATTTATGTGGACTGAAGTCAGGAGTTGTTTGTGATTTTCACTGGAGCGAGCGGCCAGTATTCACAGCGGTTGACATGAGTTTGAAAACAGCTGGATGGCAGTTTCTCCACTCTGCCCATGTGCCACTCTTTACCACCTGCCCAGGGTGCAGCGTCACTCACACTGGGAGAACCAGGGCCATTCTGACTGCCACTCAAGGCCTGGGTAACAGGCTATGTCTGCAGAGATATCAAAAAATACTCAACTGACACATGCACAGTACTGAGTGGACTCTGTTTCAGCAATTATCTTTGACATGCTCGGTTATACGCACACCGTGCATATATACAGTACATTTTGGACATTTTGTCAGTGATTTTATTTCAAATGTTTATATACTTTTCTTGATTGTAATTAAGCTTTAGCTATATAACTTCAGAAAACCTTACCCTGGAATGTTCCTTGAAGCATTATTAAAGCAAGTTTCTTCTTTCCTTCTCAAAAAAAAGAAGCTTTTATGAGCCTCAAAGGCAGCAAATTGCAGGAAAGACCCATGTAATAAAACAACTTCAGTACAGTGACTTTTCTTGCTAAAATTAGCATAATTGGTCTTTGCAGTGACATTTTGAGAGTTTAAAGGGTGACGGTTCTTGGATGATTAAAGCCAAAGGACACTCCTTGTCACTGAAAATGTAAGAATAGACATCAGTCAGTCCATTTGAGCCTACTGTCTGATAACGTTTGGTGTTTTAAAGGGATAGTTCACCCACTACTGAAACTTCTGTATTGATTTACTCGTTTACTCTTCACTTCCAAATTAGTTTGTCTTTCTTCTGTTGAACACTGCAGATGATATTCTGAAGACAGTTGGAAAACTGTAGCCATTGATCTCTATAGAATTTGTATTATGTAAGAAGAAAGAAAGACAAACAGGTTTGGAGCAAGTGAAGGGTAAATTTGTAAATAATGACAGAATTTTCATTTATGAGAAAATCATAACAATCATAAAAGTTTGAAACCACTTGAGGGTAAGTAATGAATCAAAATAGCATTTTGCAGGAACTTTCCCTTTAACTCTTTTAAAACATAAAAATAACTATTGTTTAACAAAATGATTTTTATTGACAATTTAAGAGTTTGAAATAATATATTTTCTGGGTTGGTAATGTAGATTAGAGCACATATAATGTATAATAAGCTGCTGGAAAAATGATTATTGTAACCAAACCTTATTGACAGGGAATCCTGACAGTTTGTTGCACCTATAAAGATTTTTTTCTGGACACATTAAATAATTCACTCTGCTTTTTTCACCAAACCCTAATGTATAATCCACGTGTCAAGTCATCTTTATTTCTTTAGGGCTTTCTACAAGGTAGATTGTGTCAAAGCAGCTTTGCATAGATAAAGAAACAAAAAAAATCAGATTATAACATATTCAGCGAGCAGGCAGCAGAGTAGTGGCAGAATGCTGGTGTAGTTCTGGATAGATTAAGACTGATTCAGGTCAGTTTAATATGAATGTCACTGTCGAAGAACGATCTGCTGAAGAGCAGCTCTCATGGGATCATTTCTTGATACTTTTGTGTGTCTTTTTAAAAGCTTAATTCTGGTCACTGTTAACTTGCATTACAAGGACAAGTGTAAAAATGATGTTTTTCTTTATCTGTGGTCCAAAAAGGGAAGAAAGTCCTTCATGAAATAACTAAAAAAGCCTGAATTTAGTATTTTTGTAAACTGTTTTTTGAGGTGTAATATATATGTACAATATGGAATTCAAAAAGCAAAATGTAAAACATTTGAGTTATCGCTGAGTCTCTGTTTTCAAACTGTACAATACTGAGCAGAATGTGTTTTATTCAAAGAGCCATGTGTTTGTATTATATTAAACACTCTATATTATGCAAAAAAAAACTAAATCTGCTTTTAGATGTAACTGCATTTTTTCTGTAGATCTAGCTGTTTATTTAATCATATGTTTTGAATGCCCAGCTGTTTGTGTTTATGATTATTTCATATGCTCTCTTAATTAATTCACACCTTCATTTTGTGCACCTGAGCCAGTGTCTTTACATCTGCTTTTGGCTCAGCTAACTGCAGGCATGGTGGCTTCTGCAAATCCAGCAGGATGCTTGTAATATTTAGCAGAGATTCATGGATGTTGTTAGAAGTGTAATCATAAACTGGAAAAAATTCAGGCTTTTTAAAAATACAAAACAAACCTAAAAATATCTCCACAAACAGTCAAACATGCACATCAATAAATATGAACATGCATACATGCATACATACATACATACATACATACATACATACATACATACATACAGTTGAAGTCAGAATTATTAGCCCCCCCTTTAAAAAAAAAATTATTTTTAAAATATTTCCCAAAGGATGTTTAACAGAGCAAAGAAATTTTCACAGTATGTCTGATAGTATTCTTTCTTCTGGAGAAAGTCTTATTTTTTTATTTCGGCTAGAATAAAAGCAGTTTATAATTTTTTAAAAACCATTTTAAGGTCAAAATTATTAGACCCTTTAAGCTATATAGTTTTCGATAGTCTACAGAACAAACCTTCGATATACAATAACTTGCCTAATTACTCTAACCTGCCTAGTTAACCTAATTAACCTAGTTAAGTTCAACTGTATATATTAAGTCAAGTAACCCCGAGCTCTTAGTTTCCTCTGATAAAAAAAAAATGCATTTTTTTAAATCCAATATTATGAATGCATTACTCCCACCATGTCACAAGCATTCAAATTACATGAAGTACAAGGAGATGAAAGCAGTATACATCTGTGTGCCTATTTCATATGAGAATGTGGGTTTGTGAATGGTATTTTTAGCAAGGCTAAATATGAACATGATGGTCATAACTGTAACAGAACACTCAAAAACAAAAGCACTACAGCTTAATTAATGCACAGAAATATGTGTAATGAATCTTTTGAAGCACTTTTATCATAAGGATCAGAAATTAGACTATTATTTACTAAAAAACATGGATGGTATTTCATGGAGGTTTAGCCCTCACCACTGTTGCTGATAATGCTTAATGTATACATTTAGCATTATAATCTTGTTAACTAAAACAAAAAACAACAACAAATTTTTACATTAATTAAAAAATAATAATTTTAGCTTCTGTTTATACAAAAGTTAACATTTGTAACATACTGCACTCTTTTGAAGTTCGGTTGTCGCATAATCCTGTTAAAGTTGCTGTTTTGTTTTGCATAATTAAGACATTTATCATACGATTTAATGTGGTTAAGAATGTGGTTAATGTGTTTAATGTGGTTTTATGTCCTATCAGGTACAAATAGAAATTTTTCACTTGATAGTATGATGTGTTTCAATGGTCATCAGCATCTTAAATCCTCAAAACAAATTCAAAAAAAAAAAAAAAAAAAAAACATATGTTCAGTTCTAAAATTATATCACGTATCTGGCTGATGCAGCAGAACAGCCATCACACCTTAACTGCTATACACACACACACACACACACACACACACACACACACACACACCCACACACACACACACACACACACACACACACACACACACACACACACACACACACACACACACACACATAAAATAGTAACAGCAATAATGAAAAAAAAAAGTTTTTCCTTATAAACGTTTTTGTTATTTACATTCTACTTATTTATTTTAATTATTTTTAAAGAATAATTTTTTTTTATATCAATTTTGATAGTTTAAAAATTAAAATGACAAAATGGGTAATATAGCCCCCTAAGAGGGTAGAAATGTCCTTGTTAAAATTGTCTTTTGGCTGGTTATGGACTTTTAAGCAATGATAAGACTTTTACTTTTTTTATTTCCTTGCCTTTACTTGTGGTTTAGTTCTAAGCATATTTGGTAAAAGCAAAATTTGGTTAAATTTTAACATTTCAACAGGGAACCTACTATAAATTGGTTGTGGCTTATAATGCATTTAGGTTGTTAGTATTTTGTTAAAAACCATTCAGATTGAATTGAATCCAGTGTTTACGTAAAATGCATGGTATGTTTGAAAGTCAAGCTTCAAATTCAAATGAGCATACTGTACTATTCTGCAATCGTCACGTATTGTATTCATTTGAAAGTGCATACTTATTATTTTTCTGTTTTGATGTCAATGACCACATGAAGCATTGTGCTGTGTAGCTTATCTTTAAATTTGACCATTTCAGTGGTCAGAACAAGCCGTCTGTGGCTGAGAGTCTAAATTGAGGACTGATGGGATGTTGTTCTGCTCCCCTTCACTGAATGGAAGGAGAATTTTAGCACGACTGTCATGACACAATCCGATCAAGTGTTTTGAAAAGGTCTTTTCGATCCCGTCCAATTCAATCAAAATTCCTTTCAGATCGAGCTCAGTCAGATCGATTAATGTGTTTACATGAAGGCTTTTCACAGCCGTCAATCCGATTACTAACAGATTATTTGGTTGCATGTAAAGCCACTGACACCACAAATATGCAAATAAGGATATTACCCAGGGATATGTAAATGGTGTAAGGGCAGTTTCATGAATATCCAGGTTTAATTGGTAACCTTGGGAAATTTATGAGAAATATGAAGTGAGACAACCCAGGACTCAGTTTACACTGGCTTAATAATGTCAAGTGTGGCCTTTTGTCTCTTTAAATCTCCCTAAAAACTGATGCTTGTTAAAAAAATGATTCTTAATATATTGTGCATACTTGAATTCCATTATATTGCAACTGAACTCGTATTCATATTAGCATATATAGCGCTGTTAAGTAAATTTTATGCAATATTTCAACTCTAATTTAAAGGTCCCGTGCAATGTTGCCAACTATTTTCAATAAAAGGCGATAAGCTTTGCTCGAAGTCGCTAAATGTCGCTAGATTACGCCATACGTCAATTTGCATATTACTGATGTCATCACGTCCAGCAGTTTTTTTTTGTTTTGTTTAACAGCCTATGGTTAATAAAGGGGTATTTATATTTGCACTACGCTTTATATATATGCATGTCAATTTAATTAAATGTACTGTTGTTTGAATGAAGTACATCAGTATAATGAATTAGCAGTAATCTTCCAGACATAATAAACTGTCACTAAAATCTCTCTGATTGTAAACAAGAAAACAGTAAATGGCCAAATTAAATTGTTAAATTTAAACCAAAGTAGAAGCAGATTGGTTTGACTGTAATGCTGCAAGGAAAATACCACACGCTCGCAGTGCTAAATCATTTGCCATTGGTATGCAGAGGAACGATCTGCTCTCAGGCTGAGAAACTGTTGTACGAGGACTGGGCCACCTGTGAGTGCTCTAAGGCGGGGGACCCGCAGCTCGTTTAGAGGAGTAGGAACGGTACAGTACAAACACATGAGACCTATTACTTGCTAGATTTGTTGCTAGTCACTTTTTTGAACATTTGTTGCTTAGGGTGTCACAAAATTCGCTAAATATAGAGACAAAGTCACTAAGTTGGCAACACTGGTCCCATGTTTGCGTGGGTTTCCTCCGGGTGCTCCGGTTTCCCTCACAAGACATGTGGTATAGGTAAATTGGTTATGATAAAATTGATCGTAGTGTATGAGTGCAGTGTTTCCTCTAGGATTTTTTCCAGCTGTGGTAGCAGGACTGGTAGACACAGATCTACCAACTACCTATGGCGATAATGGCGTTATTTCAATGACAAATGTCATGAGCGCAGTATTACAAGTCGAGATCGCATTCGTGTAATACGAGCATGCGAATCTCTTTGCTTGCGCGCCGATTGCCTCTGTTCGTGCACAAAACTTCTTGCACGCCCTCAAATATACTCTGCTCAAGGGCAGATTTTCTTGTGCATGCTCAAATAAACGCTGCTGAAGTGGGATTTAGTGCGTTTATGTAACAAGTATGTCTCCAGCATTTATTAGATTTGCTAGGAACATTTATAATTGCGTCCAATAGACCTACAGAGCGGCATTAATGCGTCCTGAAGTAAAGTGAAACAGCTACAAACTCCAGCAAGATAGTCATTGTATGCAGAGCCATAGGCTATAAAGTATAATTATGGAAACTGTGTTCATCTTAACTGAAAACTACGACGTGTTTGCTGGCCTCACGCATCAGTCAGTCAGTCTGTCAGTCAGTCAGCATGTCACTTTAAAGGGTTAAACAAATAACGCACAGCACTACGATTACAGAAAAGTTTGCGCTGTTATAGTTCACTTACCTTTTAATATGTTTTGGTGTGATTATAACCCGCTATTAAAAAAAAAACTGACTGAATGTTTTTGAATGAAAAGCTGTTATGTAGCCGTGGCGGGATGAATTTTGGTGTGGCGCCCTGCCATGGAAGAATGAATGTAGTGGAAACCATGGAGTGTGTGTGTCAATGAGTCTGTATGGGAGTTTCCCAGTGATGAGTTGCGGCTGTAAAACATATGCTGGATAAGTTGCCGGTTCATTCCGCTGTGGCAACCCCAGATTAATAAAAGGACTAAGCCGAAAGGAAAATGAATAAATGAATGAGATGTTTGTATAAGTATGTTAGTTTGGCTCTAAAACAGTGACAAAATTCATCAGTTTGTCACTTTCATCTAAATGGATGAACGATTTTTTTGACGTCACCTCATACTTGTTTCTCATCAAACTCCTGACCAATCACGTGCTCTCTTGTATCTGACATGTCCTGCCCCCTTCAAGATGCTTTTCATTTGCTTTTTATTTGATGAACTCAACCACTTCACACATGAAAATGAAATGCTATTGGGTGTTTTTTAAAGGGGAGGGGCTACTACACGTCCTGCCTTCTCTTCATACTTTCAAAGTCATTTGTTTCAGTTCAGATTACGTCATTTTTCTAAAAAGTGCACATTTCAAAGCACAAACCTTTAATATGGTGTGAAGTAAACTGAACAATTGTGCACTAGATTCATCATCTCAGCGGTTCCAGGGACGTGCAGAGACCTTTTAAGGGGCAGGGGCTCAAGTGGAAAAAAGGGCACTTTTTATTAAATAATAATAATAATTGTACTTTAATAAATGAAATATATTTCACCCTAAATTCACCATATACTCACCCTTAAATGGATAGTTCATTCAAAACTAATAATTCTGTCACCATTTACTAATTACTAGTAAATAGACTCTTTATTAGAGCATTCGCCTTGCATGTGGTTTTTCTTTCCAAATCGCCGGTTCGAGGCTCGCTTAGAGCGGCTAGACTAAAACCAAGATATACTTTAAAACTTAGTTTTTTTATTGTTTGACAGGGAAAGCGGTCCTTAAATAGAACACGCATTAACTTATTCATATATTATATTATTATTAGTATTTTAAAAATAATTATTCCCAGGAAAAATAGGGCACTTTCTCTCCAGGAGAAAAAAGGACAGGGGCTTAAGCACCCAAAGCCCCCACCTCTGCACGTGCCTGAGTGGTTCTCAACCACATTTCTGGAGGACCACCAACACCATGTTTTGGATGTCTCCTTTATCAGTCACACCAAAAGACCATAACAAGTCTTTTAGTCTCTGCTAATGAGCTGATAATCTGAATCAGGTGTGTTTTTTTAAGAAAACATGGTAATGTGCTGAGCTGGTGGTCCTGCAGGAACATGGTTGAGAAACACTGATCTATATTAATCAGAAAACTAAAAAAAGGTACTTGTATTTATCATTTGTATTTGACATTTATCACATACAATTGCGTAACTTAACAGCGTAATAACAAGGAAACAATGGTGTTTGAGGCTCATGATATGCTCATTTCAATTTACTAAACTCTTAATATTTGACTATGCCTATGTATACCCAGATTTTCTTAATAGGGCACCTTTAAGTAAAATTAGAAAGAAACAATGAAACTTAAAGGTGCAGTAGGTGATTGTCTTCAGAAACATTTTTTGTTGTTCTGGTTGAAAGTCTCTTCACATTCCACTAGTAATGATTAAAGTAAATGATTTAAATGTATTTTTATGTATTGTTATATTCTGGGTAAGGCATAAGACTAAAAAATGTTCATCCAATTAAAATAGTGTCAGGCTGACATCTCCCATAATTCTGATACTTAGCTCAAACTATCTGTCAGCAAATGAAGATTTGAGCAACTGCGCACCTGTTTGTACGCACCTCTGCCGTTTGTGCATGCACGTGCTGCGCGTTCACGAGAGAGAGCAAGCAAGAGAGTGAGCGGTAAAAACATGCTGAATCGAAACTTTTTTAAAATCCTGAATCTATATTGGAGTAAGTTTTGCATGCTAGGGGAAGGACGACACCATGGCGGAAGTATTTCTGTTAGACATGTAATGCTATGTTTTAAAACATTTTTTTGTCACACAGAGCTGATGTAGATTGTGTTGTTATGAATGGGTTATATGCACAGATGTGTTGTTCAGCCACTGAAATCTTCCGAAAGATTGATGTGACTATTTTCAGTTTCATAAGGTCCTTTTACAGCATCGATAATGTAGATTTTTATTTAGTTTAACAACAAAACATAAGTAAATAGCGCTATTCCGCCTAGCCTGCTTTACTGAGCTAAAGATGATTTTATATTCACATTGGTTCATTTTTGAACAATGACAACCTGTGCCACTCTGGATATTCGGTCACAAATAGCATGTAAGTATGGCTTAGAAATAAGTGTAATAATGAGTGTAATTCCTGCACGCCGCCGGCCAAGCTTTAGCTTTAGCTCAACACATGAGAGAGGGTTCTGCTGTCGTCTTTAAGGTACGCGCGCTTGTGTTTTCAGGAGGCGTGGCTTTGGACGGCAGGGGAGGGACGGTGTTTCAGAGATTTATGCTAACAGGCTAGCATTATGGCAGATCACCTACTGCACCTTTAAGATATTAATAAAAGTACAATAATTTCTGCTGTAACTTGATGTGCTGTATATAGGAGTATAATTTAAAATATAGTAAATATAGGTTAACAGTAGAAGCACAAGGAAATACAGGAGATCAATAGAAGACTGGTTTCCATGACAGATTTGCACAAAACCTAAATATTTTTTTAAATACTTCCATATAAACCAATGTTATGCAACTGAAGGATAATTGATCTTCTCATGATAATATAATTGACATTGGTGATGACACCTGATAAAGAAGAGCATAAACTGAGTGAGTGAGTGATAACATATTCCAAAATTCATGATCTCAGATGTCGGTAGGTTCACAAATTCATGCCATATATTTAATCAACTGAGATGTAGGGGTGTTATAGAAGTATTAATAGCAAGACAAGTCCCTTATACCCTTATGTTTCATTTCACAGAGGACATATGGATTCAGAATGCAGATGAGCATTCTGTATTTATAACTTTGTATTTATTTTGGCGCATGTTTATGAGGACTGGCTGATATTGGATATTGAAAGGGTAATATCACCAAGAAAGTGTGTCATTATTTATTTATTTATTGATCATTTATTGCCTCTTGTAGTTCCTGCTTCTTCATATATGTATTATTATTTATTTTTTTGGTTACATCCGTGACATTTTTTACCTTTATAATACACTGTGCACAATTGGAAGGGTAATGAAAATGTGCCAAGAAAGATAACATTACCATGCTGAGCAAAAACTGCACAATATCTCACAGGAAACAAAGGAAAAATCTTTAAAGACTTAAATATGCAATGTGCTTAACCAGAATGAACAGGAGCATGTGTGGAAACTAATTAACAATCAAGAACACTATAATAAAAACTATATTAAAAAAAATGCACACAGAAACATTCTGACATGCATCTTTTATATTTCACATTTTCTCTCCATTTTCTTCCTTGTTCTTCCATACATCTCCTCCTGCAGCTCACTAGACAGCAGGGCACATGCAGGGTTAAATCTGCAGGTAGTTAATGAGTCACTCTTAGAGCAGAAGGTAACAGATTGAGTCCTAGGTGCAAAACTGGAGGATGACTATAAACAATTGGCACATCACCCTGTGTACTGGAACAGATATGTGTATTTAGTGAGGGTACATATAGATATAGGCGTGTGTTTGTGTGTGTGTGTGTGTTTTCAAAGACACCTGATGACTCGGGTGCTCTGCGCTCACCTAGCAGATGGAAAAATACCGCTTTTGTCTTCTCTCTGCAGGCCTCACAGTTTGACTGCTGCTAAAAACCACCCTCCTGCTTTGCCTCAGCATTTCAACACTCTCGCTTTCTCTCTCTCTCTCTTCTCTCACTTTCATTTAACTACAGTCTGCCTTCATCTACTGTGAAACCACCATGCAGGCCCATAATGACTGCTTTTTTATTTATTATTTAAGTCAAACAGGCAGAAAGTTCTTTTTAAGGAGATACATTAAAGGTAAACAACTTTAGCTCACATTAATGTTCATTTTGTTTGTTTATTATTATTATTTTTCGGGGTTTTCACTTTTAATGGTCATGACAGTGGAGATTGCAGGGGGGAGCAAAGAGAGGGGAGGGATCGGTAAAGGACCTCGAGCTGGGTATTGAAAGCGGGTCACTGTGAACACCTCAGTTCTATGAGTCGATGCACTAACCTCTAGGTGCCGACTTTAGTTTGTTTATACATTCATCAATTAAATAACTAATCAATTAACCATTGAATTAATAAATTAGTTAAATAATCATTCCATTCACCCTATAGTAAAAAGGTTATTATGTGGAAAAAGTGACCGCACAGACTTAGTATTTTTTAATAGTATGTAATAATTTCTAGTGAATCTGATTGGACACAATTTAATGAGAAACTGAAGTGCAGAGTGTTGTCATGAATATTGTTGATCCATATCGGCAGAAATGAAAGTGCTTGTCAGTGCTTTGGAGCATACTTATCGATTAGCTTACATAGGCTTTAATGAGTAGGCGACAACGGAGGTGAAGTTCCAGATGCAACTTAGGCAATTTAGGCAAAGGGATAGACAAACAGGCAGGGTCAACATGAGCAATTGGTACAACATGGGTAACCCAATAGAGTAGGGCTGGGCGCTAAAAATCAGTATTGATATTTTTTGACCGAACACCATTGTCAATATTGATAAAAAAAGATTCGGTATGTAGTTTCAGTATGAAGCGCTATAGTTTTATTAAAATGTGGCTGCTGAGTGCGCGCCTTGGAAGCAATGCCAACTGGCTTAGGATGTAAGTTTGGCATTTCCAATGGAGGTGCGCATGTGAACTGCACTCATTTTCCAGCCACACCTAGTTGAAAACGGCAGACTAATTACCTCAGACAAACACAGCGCGCCCAAACACTGCAACGGTTTTTACTTTTCTCCATAAACTTGCATCGGAGCAGCAGCTATGGTTTGTCCGTTTGTCATCTTCTAGAAAATGGTTGATAGCCACCTAGTAATGAGAGACGCCAGGGGAGTGTGAGCGCAAAGTCCATTGTAAATGGTCAAGGAAGCCAAGCGCACGCGCTTGTCAATTCAGGTCAGAATTACAACACATGCGAAAATGAATGCTGTATAGCAGCAGTGAGGGGAAAAAAGGATGTGAGGATGTCGCCAGAGTGGCTTTTTGGTTTCTTTTCTTGTGTATCCCAGCCACTAGCTCCCCATTTGAAAGTTTTTTGTAGCATGGGGGTAATATAGTCATCCAACTTCACAATTTGTAATGTTGCAGTATGTATTTGAAGAATGATGGCTGGTTCCTCTACTTGAAAGCTAAGATTTGATTATCATAATGCTTTATGCATTTTTAAAAATAGGCGAATGGTCAGAACAGGTGGCAAAACAACGTTAACAGTAAAACAAACAAGGGTCCAAAAAACACAAAAGGCAAGACAAGAAAAACTGCAATGCTCACTTACAGTAACCAAGACTCCGCAAAAGGTGTGTGTGTGTGTGTGTGTGTGTGTGTGTGTGTGTGTGTGTGTGTGTGTGTGTGTGTGTGCTGTGTTTATAGTCCCTTTGGTTAGTCCTGAACAGCTTCAGCACTGTGTGTTTGCAATCAGGGGGAATCTGGGACAGGTGTGTGTGTGTGAAGTGCATGATGGGATCTGTAGTTCATTAAAGTGGCACATTTGTAGTTTTCCAGTGATCTGCAAATGCTAGATCGCTTGTGATCGTGACGATATTCATAATCAGCTCCAGTTAATTTAGATTTTATGGGGACCGTGTTTTGTAAAACTTGTTTGAGCCAGTTGTGGAATAACTAGACAGTCATTGATAGTTCATAGTTTGTTGCAGTCGCTGCCACAGATGAATGTGAAAACACTTGAGCGTTATGTCTGTGCATTGCAGAATTGATTGCTGCAGCCTGCTGGTTTTAGCATTTGTGAGCAGGGTGAACATGTTAAAATAACAGCTGTGTTGTAACTCGTTTAAATATACACAGGACGCATCAATCACTTTAACTGCAGCTGCGAGCGATGCTAACAGGAGGCAGTAGTCATTAGCTCAAGTATGAACGTAGTGACTTATTGCAATTTCATTTTGTTCTGCTGAGAATTTGGATGATAATAGCCAATTAGTGTTGGGTCTTCAGAGTCAGAAACTCTGTTCCTCATTTTACCAAGAAAGAGAAACTGATGAGACACACAGAGAGAAGCCATTCTGTGGGATCAACAACTATTAGTCCGGTTTCACCGCGTACCTGGAAGCAATTTGTATTTATTTTGGCGCAACAGGTTATGACTATGAGGATTGGCTGATATTGGATATTTAAAGGGTAATATCACCCAGACAGTGTGTCGTTATTTATTGACCATCATGTTGTTACACTGACTTTTTCATCTTCTCAAGGAACTGTGTAGTGTATTGACTAGCCTATTGACTTCCATAGAACTTTTTGTCTATATAGTGGAAGTCTATGGAAACAATGATGGATATTTTATCAATAAAAGCACAAGGAAATACATCAGATCAATAAAAAAACTGGTTTCCATTACAGATTTGCACACAACTTAAATATTTTTTTATAAATAATTCCATATAAACCAATGTAATGCAACTAAAGCATATGGCAATGGAGGTGACACCTGATAAAGAAGGGAATAGGCTGAGTGAGTGAGTGAGTGAGTGAGTGAGTGAGTGAGTGAGTGAGTGAGTGAGTGAGTGAGTGAGTGAGTAAGTGATAACATATTCCAAAATTCATGATCACAGATGTCGGTAGGTTCGCACATGCATGTCGTATATCAACTGAGATGTAGAGGTGTTATAGGTGTATTAATTTCACAGAGGACATATGGATTCAGAATACAGATGAACATTCTGTATTTATAACTTTGTATTTATTTTGGCGCAACAGGTTATGATTATGAGGACTGGCTGATATTGGATATTTAAAGGCTAATATCAACAATAAAAGCACAAGGAAATACAGGAGGTCAATAGAAGGCCATTACAGATTTGTGCACAACTTAAATATTTTTATAAATACTTCCATATAAACCAATGTAACTAAAGAATATGGCAATGGTGGTGTAAGACTTGAGAAACCACAAATACTTTGATGTCTTTGACAATTCAAATATGGACAGATAACACAGAGACAATTGAATCCACCCCACCAGGTGGGAATGCGGGAAAGCCGGGAAAGCCTCTCCTTCATTTACATTTGAAACATCTCCCGAAACCCCCCCAATTCACACAGAATGGTCATTTCAAAATATGAATGTTCTAAATAAATCCAAGTGACTTTATCTATCTTGTCTGATATCATTTGAAATGTCTCAGTGCGACTGGTACAATGGTCTCATTCCCTCAGAAGTAGACATAATCAAAATAATAGATATGTAACTACAGATATCTTTTGAACCACTGCTAAGGGTGTGCCTATACCTAGGGGGCCTTTATTCAAATGACCATTTGTTCCCTATAGGCAGAAACTCTTCTAACATGCCACTAAATGTAAATGCCTTTTGTTATTCGACAAACACCCATCCTTGAGGAGATTCTTGGTTTGACTACTTAAGGAACAGTTTCTAAATGTTCGGCGCGATTCTGTACCCAGATTAGCACGTAGTGTGGAGCTTCACGCTCCATGCTATGTATATTTTGATGTCAGGTATGCATCTTTTGATCTTGGATTTATCTTTGATAATTTGATGTCTTGTATTGATTGTTTATGAATTGACTGAATGAATTGGCTTAATACACAGTTACCTGACTAATAAATTGTTATGTTTTGAATAATTCAAACAGATCTCATGTTATTATCTCTAGTAGATTATGTTAAGTCCATAACTCCACAAACCCCTGTACAGGTTAGTAACGGATTAAAACACGATAGACGGACGCATACGATGTTCTTAGAGCTCCGACTAACACATTGGTATTAATTCAAGTGTACTTAGACTGTAAAAGGCCAATAATGGGTTTTCTATTTAGAACAACAAAGGATTGTTGAGACCAATCTAAATGTGGGTAGGCCTTCGTCTACAAACTTATAATACTATTTAAATCAGATGGTGATTATTCAAAGTTACTAACAGTTTAAGTAAATTGGTCTGCCCAATTCTATAGTAATGATCATGGTAAGATTAAATAGTTTTGTCTTGATTTAGTAGATAGCAGATCTATGGGAACCACACAACAAATATTCTAAACTGAGTGAGTAGGGTTCTGCCTTTTAGAATAGTGGTTAATCGCCTCTGTTTAATGACCAAGACTAACAAGTTTGTGCTTAGGAGATTGTATACTCGGCCGGTACAAGACTCAGAATGTTATTGGAATCCGAATGAACAAGAATAACATACAATAACAAATCAAAGAGAATATTCAATCATAATCTAAATTAAAATTAAAAGAAACAAAATAACCTTATCAATGTTTTATAATTGGAGTCAGATAAAACGAGAATGAATATATCAATATTCTAAACCACCTCATACTAAAATTGGAGTCAGATATGAGTTAAAGTTAAAGTAAATCAACATTGAGCACTGGAAAGACCGAACAGGCAATACACCTTCATCCACCAGTAGATACCGTCGTTGGACTAACTGGTTGGACCCTACAGTGGTGACACCTGATAAACAAGGGAATAAGCCGAGTGTGTGAGGGGGTGAAGGAGTGGGTGAGTGATAACATATTCCAAAATTCATGATCACAGATGTCGGTAGGTTCACACATTCATGTCATATATTTAATCAACTAAGATGTAGGGGTATTATAGGAGTCTTAATGGCAAGACAAGTCCCTTATATCCTTAGCCATGTACTGTATGCTATTTCACAGAGTTACAGGAGTAATAATGACAAAACAAGCCCTCTATATCCTTAGCCATGACTGTATGATATTTCAAAGAGGATTCAGAATGCAGATGAACATTCTGTATTTATAACTTTGTATTTATTTTGGCGCAACAGGTTATGATTATGAGGACTGGCTGAAATTGGATGTTTAAAGGGTAATATCCCCAGAAAGTGGGTCCTTATTTATTGACTATCATGTTGTTACACTAACTTTTTCATCTTCTCAAGGAAGTAAATAGTTTATTGACTTGCCCAATGACTTCCATCAAACTTTTTTGTCCATATAATTGAAGTCTATAGCCTGGTTTATACTTCTGCGGTAAGTGATCGGTGTTACCCACGGCACAAGCCTTGCGCGTAGTCATGCATTTATACTTCTGCGCGCTGTTTCTTTTGCTCTGCAATAACACTTCCGAAATGCTAGCTTGCAGTGGGTGTTTATGTTTCTCTGTGTCGAGTTTCTTCATTGGTGTTTTGTTTTTTTCTGAACGCTTCCTTAATGTACAAGTGGCTCAAATTTGCTCATTTTGAGGCGGGAACCGGCGGACGTGCAACAACTTTAATCATAAGGTAAACACAAAACAACAGTCTCCATCCGGAGCTCCTTCACGGGACTCCACACTTGTAAACACCCGCTGCATCATGCTTGCGCGGCTCTCACCTCCGCCCACACTCGTCAGCGCTACCAAACTGACCAATCACAGAGCTTGTGCTACGTGTACGCGGTACATTTTTTGAGAGGTGCTTGTCAACGTCGCCGATGGCCACGGCAAGGGCTATGGGTGCGCTTGACGCAGAAGTATAAATCAGCCTTATGGAAATAATGATGGAAATCTAATTTTTGGATGGACCAATTAAGCTAATTTTACATTTATAGGGTGTTTACACAACACCCTTTTCAACAAAAAATTGATAACATGTGCATTTTGACTACTTATAGTGGCATTTGGGCACCAGAAAGTCAAATAGTTGAAAACTGCTTTTGAAAAACTAATGTTGCAGGCTTTTAAAAAGAATGCCTTTTTTAAAAACAATAATGTTCTGCATATTATGTGTTAAGTCTAGAGGCATACTTTTAAATCTATTTAAATCTAATCTACACATTTCCTCAGATCACAATTCTGAAAATGAGAATGTAATTTAATAGTCAAATATTTTGTAGCGTTCAAAAAAGATGTTGTTTTTGGTATTGAAAACAGTATTGAATATATTGTTTTTGGTATAATACTGTGACATATTTTAAATGGTCAAATATAACATGAAAATATCAATCAGCTGTTCAATATGTAGTTTGGGTAGTGCCTGAATTAATTAGCAATAACAATCACCATTAAGTTTTAAATTTGATTCTTCTCTTTTTTTTATTAATTTGATGTAAATCTAGTTTTTAATTCAATCACCCGCTCTAATCCTGTCATAAATTAAACCACATAATGGCATGTAATAATAAGAATTATGTTGGTTGAATAGCAGATTAAGCCAAAGCAGGAGCACACAGAGACTTAACAGCATTGTGTTTGAGACAGCACAGCCTGTTGTAATGACACTGATGCCTTGGGCAGACTAAGACCTTATCGATATTCATTGATCTGAGATGGAGAAATGAGGCTGATTAGATTAATGATATAATTAATATGACTAAAGTGTTGCCTTGGAGGGTATTTGGACTTTCTGAGTCTTTCAACATGCGGGTCATGCTTCTTCTGAGGTCTACACCGCTGGTCTCATCTAAGAGAGCATGTGTAAAATCACAACCTCGGGCTGACAAAGAGCGCTATCTTCATTCTCATCCTGACCATTTGTATAAAGAGCACTTTGATCTGTTCATCGGCCAGGCCAACGGTGAAATCTGATGCACTGCACTGCAGATGAACTCTGTGTGGTCATTTTAACACCAAAACCCTTTTACTCCAATCCATGCACTGTTACTATTAATTCAACATTCCGCTCTCAAAGTGTATCCCCGAGCTCAGAAAGAACAAAATGGAGAATGCATCAGAAATTGGACGGGCCCACAGGCTACCAGACAGAAATCCAAAACCCAAACAAAGCTGAAAATAACCATACCGGTGCTCGGTCTGAGATTTGATTTGTCTGGAAATCGCAGTGCGTCTGAAGTTATTTTGCTTGTGGCTAGCAAAGGGCCAAAATACAGATCAGAACTCAAATCTTTGTAATAACGGACACCTTTAGTGCGGTGAAAGATTCCTAGAGCTCTTTCCTGGCTGTTTTTGTCAACATTTTACAGAGTATATTTTTTGTTTATCACGGAGACCTTGGCCGAGAGGCATCTCTCATGCTTTATTTACCGTGATACGGAGTGTCAGCGGCGGTATAGTGGGTGTGCGGGCCGAATATGTGTGCGAGAGAAAGGGAGCATGGTACGCTGTGCCAGTGCACATGTCTGTGCAGATAAATTCAGGGATTAGTGTGTTAGAGATGCACAGACTGACTGACAATCTCTCCTCCCTTCAGTGCCACTGTGAGACAACTGAGAACTCATTAACTCGCTGCACTTGCGGACCACAGAGAGAAAGAGAGAGAGAGAGAGAGAAAGAGTGAATTGAGACAGAAATGAACATGATGGCGTAGAAATAGAAAAAGCAAATATGGTGTATTAGCAGCAAGGCCGTGAGCGATCCAGGCAGAAAGAGTGAGGGAGGTTGAGGCCAAAAACAGAAAAGGCTAACGGTGAACAGCAGAGGCTGGAGGAAGAGGAGGTGTGGAAGAGAAGGATGATGAAGAAAGGAGAGAGAAAGAGAGACAGAGAAAGTGGCTGTTGCCAGGGACAACAGCATAATAGAGAGCGATCCTCCTACACAACCTCTGCCTTCTTATACTCCTCCTCCACCGCGGCTTGATTTTGTCTCTCCCTCCATTTACCTGGCTCAAGTCTTGTCTGCCGTGGACTAAGTAAGAGTCAACAATTGTTTATTGCCATTATTTCGGACACTTCAGCTCATTGGACTCGTTCAGAAAGCTGATTTATCAGTTCCTGATGTCATTAAACAACTCGGTGCCATGTTGTATCAATGAAAGATTCAATTCAATTTGTGTCAACACATATTGAAACATACGAATAAAACTTATTTGTGTTCACATTTTTATTTGTAGATTATTGTCAGATATGCTGTAACTGGTTGATATTGATTAACCTACCCTGACTAACTTGGGAAAAAGTTTTGGATGTACAGCGCACATTGCAGACACAGATACACAAATGTTTCACATGTTTAAAGTTAATTACAAAAATTAAATCTTAGTGGGCGCGATAGCCCAATGGTTAGTGTGCTGACATATGGTGTGGCAGTGCTCCGGGCGTCCTGAGTTCAAATCCCGGCTCGGGGACCTTTCTCGATTCTACCCCCCTCTCTCTCCCCCACTTCACTTCCTGTCAACCTACTATCCTTTCAAAATAAAGGTAAAATTAATCTTTAAAAAAAAATGTAATCTTAGAAACTGGGCTTGCACTTTTCAATTTGTAAATATGCACCTCTCATTAGGACTGTAATGCAGCATTGGTATTTTTCATTTGATTTCATTTTTCATTTGATTTCATAGTTACCCATTGTTACACCTGTTCAGATTTACTAAATTTCTTTGCCTTGTACAGTATAAATTAGGGATGTCCAGATCTGATCACAGATCAATGTCCAGATCCGAAATCGGGCCTGATCACACGGTTTAAGACTCGATCGGAATCGAACGTTACCTCCTAATCAGGACTTGAATATATATATATATATATATATATATATATATATATATATATATATATATATATATATATATATATATATATATATATATATATATATATATATATATATATATATAGTTGCAATCAGAATTATTAGCCCCCTTTGATTTTTTTTTTCTTTTTTAAATTTTTCCCAAATGATGTTTAACAGAACAAGGAAATTTTCACAGTATGTCTGATAATATTTTTTCTTCTGGAGAAAGTCTTATTTGTTTTATTTTGGCTAGAATAAATGCAGTTTTTAATTTTTTAAAACCCATTTTAAGGTCAAAATTATTAGCCCCTTTAAGCTATATATTTTTTCAAAAGCTGTATAGTGTCTTGAAAAATATCTAGTAAAATATTATTTACTGTCATCATGGCAAAGATAAAATAAATCAGTTATTAGAGCAGAGTTATTAAAACTATTATGTTTAGAAATGTGTTGAAAAAATTTTATCTTTGTTAAACAGAAATTGGGGAAAAAAATAAACAGGGGGCTAATAAATCAGGGGGTTGAATAATTCTGATTGCAACTGTACTGTGTATATATATATATATATATATATATATATATATATATATATATATATATATATATATATACAGTATGTCATTATTTTTTAACACATTTATAGTTATCTATAGTTATGCGGTGGCACAGAGTTACACCTCATTCTTGACTTCACACAGAAACAGCAATGCGTGCGGCATGACATCACTTTGTTACAGAGATGCTATTGGTTAAATGCCGGCAAAGTAGAACACGGAAGCAGCTTGAGGCAGAAAGTGCGAGTATGGCTGCGGTCTGGAGGTATTATAAAGTTGATGAAGACAACATTGCCATAGCAAACTGTAAGATATGTAAACTTGGGACTGAACGCCGAGTATTTTAAGTTGAGGTGTGGTTTGTTTTTATATTAGATTTTTGCACTAAAGTAAAAAAAAAAATGTAGAATTGATGTTATTCATTAGTTGATTGTTCAAGCTACCTCACAGAAGTGCTCTGTTTGTTAACAGAGTTGTTGAATGTTAAAATAAGGTGAATTAAATAAAAAATAAGGAACATCCTGGATCTGTTTCTTCGCTCTTTTTTTTATTTATTTTTTTAATGTATTTTTAGAAGTATCGGATCGGATCGGGTTTCGGTATCGGTAGATGCTCAAAATCAATTGACTCGGACTTGAGGGCAAAAAAACCTGATCGGGACAGTATAAATCAAGGCCAATTTTATATTGATACACAAGCACCAGTGTTACAATATAAGTTTATACCAAAGTGTTTGGCATCAGATCTTATCTAAGTATGCACAAATGTCTTAAGAGCGACTCAAAATATACCAGCGTCCCTTGAGAAAAATTTTAGAAAGACTACTTGTTATGCATACTTGTCAAACTAAATGCAATGCTTTCAGACACTTAACTGCATATTAATTGCAGTTAAATGAAATGCATTAGTTGAACCTTAAAGGGCTGTTTGACCTACTTTGCTAAGACTTTATTTGTAATTTCTTAATTACTTCTGATGTCTTTGTAATATGGTTTAAGTGTGCTGTTAAATGAAAACCATTTACAGTACACTAAAATATAATTTAATGTCATATTTTTTTTATTGAGGCTTTATATAAAATAGTATGTATTGTTAAGCTTTTTAAACACACATAATTATGCAGCAGTGTAATGAAAACTTTAATTAGCTAATAATTACAAAGGTTAATAAACTGTATGGAAAAGTTGCTCGAGTAAAGAAAGGGGATACGATAAATACAGGTTAAATACAAAATACAGAATAGCTGTAAAATTAGGTAAATTAAAATACATTTATTAGAATTATATATTAAAAAAAATTGCATATACAAAATTAAGTAAATGACCAGACCAACACCAACACTCGAGAAAGAGACTCATTTAGTGAATGAAATGCCTGAAAACGTGTCTCTTGAAGAGTGTGTTGGTTTGGTGTTGTGACACCACTGTGCCTGTGGGCTGAGTCACTCTTGACAGCTGTTGAGGGCTTGTGTTCTCCTCTTCTGCAGTGATTCCTATTATCTGTCAGCATGGGGAAGGCTTCCAATCAAGGTTCTTATAGTTTAGCAGTTTTAAATTAGTTTTTATTTCAATATGATTTTTTTTTTTTTTATTATTATTATTTGCTGTACATTTCAGTTTAGTTTTAGTTTGTTTCGTTAATGGTTAGTTTTAGTTAACATTTTATTTTAAGAATAAATTTTCTATTAAGCATTTCTATATTTAGTCTCAGTTTTAGTTTTAGCAGTAACTGTTGTTCGTTATGTTTAGTTTTAGTTTTCCATTTATTTTGAAGTCGACATGGTGGCTCAGTGGTTAGCACTGTCACTTAAACCTCTGGGTGCTCTACTTTCCCCTATAGGTGAATTGAATAAACTAAATTGGCCGTAGTGTATGCCTGTGTGTGTGAATGAGTGTGTAAGGGTGTTTCCCAATACTGGGTTGCAGCTGGAAGGGCATCAGCTGTGTAAAACATATGCTGTAATAGTTAGCAGTTCATTACGCTGTGGCGACCTCTGAATAGAGACTAAGCTGAAGGAAAATGAATGAATGACTTAATCGTGAATTTTTTTTATTTGATTTATTTTTTATTTTTTATTTCAAAGAAAATGTTTTTTTGACCAATGTTTCAGTCTTCGCTTACTAAAATAATCTTGCTTCCAATTTGTATAAAGTGTTTTATGTTTTGATTTCATTCGCAAAACTTTTTGTCTTATTTACTGAGAACTAAAATGCTCCCCAATAAATAAATAATCAAAAAGATATGTTAAGCATTGCCTAATTAGCATCAGTGAAATCTCAGATAAGTCTGTCTTTCTTTCTTTCTGCTCTCCTCATCCTCCGCTGATGTCTGATTTGGCTTGTGCTTGCCTGAGTCATTGATCTGGCTGTGTGATTGATGGAAAGTTCTGCCCCATCATTCCTCTCGTCCCTCTGCAATACCAATAGCAGAACTTTTGTTTGTTAAATGACTGCATCCAGCAGTCAGCCGATGCACTGCTCCCCTCTGGCTTGTTCCTGCGCACTTATCTCTCATTCTGTCCCTACAAAACACTCCAGCGCTCCTCTCGCTCTTTTGCAATCCGTTTGGGGATTACATTTGAAACTTGTGATTCTGATTGGTTTTTGTGGTCCTGTTTTGAGTCACATTTACTTGTACCAGCTTGACCAATGTAAAAACTGTAATACATAGGGAAAGTGGTTTAAAATAAGATCAAATTAAATCTAGTTAAGTCAAATTAAGTCTAAAATAAATTATTATAAAATTGACTATTAGCTGTGTTTCCAATAATGTTTCTCTAAAAATAAGGTAAAATTGGAACAGTTTACCAAACAAAAATTTGCATTTAAAGTAAAAAATACAGGTTCACTCAGTGTCATTTACACAAATACACAACAATTCTGTGGATACACTATAATAATACAATATACTGTCATGTATATTATACTATTGTACTGACTATATGTATGCCATATGTATGTCCACATGGAATCGTTGTCTGAGACAATCCACATAAAACTCTGCAGATTTTTGTTTATTTACTTTTATAAATGTGTGCAAATTTCTATTTATTCTGCTTTTATATTAATTTCGGACTATTTTTGAAAAATATGATAGTTTAGATAATTTATATGCAATACAATTTGTAAAGTCATATTTTCTCTCATTTAGTAGATATATTATATGAGACACTTACTGTAGCTTTGTTTGACATACGAGTGGTTCTAATAGGGTATATGCGGAGAGACTTTTAATTTGTCAGTAACTTGGGTCAAGCACTTTCAGTGAACTGTATGCCATTACAAAATCAGTGCGTTTAAGGTCTGTTTTCTTTAAAAATCGGTGATCTCCACTGGCTGAGTAGTATCCAATATAAAGTGGATCTCAGAATGTACAAGAAGCTCTGCATTAAATTACATTTTCCCCCGCCATTTCTTTAAAATATGAACATTTATTTTACCCCAGTATATTTAATGGAGCTTCTGCGCTAGCCTGCTAATCTTGATGGGCGCGTGCGTGTAAACGGCTTTTCCTCTCATTTTACGCTTGAGCAACTAAATGAATTCCAAAGTCTATTTAACTGATTATATTTTAATTACATTACAACATCGATGCTATAAAAGGAACTGTATAAAATGGAAAAAAGTCACAATAATCGTACACTAAAAGTTTATCAGTATGGGAAGAAACACTCTGCATATACCCTATTGGATTTCCGTTATAAACAAAGTCCCTTTAAGGCAAATCATTTCACTCGGTGGCCATCTTTGAAACACCTCTTAGGCAGTATGCTTGGGCATTCTGTCTGAATGGGGAAACTTCCCACATAGCAGAATTTCTCTGGCCCAGCTCTGGCCCACACAATCAGGTTTTGTTTGGCCCACATGGATTTCTGGCTTCCAGTCAAGGGCCAAACATGGACCATATCTGGGTCAAGTCACAGCCAAGTTAATAACTCATAACTGGGCCAGATAACTTGGCGTGTCTCAATTGCAATGAAATTAATAAACCCATGAAGTATTGTGCTTTAGGCACACTATGGGTCTGCTTTTTCTCGAAGGGACCTGATTGGTAGAATTTTTTTCTTTACTCAAAATTTGTTGTAATGTATTTTAAATGTGGGTCAACACAGGACAAACTTAC
The DNA here is from genome assembly GCA_903798195.1 of Danio kyathit. NCBI lineage: Eukaryota > Metazoa > Chordata > Actinopteri > Cypriniformes > Danionidae > Danio > Danio kyathit. Next base: position 43,623,388 of record LR812521.1, on the reverse strand, counting down.
ATGGCCCACATATTAATATTTAACATCTGGGGCAAATACTACATTTAACATCTGGCCCAAATCTTGTGTGCCACCTTAAAGACAGTGCCACCTCTGCCAAACCCAGGCCATGTTTGGCCCACATGCTGTATGCCAGTGCCGGATGAATGCCTGCTGTGCCAGCTTTATGCCAAATATGGGCCAGAATTCTCTGCTACCTGGGTTCAAACTCTCCAAAACAGTTTGCCAAGCTTACGATTACATTGCATATTTGTAATCAGCAATAAAATTAAACAACAACCGTCCGCAAAAGTTGCGTTTCTAAACGTTCGAATCAAACAAAATCTGCAGAAATTCATGGCTAGTCCAAGCCCTTCCCCCAGATATTCATCAGTCTATAGCGATCGCTGATTGGCTCCTGTACTAGAAGGCGGGGCTTCATTTGCCATGTTGACCGTTACACTTTTCCCCATTCAAAACTATACGAGTGAGATGTGTATTCTAGAGTCTTTGTTATAAACCTTAACGTTAAAGGAGTTATTTTCAGCTCAAAATCATTTTGTTTGAATTCACAGAATTTTTTTTTTGTAAGTATTTACTTTTTTTTTTTTATATCAATTTTTGATTGTTTTGTAGTATTTACAAATAGTAAAAAATATTTAAGAAAGAAATGATGTATTTATTTGTTTGTGTGAGAGGAAATAATAGTTGCTGGACCCCTTGTGGAAGACTGCTGATCTAGTGTAAAGTACCAAATGAAAGAGTGATAAAAGTATTTCTATCCTCAGACTCCCCTTTTAGTTTCATACACGCTCTTTCATCGTTCCCACTTTGTCTATCAGCATTCTCTCTATCTCTTCAGAACCCTCCCCCCCCCCCCCCCTCTCTCTCTCTCTGATGTCTAAACCTGATGCACTAAGTGACAATCTATGCCAAGTCTGCCACCTTATTTAGATTCAGGCTAATTAAGAAAGCCAAGTGGGTTTTGCAGCACCGCAAACAACATTATTCAGAAGTTGCGCCAGCTCTTTAACTGTCTCTCCCCCTCTCATCATCTGTTATCTCCAGCTCAGGGCTCACCGTCCCCCGGCCTCTGGTTCCCTGCGACAAGTGGATTTCAACCCAGGCTTAAATACAGCAGCATCAGGACCAACCATCACACCTGTGAAGAAGAGGAGGATAAAACAGGTGAGAACTGCTGCAGTCAGACTATACTTGTAGAGGTGCTGCTGTTTTGTGGCCCATCTGTGTATTGATTGTTTAACAGGCTCCGAGCAGACGACATTGTGAAATGCTACATGTGTTAAAAAAAACAGGCTATGTGCAAATTTGCTGCGAAAGCATTTGTTTCTTCTGTTCACAGTTTTTCAGCAAGTATCAGAGCTGCCCCGGGCTGACAGGCGCTGTTGTTTGTGTTTTTGTAAATGATGATGGACCTGTCGTGTCACTTCCCGTCTCTTACACACACACACACAAACACACACACACACTGAAGCTGTTCAGGACTAACCAAACAGACTATAAACACAACACACACACACACACACACACACACACACACACACACACACACACACACACACACACACACACACACACACACACACACACACACACACATATACAGTATATATATACAATTTTCAAAATAACAAGTAATATAGTGCATTACTTTTAGTTACTTAAAAAATTATATATAACGGGAGTTACATTTTACCTTGTTTAATTGGATTTAAAAAACATATTGCAGAATAAAAATGACCTTAGTCAGGTTGAATCACACATTCAATGAGTGAGTGTGCTGCGAGGGAACAGACAGTCGACTCGCACTCATCATCATCATCAGGTCTCCTTTTTCACAGCAGATGTACTCTGTGTACTCGGTGTACTCTTCTAGTAACTGAATATCTAAGGATATGGGTTTGTTTCAAGTATCTGGTATGTTAATACTTACTGAAGACGCAAACCGTTTCACGACAACTCTGTTCAAATGAATGAACTGGTTCAATCGATTCACTTAGAAGATCTGGTTAAAACAAACAAATTATTCGCCAATCGACCGTCATCACTACAGAGACTACCAGAGACTTACATTTTTGCTATGGATTCTTGTTATTTTGAACTCATCGAAGAAAAGAAGCGGATTGTTGTTAAGTGACAACTGCAAGAAACAGACATTGATTAAAAACAAAACTGGATGTGAAGGACTACACTCACAACCCACCTCCAGCTAAACAATAAGTGATTGACATCAGTTCACGTTCTCCAGGCAAAACAATTAATTCGACTAAACTCAAAAAATGGTTATTGTTTTTATTGTTGAGGAGGTGCAGCCACTGTCTAACATTACGGTAGAAGCGACTAACTTACGTTTTGTAATATAGTAAGATTTTTTCTCTTTTGGGAAACGATTTACACATTTGTTAAGGCTAGGTGAAGCAACTAAGTAACGCAACTAGTTACTTTTTTTTTGGTAGAATAACTTAATATTGTATAGGCATTACTTTCAAAAGTAACTTTCCCTAACACTGATTATATTATATTATATTATATTATATTATATTATATTATATTATATTATATTATATTATATTATATTATATTATATTATATTATATTATATTATGTTTTATATTATATTATATTATATTATATTATATTATATTATATTATATTATATTATATTATATTATATTATATTATATTATATTATATGATATTATATTATATTATATTATGTTTTATATTATGTTTTATATTATATTATATTATATTATATTATATTATATTATATTATATTATATTATATTATATTGTATTATATTATATTATATTATATTATATTGCATTATATTATGTTATATTTATTATATTCATTATATTTATTATATTATATTTGGTTATATTATATTAAATATGTTTTATATGATATTATATGATATTATATTATATTATATTATATTATATTATATTATATTATATTATATTATATTATATTATATTATATTATATTATATTATATTATATTATATTATTCATTGATTTATTTTCTTTTCGGCTTAGTTCTTTTATTAATCTGGGGTCACCACAGTAGAATGAACCGCCAACTTATCCAGCACATATTTTACGCAGCGGATGCCCTTCCAGCTGCAACCCATCTCTGGGAAACATCCATACACACTCATTTACACTCATACACTATGGACAATTTAGCCTACCCAATTCACCTGTACCACATGTCTTTGGACTGTGGGGGAAACCGGAGCACCCGGAGGACATGCAAACACACAGAAACGCCAACTGACCCAGCCGAGGCTCGAACCAGCAACCTTCTTGCTGTGAGGCGACAGCACTACCTACTGCGCCACTGCGTCACCTAATATTATATTATATTATATTATATTATATTATATTAAATTATATTATATTATATTATATTATATTATATTATATTATATTATATTATATTATATTATATTATATTATATTATATTATATTATATTTTATATTATGTTTTATATTACGCTATACCATACCATGTTATGTTATTTTATGTTATATTATGTTATGTTATGTTATGTTATGTTATGTTATTTATGTTATGTTATGTTATGTTATGTTATGTTATGTTATGTTATGTTATGTTATGTTATGTTATATTTTATTTTATTTTATTTTATTTAATTTAATTTTATTTTATTCTGTGAATACTCTAGAATCGTATGTTCTGTGAAATTACATTATAATGAATAATGACATTTTAAAATTATTTTTATCCATAATTCAGCTTATATTCCATAAATTCCGTCAAGGTTTGCTGCAAGCACAAATCAGTCACTGTGAGAGGGCCAGTGAGCATGTGAAAGAGGTGTGTGATTAGTGTGTGCAGATCGAGTGTGTTTAGAGACACAGGTGACCTTCCATGTTCAGTAGGAGGCAGTGAGGGCTCATCTGCTGATCTTCCCTCCGGCTAGATTACTGCAGGGAGAAACTCCGGCTGTGTGAGGTGTCTGTCCTCGCTCAGCCGCTGAGAGCTCAATGTGTGTAGTATGTGTGAAATGGCTATTCTGTAATGACTGCTGTGGCACTCTGTTGACAGTAAAGGTCGGTCATGTAGAGCACATTAAGCCAGGACCTTTAGGGAAGGCACAAAAACATACACGGTGAGTGAGAATGAGTGTGTGTGTGCGTGTGTTTGTGTGTGTGTGTGGCTCATGTGAGGAGCGACTGCACTGTTGAGAAGAACATAATGGTTGCCTCTCCACCCACCGCGATTAACACAGGAACTCTATTATTACTGGCTGACAGCAGTGCTTAAGAGTGCCGTTTCCACCCCTGTCCTACCCTGCCGACCCGGCTCATAATCACAAGAGCTGCTGCATTCCTTTTTTCATCCATCCATCTATCCATCCATTTCTCTTGGAGCACAGCTGGAGACGGGTCTCTGTCAGGGGAATTCGCCCAGAATGACTACAGGCTTTATTTGCATGTACAGTTTATACACTGTAAAATATTTGACCTTAAGTTTGCAGTAAATTACTGGCTAATAGAGGCGATGCAGTGACGCAGTAGGTAGTGCTGTCGCTTCACAGCAAGAAGATCACTGATTCGAACCTCAGCTGGGTCAGTTGGCGTTTCTGTGTGGAGTTTGCATGTTCTCCGGTTTCCCCCACAGTCCAAAGACATGTGGTACAGGTGAATTGGGTAGGCTAAATTGTCTGTAGTGTATGTGTGTGAATGAGAGTATATGGATGTTTCCCTGTGATTGATTGCAGCTAGAAGGGCATCTGCTGCGTAAAACATATGCTGGATAAGTTGGCGGTTCATTCTGCTTTGGCGACCCCGGATTAATAAAGGGACTAAGCCGAAAAGAAAATTAATGAATGAATGAATGAATACTGGCTAATAACTCCATTATTTTTACTGTAAGGTACTGTATATAAATTTACAGTAAATTACTGTGAGATACTAGCATAAATGTTAATGTGTATTAATTTCTATGTTAAATAAAATATTAAGAGTGTTTGAATTCCTATAGTTAATGTTCAAAAGATATAGCACATTTTACAGTAATTTGCTGTAATCATGATGCCAGCCTTAATTTTACAATCAAATTCTGGAAACGTAAAATTAAACAGTTAAGTCCTAGAAAGTGACACTAATGTAATTTACTGTGAAAAATTACAGTAACATGTTGTGAAATTCTGGTATTTTATTACAGTGTACGCTACAGTTTCTCTTATGCTCAACAATCTGCATTTGTTTGACAAAAGAATAGCATAAATATTTTAAAATATTATTGCAATTTAACACGTGTTTTTTATATTATAATACAGTTTGAAATACAATTGATTTTTATGATTAAAGCTTGGATCTTCAGCGGTAATTACTCTTCCAGTCTTCAGCGTTGCAAGATACTTCAGAAATCATTCTAATATGCTGATTTGGTGCTCAAAAATATTTCGAAGTAAAGGTCCCCTGACTTTTCTAGATATAGGGCTCTTTTTTAACAATCTAGGCACAAAATGTAAAGCACATGGTGCAAAAGCATTAAGGGCATGTCCGAATCCACCTTTGCTCTTTTAAGGATGGAAAAATATGCTCTGCACCCTGGCGCATGGTCTAACAGGGTTGTGCTTATTCTCTTAATGAGTTATGGGTGTGTTTTGAGCATAACGTTCATTAAACCAATCAGAGTCTCATTTCCCATTCCCTTTAAGAGTCAGTTGTGTCGCGTCATGTTATTTACATGGAGGACTTTGTAAGTGGAAAAACTGAATGCTTTACTAGTGAGAAAACAGTTAAACAGACCATCTGCAGCGCAAGGATAAAGAATGAGCATCCTCCATTCGGCCTCTTTACTTTTTTTTATTTTACTTTTACTCTTTACTCTTTTCCCTTCGTGGATAAGGAAACGGTGTTGTACGCACTCCACTGAAGACATCCATCAGCCTACATATTTAATTTATTTTGTTAAGCACAAAGATTTGTTTTTAAAACTATTTCTAAATTCAGTTCTAATTTCCAGCAAACAACGAAATGAACAATAATAACGAAGTGTGTATAATGACGCATACGTCTCCAAAACCCGACAGGTGGACAAATCTAAACTTGTCTATATTAAAACAAATTTTATTATGTATATAATAAACAATCCTGCTAAAAATATTATACAAATGCAAATTGACATTAATAAACTGAAAAAGCCCCCCCCGAGATGAGACATGGAGGCAGTGGTTTTTATTTATGTAGAAAATAATGATTATTGTAACATTTTAATCCTTTAATTTTTTATTATGTAAAGATATTTGTGTATTGCAGTACATCCTGTGTATATTAAGCAATGTGTAAGCATTTGAACCATATGCGCATAACTAACACGCTCTGCGCTGGACTTTAGACTGCTTTTAGATGGTCAGTGGTGTGGTCTATTTCAGTTTCTCAAAACAGCAACGCGCCAACAATGCGCCTTAATACACCTCTATTTTAGACCAGCACACCCATGAGTCTACAAAGTGGCGCAAATGGATTTGATATTTAAATAACGTGGTGCAAAATGTGAAAATTAGGGTTGTGCTGATCTCAAAATAGCACACCAAACACGTCTTGCACCTTATTGCGCCGGGTCAATGATAGGGGACATAGACAGCAATTCTATGTGTTCTATGTAATATAAGCCATCAGAAGACGAAGCTCAAGACTAGCTCATCTTGAAATGCATTTGTAGTGTATCCAAAAAAAGAAACACTACTGGCTATTTAGAAAAAGGGGAGGAGCTGATTTATATGCCCCACCTTCTTTTCATGCTTCAGTGGAAATGTATCGACACCATTTTCACCAAAACATAATGAGAGGTTGGGGCATATAAAGCAGCTCCTCCCCTTTTTCTATATAGCCAGTAGTGTTTCATTTACATCATCTCATTCTTGATGATTTCCAAATGTTACTCCAATTAATTTATTTTCTGCTTCATGACTTGGTCCAGTTACTCTAAAGCTGAAGCAACTTGTTGAAATGTGATTTTTCACATTTCTTGAAGATATATGGAATTAATTATTTATGATTTAAACAAAGAGGAGATATAAAAGGCAGTGCCACCAAACTATCGGTATCGTCAGATATCATTCTGAATAACAAAATGATGAGAAACATCTGTTCTTTTTAAATAAAATAATATTCTGTCCACTTTCTAGATGGATATTGCTTTTATTCAACAGTAGAAGATTGTGTAATTTAAATTTTTGACATTTCACATGACATTTCTAATCTTTTTTTGCTCTGCCAAAGGAAGCAGATAGAATGATTTAGCATTGAACAAATGATTCAGTGGCTCATTCATAAAGGCATCCATAAATGAATCAGCGTTTTAAAAAAATCATCACAGCCAATGATGTAAAAAGGAGAAGTCTCAGCGCTTTCTGATTAAACTCAAACATCAGAACTAGCAGTTGTGTGATATTTATAATTTACATAGAAAGAAGGCCTATTTGTGAGAAAGATAAAAGTTGATTTATTTGAAATACTCCTAGCACTGTATCAGCACAAGTAACATTTAATTAAATATGGTTTATGGTTTGTCAGTGAACAAACAGGTTATTTGCACTGAACTGACTAGCGAATTTGACTCTGTGTCTGTCTTTGTTTCTCACATTGGCCTGTTCATCAGTAGGCTGAGCGCAATGATTTTTTAAGAGGATTTGGATGTCAGACAGTGGGACATTTTATTTTTCCAAGAGTATATGCATGCATTAGAATGAGTCATTTAGATTTGAAAGAATTGTCTTTCAGTGCATGGGGTTTCATCTGCGACAAGACTTTGTTGTTAGAGGGTGTCAACTCGGTTGTGTTGTGTCTTTATCTGAGACTTGATCCAGTGGAGTCATATCATGGGAACATTTTGGTGCACTTTGACAATCTTTAATATTTTAATAGGTTTGATTCTGGGTGAGTTCTCTGTAAAGTCTTAATTCCTTAAAGACCTTATATTCAGTCCAGCCTGCTCTATAATAATTGAGAAGTCAATCAGCTCTGAGGAAAGAACTATCTATTGTGCTGCACCACTATGAGAGATGCATTTTCAATGAATCTGTCTCCTTCATGATTGACAGTTAATTCTTTAATTACACAATGCTTCTGAAACAACATTATTCTGGCATGTTGCTTTGGTTTCAAGGGGCCCGATAAGAAAAGAATTGAAATGCAAGTGTAGTTTGCATTGTATTGGTTTTTAGTTAAATCACTTTCCTTTTTGTTTAATAAGATGTACTTAAAGATTTCCAGAGGAAGGATGAACCAATTTGAGTCATTCTGTGCTCTCGCTTAAAAGACAAAAGACAGCAATTGAGAGTTCTAATGAAAGTATTGATCAGAGCCCCGTCTCAGGCCAGTGAGGTAGATGGAGTTTGTTTGGTACATAGTTGCAGATCTTGTTCTTTTAGTTTATTCCCTTTCCAAACTTTTTATTTAATTTACTTTTTATTTTTATTGGCTTTATTTTTATTGTTGTTTTACTAAAACATGCCCATGACCCTCCGCTGATATCAAATCAGTGCATCCATCTGTCTGTGCTCAGTTCATAATTTATAACTTTCTGAAAACTGAGTATTGTTAGTTTTCCTATATATTGGTAAATGAAATGTACACTGTAAAAAAAAATAATTGGCAAAGAAAAAAACCCATAAAAATCATAGCAAACAACAATTACAGTTCCATAGTTAAAACCGCTCTGTGGAATAAACTTAAATTATGCATTTTAATGTAGGTCCAAAGCAATTTACATTTTTAAAATGTCTTTAGCTTAAAAAGCTCCATATGTTTACTACAATGTACTCACCACAGAAAACTTTCCTGAAATCTGGCTGGCAAAACCATTAAACTGCCATTGGTTCATGGCAATTACAATTTCAATTTACTAGAATTTCTATGTTAAGCTGCTTTGACACACTCTAAATTGTAAAAGTGCCATAAAAAAAGATGAATTGGATTGAATTCCATACTAAGCAGGTGTTGTTCTGGCTCTCTGCTTTCTTTGAATTTTCTTTGGTTTAATTTAAAAGTTCTTTCACACTGAATGTGATGCATAAAATCAAGGCAAATTTCTGACAAACTGTGCTTTCACAGTGAACAAAAACAATTGATTGCCTACAACTGACTTTTTGGACCCTATTATACACCCGGCGCAATAAGGCGCAAGACGTTTTTGGCGCGATTTATTGCAATTTTGAGACCAGCTCAACAGTACTTTTCACGTTTTGTACCACGTTGTTGTCCACTTTGTGGACTCATGGGTGTGCTGGTCTATAAAGGAGGTGTGTTAAGGCGCATTGTTGGCATGTTGCTATTTTGAGGAACTGAAATAGACCGTGCCATTGACCAACTGAAAGCTGGTCTATCGTCCAGCACAGAGCACGTTAGTTATGCGCCTGTGTGGGTCCAATGTCTTACACAGGGCTTAATACACACAGGTTGTACAGCAATACACAAAAATCTTTATGCATTAAAAAAATTAAAGGATAAAATGTTACAAAATTTTTTTTTTTTTACAGAAGTATAAAAACCACTGCCTCCATGCCATGTTGCCATTTTTATTCATGACAATTTGCATTTGTATAATGCTGTTATTATTATTATTATTATTATTATTAGTAGTAGTAGTAGTAGTAGTAGTATATGCATATTTATATTTGTTTTAATAAAAACAAGTTTAGATTTGTCTACCTGTCGTGTTTTGGAGACGTATGCATCACCATATGGGGCATAAGAATAGGACATGTGTTTCGATATAACTTCGTTATTATTGTTCCTTTATTCATTTGCTGGAAATTAGAACTGAATTTAGAAACAGTTTTGAAACATATTTTTGCGCTTAACAAACAAAATTAAATATGTAGGTTAATGGATGTCTTCAGTGGAGTGAGTTTCCACCTTTTCCTTACTCCACGAATGTAAAGGAGTGAAGAGTAAAAGTAAAGAGAAAGAGAAAGTAAAGAGGCTGAATGATGGAGGCTTGTTCTTTATCCTCACGCTGCAGATGGTCTGTTTAACTGTTTTCTCGCTAGTAAAGCATTCAGTTTTTCCACTTACAAAGTCCTCCATGTCAATAGCAAATGTGCCATGGCGCGACGCAACTGACTCTTAAAGGGAATGGGAGATGAGACTCTGATTGGTTTAATACTCATTATGCTCAAAACCCACCCATAACTCATTAAGAGAATAAGTGCAATCCTGTTAGACCATGCACCACGGCGGAGAGCATATTTTTCCATCCTTAAAATAGCAAAAGTGGATGGTGCTTTTGCACCATGCACTTTACACTTTGCACCTAGATCGTTAAAATAGAGCCCTTAGTTTTTGTGTATTGTAATACATTATACATATGTATGTTTTGTCCTTTTGGCTTTAACCTCAACCACTGCACAATATAAAACAGTAAATACAAAACATAAACAATTGTTTGGTACTACACCAGAAACTATCATACTTTCAACTTTTAAAAGGTTCTTAAAGACCAAAAATAACAAACACTTGGCACCTGTTTTTTTTTTTCTTGAACACATTTCTTAGACATATACAGTATACTATATACAATTTTCTTTGCTATAGCGCCACCAGTCATACTTTGCAGCAGCTACAAGCAAATCAACAGCTCGAATCAAGTAAATCATTTCATCAAAGGGCGATAGGGGGGGGAAATGACACAAAAATCCATGCCTTATCTTGCGGAGATCGATTGTGCTTGGTGTGAATGTCTCCATAAGAATCTATTGTTTTGATTCAAGAGTGCCATTTTAGGGTGAAAGGGTGTTAACACTGTAAAAATGGCTTCAGAACAATCTATTTTATTAGGTGCTAAACAGATAATGGGATGTGAATTGATTGTATTGGCAAATTGCAAGAATGATGCTGATAACTGCTGTTGTTTTTTTGTTGTTGTTGTTATGGTTCATATTACTATTGAGGAAAACTGCTCAGACACTATCAAGTCTCTGTCAGACAAAAAAAAAATGGATTTAGAAAGCACTATCACTATGAATTCAATCTAGAAGATGCAGTTTGCTAGTGCCATCTGGGTGTGAGAGAATATAGCTTTCACTCTGTCACCGAAACAGTCACAGTCTGACTGTCAATGTGTGTCCGTCTGTGGCTATTCAACATGTGTGACTAAGAATGATTGTACCCAGAGAATCTTATCCTGGTGCCATAATGGCCAACCGGTCACTCAGACATGAGCTCTGAGAGTGAGTTAAGAGTGTCAAGAGTCTTCTCTCCCAGAGCTGACACAAGTTTTGAACTATAGCCACATTAAGGGTCAGAAAGCGAGAATCAGTTCTGATGCTTTTGGTTCTGTTAACAGTTACACATCCATTATTTAACTCTGCAGAGATTCTTGTGCTTTATTCTGTAGCTCTGCAATGCCACTACTGAATTGCAGTGTAAATCAAACAGCTCAGACATCAACTCTTTTTTTATAGTTTGTTTTTAGTGACTGGATGTTCCTATGCCAACATATTGTTGTAAATAAACATTTATGCAGTTTTTCAGAAGAATAAAATAAAATAAATATTCTAATATGGTGTTTTTTGTTTGTTGAGTATTGTTGTAAGTGTTAGTGCTGGAATGACCCCACAACTTTTTTGGTTTTGAAAGGTTGCATCTTTACCGGATGATCAGGCCTAGGGAGAGTAGCAACATTGCTGAACATCCTCCAGTCTGTCTGACAGTGGACACATGAACATCAAGGCTTTTAGAGATAATTTTGTAACCCTTCCCAGCTTCATGCTAGTGAACAATTCTTGAATGTAGATCTTCCGAGAGCTCTTTTTTGCAAGGCATGGTTCACATCAGGCAATGCTTCTTGAGAACAGTAAAGTCAAAACTGGTGTTTGTTTTTATAGGGCAGCTTTAACCAACATATCCAATCTCGTCACATTGATTGGACTCTTGGAGAAGTCATTAGCCTAGGGGTTCACATACTTTTTCCATCCTGCACTGTGAATGTTTACATGTTGTGTTCAATAAAAAAATCATGAAAACATATAAAGTTATGTGTGGTATTAGTTTAAGCAGAATGTGTTTTTCTATTGTTGTGACTTAAATGATGGTCAGAACACATTTTCTGTCTAATTTCTGCTGAAATCCAAGTAATCCCAATAAAGGGTTCACATACTTTTTCTTGCAACTGTGTAGTGCGAGTTTGAGACTCAATTGAGGTTAGTGGTGGCTGATATTGCTGTTATTATAATATTAATATTATAATAATGTTAATAATAAATGGTGATGTTTTGGGGTGATACGGTGGCTCAGTGGTTAGCACTGCCGCCTGACAGCAAGAAGGTCGCTGGTTCGAGTTCCCAGCTGCGATAGTTGGCATTTCTGTGTGGAGTTTGCATGTTCCCTCTGTGTTGGCGTGGGTTTCCTCCGGGTGCTTCATTTTCTATAGGTTTTCATTTTCTATAGGCGCTATAGGTGAATTGAATAAACGAAATTGGTCATAGTGTATGTGTGTGCATGCCAGAGTGTATGAGTGTTTGCCAGTACAGGATTGTGGCTGGAAGGGCATCCGCTGTGTAAAACATATGCTGGATAAGTTGGTGGTTCATTCCGATGTGGCGGCCCCTGATAAATAAAGGGACTAAGCTGAAGGAAAATTAATGAATGGTGTTGTTTTTGTTGAACCCTGAGATTGTGTTGTTATGCACACTTTTTGCTATAACAATTTTGAAATGACTTAATTAAATATATACTGTATATATTTTAAATACACTAGCTTACTGCTGGGTTTAGGGTCAGATGTGTTTTGAAACAAATTAATTATTTAAATTAGCACACATTTGCATTAATCAAAAAAAAATTATATCTTGAAAATGGTTTACATAGCTGTATTACTTTTTAAACATTGATCATCAAATCTTGAGCACCAAATCAGCACATTAGAATGATTTCTGAAGGATCACATGATACTGTAGACTGAAGTAACAATGCTGAAAATTCTGCTGAAAACACTGTTGATTAAATTGCAATTATATTTCACAGTAATATTATTTTTAGTCTGTTTCTCGAATAAGTGCAACTTTGGTCAGCATAAGAGACTTTGTTTATTAACAAACTTTTAAATTGTAATGTCTGTATATTTATTAGAAGCACTAAAAACTGTCTTGTTATTCTCCACAACATGTGTGATGCTTCTTCATCCACTGATGTGAAGCACTGCAGCATGTGCCATCCAGAGTAATCTGAGGCTTCACATTAAGCTCCAAAGAGGTGTCAGAAGAATAACAGAAATTCTTTATCCTCACATGTGTAGCTTTGGTCCTTTATTGAATCCACAAGCAGATGGCCATGCGTTTAAGCAAGATTTTGGCGATTGGCGGGAGACGCTGCTATACACAGCACATGGCTCGGTGATAGCAGAAATCACTCCTGAGAGTTAGAACAGATCACGTTCAGTGTGACAGACAGGATAAGCAGCAGTTTCCACTGTGATTGATGCTGTTGTGAAAGATGTTAGACACTCTGATACCCACGTTAGAGATTGTAGGGCAAAAGCCACTGAACAGGAGCTTATATCCTTTTTTTTTGTAAATCTACAAGTCCTTAGAGACTCTGCGGCAAATAAAGTGTGCAAATACACACACACACACACATACACATTTTTTGAAGCGCATCTAAACTGTGCTGTTCACACTCTCGGCTTTGCCACATGGTAGGTGACAGGCTGCAGAAGAGCGAGGGTTTTGTAATTGAATTGAAATGACAGATAGCTGGTGAAGAGAAGGTCGAAAGGACCCAAAGGCCTGCACAAGGTTCTGGAGTAAATGAATGTGAGAGAAGAGCTTTGAAAGGTTTTGTAGGTGTTGGAGATTGACAGCCGTATTTACTAACAGGTGTGTCTGTGAAATTGGCCAGCGCACACAATGGCAGACAGGAGCAGATCGAATGCTGTCTGTATGAATGAGTTGCCATAGTCAATCCTCTCCTCTCCATGGCCTTGAGTAATGGCTGTATCCATAGTGACAGATAATGATAGTAAATATCAAGACTCTGAATGGCACCTTTTTAAACTAGCTAGCATTTGATCCACTCACGAACAGTGTGTGGTTTTCAGCCATGTTGTAAATGGTATAATGATAGTGGGAATGTTTGAAAACTGACAGGAATGTTTGTGATTTTTGTCATATACAGAGTCGTTATTTGCAGAAATCTTTATAGAGCAAACATTTAACCAGTTTCAGTTTGGAAAAGCCAGCCTGATCTCACGAGGAAACTATTTTACGTTTTGTCAGTTTAGTGGCTAATCGTATGAATTCGTTTGAAAATGTACAATTTTAAGAAGGAGGCTTGGCTGAAATCTGATTATTTCTTTAGCTATTTACAACTGCGACACTATATGCCAAACCATAAACAATGGGATATAATTAAAAGATCTCCAACAACATAGAAAAATATTTTATAGATATTATTGAACATGGTCTGCCTTCTAAAAATCATGTAACCCATTTATATAGAAAATTAATGCAGGATAAATCTGATGACTCTTATTATATCAAAAGAAATTGGGAATTAGAGGATATTTAATTAGAGGATAATTAGAGGACACTATAATAGAGGATGAAATGTGGGAACAAATATGCACAAATTGTCATAAGGGTGTAAGCAGTCAAGGAAGGAGTTTGACTGGAAGATGAAGAAGAGGTTCTTCAGAGTTCCATTAGTGGTCGCCAACTTCGATAGTTCTTTACAATTATCACAGTGCTCGAGAGATCGTGGAGAAGTCAGGGACTATGTTCACAAATTTTGGGAATGTCCCAAAATACAAATGTATTGGCAGGAGTTTAAAAGGGAGATTAGTAAAGTTTTAGGATATGACATACAAATGCACCTAGTATTTTTTTGCTTGATAGCTTCCCTCTAATCATTTCTGTAAGTCTCACCTATTTGCAGTACATATGTTATTAATACCGGCTAGGAAAATAATTACAGTGAACTGGATGAAGACCCGCTGACCTACTTTGACAGAATGGACACAGAGGCTGAATCACATATATATTTTTTTAAAAATGATTGCAGATTTGCAGTTGAAATCAGACATTTTCCAACAGACCTGGGCATTAATCGAAACATACATACTTGATCTTTGAAATGCTGTCAGGGGCTTTGTTAAGGTAAGGTAAGGTAAAACTTTATTGTCCCAGTTAGGGAAATTTGTCTTAAGCTCTTGCCCTCAGCTTGTTAGCTATTGTCTTCATATTGAAGTTTATTTATTTAATTATCTCTCCCCCCCCCCCCCCCTATTTTTAAATTAATGTATTATCTTTTTTAAGCTTTCACTATTATTTATTTATTATTAGAATGTATATAGGTCACACTTTATTTTGATGGTCTGTTTGTTGAATTTAAGTAACATTGCTTCTACATGCCAACTAATTCTCATTAGATTATTAGTAGACTGTTAGATTGGGGTTAGAGTTGGGGTTTGGGTTAGTGTAAGTTGACATGTACTTGCAAAGTTTCTTATAGTCAGTTAAATGTCTGTTGAAGGAGCAGTATCAGCATATATTAAGCAGACAGTCTACTAATACTCAAATGGACCATCAAAATTAAGTGTTACCTTTATATATTATTATTGTTTTTTATCTATTTGTTTATTTTTTGTGAATGTAAACATTCTGCAGTAAGTAAATGTTATGTGTATACTATGTTTATAAAAACTTTAATAAAAACACAGTGAAAAAAGAAAAAGGAGGCTTGGCACCCAACCCAACCGTCATTGGGGGATAAGCAAATCATACTAAACTGTACGAATGTACAAATTTATACAAATTAGCCACTTAATTAAAAAATTACAAATTGCCATAGGATCGTGTTGGAAATGCTGTTTTGACTTTTGAAAATCGTTCACGAGAGAGTAATTTTATTAATCAAATAGATTGTTTTTTACATAGCTGTGCAAGAATATGTCTAATTTCAAACTCACCAACAGCCGTATATATTATGGTTAGGTTAGCATAAAAACAGCCATGACACTTTCTTGTAATGAAGCACGTAATGAACGATGTGTACTTTTATGCATGCAGTGTTATGAAGAGTTGTCTGGTGTTCTTGCTGATCCAGAGCCTGTGTTTTAAAAATAGGCATGTGTTTACTCAGCGCCACAGGCTAGCGTTTTCCATTAGCGCTTTACAGCTCGTTCTACAGCAGCTGATTTACACACCCAAAGTGCTTATTCTTTCCACACGTATATTTTATAAGTACTGCATCCCGTGCCAGATTGGGAGAGTTGATGCCAGCCATTTTAACTTCTTGATTCATAACAATCATTTTAGGACTTAGAATATTGGGCCAGTAGATTTTGTTTTAAAGGTGTAGCTGTTTTTAAAGTATTTGTTGGAGAAATTACATGACACTTTTTCTGAATCAGTTAATTGTGATTTGATTGTGAGTGATGTGCTTGTATTGCTATGATATAACCAGGAGACCAGTAGCCTTAATATTTTTTGTCAGACAAGTACAACTCATAATGGGCTATGTGCTATTGCTAGATAAAAAACAAGTAATGTTTTTGTGTATAATATATAGCAATATAATACTGTTTTAGAAGTTATCATAATATTTATAATCAAATATAAACTATTAAAGTAATTAATGTATTAAAAATAGTGGCAGCAGTATCTTTTTACAAAAGTTTTTAAACGTTTCTTATGCTCACCAAGGCTGTATTCATGTGATCAAAACTACAGTAAAATGAGAATATAGTGAAATATTATATTATAATGTTATTACGATTAAAAATAATTTCTAAATGCTAATAACTATTGTAAATAGTTTCTATTTTAACATTTTAAAATATATTATTTATTTATGTGATGTTTATTAATTTATTAGCATTGATTAAAGATTAAAGCAATTCTTTTCATTTAATAAAAAACTATTAAATTATAATAATAATATACAAAGTGTTGCTCAAAAATATTATTACAGTATATGGTCAGAATTATTTGATAATTAGAATAGTCTAAAGAACAGCATTTGTTAAAAATAGAACATTTGGTAATAATATAGAAATCCCTTTAATCGTATTTATTCCTTTAAAAAAAACTTGTGAATGATTGTGCATTTTGTCAACATTTAGCAATACACTCTGTCAGCTTTATCTTTAATTTTATTGTGGAAGTCTGTTGTCAAAAGTTCAAGTTATACTGCACCAACAGGCGCCAACCAACACAGACAATCACCAGATTACAGTATGTCAATTCTCAAACATTCCACTTCCTGACAAATGCCAATTCAGCGTGTTCAATCAGCGAAAACAAGCTCCATCAGATGCCAACACAACAGGAGTAACACAGATCTGATAAAACCTGCCGAAGTGTCTGTTTCGGCCTAGCGGCGTCTGTCAGAGCACCATAAATGGGATTATACATTACAATGAAACGCCATTTATCTTACACGTCAAATGAAACTCAAGAAAAAAACACTTCTAAAACAGAGATTTGAGAGAATCACTGTCTATATGAGAATACGTGACCCTAGATAACAAAAATATGTTTTTTGTTGCATGGATATATAAACAGTTGAAGTCAGAATTATAAGCCCCCCTGAATAATTTAGCCCCCTGGTATTTTTTCCCCAATTTCTATTTAACGGAGATATTTTTTCAACACATTTCTAAACATAATAGTTTTAATAACTTCTCTCTAATACCTGATTTATTTTTTTTTTGCCATGATGACAGTAGAGTGACGCGGTGGCGCAGTAGGTAGGGTAATGATGACAGCACATAATATTTGACTAGATATTTTTCAAGACACTTCTATACAGCTTAAAGTGACATTTAAAGGCTTAACTAGGTTAATTAGGTTAACTAGGCAGGTTAGGGTAATTAGGCAAGGTATTGTATAACTATGGTTTGTTCTGTAGACTATCAAAAAAATTATAGCTTAAAGGGGCCTCAAAATGCTTAATTTTGACCTTAAAATATATATATATTTTTAATTAAAAACTGCTTTTATTCTAGCCGAAATAAAACAAATAAGATTTTCTCCAGAAGAAGAAATACAAAGAAAATCAGACATACTGTGAAAATTTTCTTGCTCTGTTAAACATCATTTGGGAAATATTTAGAAAAGAAAAGAAAATTCAAAGGGGGCTAATAATTATGACTTTTTAGAATACATTTTAGCTTGAATGATAGATTAAATGTTAGATTTTTCTTTTCTGCCAAAAATAAGTCGAATATTAAGTACAGGAAAAAATGCTGGATTCCACACAATTCCACACAATCCCAACACAAATGGATTAAGTTAACTTAAACTCAAAATTTGTATTAATTCAGCTCATTGAAAATACATACACTTTAAAAAGAGTTGAAATTGTAAGGCAACTTGCTGCAGAGCTTTTTTGAGTTGACCTCAAAGTCTCTTTAAGGCAAGTAATTTCGCTCTGCAGCCATCTTTGAAACGCCTCTCGGGCAGTATGCACAGGCATTCTGTCTGAATAGGGAAACATCCAGTTCTCCAAAACTGATTGTCAAAATTATGATTACATGACATGTTTGGAAACAGCCATAAAGTTAAACAACAATCGTCTCCTAAGTTTAGTTTCCAAACGTCCAAATCAAACAAAATCTGCATATTTTCAGGTTGCCTGAGCTAATGGGCATGCACACTCAAAAGGAAAGAGATAACAACACCAACTTCATTTATGGCTGTTCTACACATGATCATCCTCTAGATAATGCTTCGACAGATCGCGCTGGTCTTCTGAAGTAATTCACAGCTTACTCTTGATGGTAAATCTCCTTCAGAAATGACAGCGACTCTTTGTTTACAAGTTTGTGGGCGTTTGAGTAGTTGCTGTCATGCGATGCGTTTGATAGGATGGACTGTACCTCGCGTTCTGGTTCGAAAACTTTTGTTATTAAGTGCACTTGGAAGTAAAGATTTTAAGCTTTATGTGGATATATTTCTTATGTCTGTAAAGCAAGTATTCGCTGAGATTCCAGTGTGTTTGTTGACCACCAAACTGTCGTAAAACCACACGTCTGATCCGGGTTTCCCCCCGGAGAAATGTCAGTCTATAGCGATTGATGATTGGCTCCTGTACTATTAGGCGGGGCTTCATTCGCCATATTGACAGTTACACTTTTCCCCATTCAAAACTATACGAGTGACGCATCTTGTGTATTCTATAGTTTTTGCTCAACTTAAATCGAGTCAAGTGCAGTACTTGAAACTTTGAAACTCAAAACAGCTTTGCAGCAAGTTGCCTTAAAATTTTGAGTTGTGAAATATTTTTTTTACATAAATAAATATACCAGAAATTATACAAGAACCTAATTTGTACACGTTGTAATGTTATTTTCTCAATATTCAGATTTTTTTGCACCCTCCAAACACCCTTCAAATAGGGTTATCTCAGCCAAATAGTGTCAAACCAAACCTCAATTGATTATAAGTCCATCAAAAAATGCCATTTATGATTTTTTTTTTTGGTCCAGGGTCACATTATCTCTGGTGATGAAGCCAAATTGAGTCAGGTGAGCTGGGCTTTTATTGCGCTCTCAATGGCACGCTGAGATTGATCTTGAGGTGAGAGCACTTGTGAGATGGAGAAACACAAACTGTCTTCCAGTAACTGAGGTGGTAATTAATATCAGGGTCTGGGGAGTGTGTACTGCAGTTTCATTAAACTCTGTGGTGATTACTGGCTGCCCTCGCTGCCTGAAGTCCCTTTATGAAGTGAAGGTGCAGAGAGCTTTTCTGCGTGTTAATGGAGAGCGGCAGGGGCCTGCAGGAGGCTGGTGGCTGTGTTGAGCTGCTGTTTCTGAGAGCACTACGCTGCACTGGAGAGCATTCTGATGCAGTCCCTATAGCTCTCGCCAAACAGCCTCTATTGCATGACCTCACCGCTCGACAAATGACTTTATTAAGCAAACCTAGGCTGACTAATGCATTTCGGTGGACCTGTGGACCTCTGAGTCAAAACACAAGTGGACTGATGAGTCAGTGAATGCAGAGCTCACTTTATCAAGCGAGCTGTGGACAAGAGAAATGCCAAATGACACACTCTCTACTTCACTGAGATAGTATTTTAGGATTTTAATTGTCACTAAAGTGCTTCATTATGCTATTGTAGAAAATCCTATTTTTGTTCTGCAATAGGCTTCCATCCATGCAAAATTGAATTGCGCTGTCACTTTTAAATTCACAGTATTACAGCATTTTCTACACTCTAAAAAAATCCTGGTTGCCTTAAATTTGTAAGCTGAATCAAATTAACCTGTGAGTCCATTGACTTGCATAACTTATAAAATTAATTTAGAAGGTGATTAACTTAGTTTAGTTACAATAAACTAAAAACATATGTTGTCATGACTGTTAAATTACCATCTCCATGCCAGATAAATAAGATCCAGCCCCGGATGCCAGATCTTGTCAGGAAATGTCAGTTTCTCCAGGTATCTGGACATCAAGTCAGCAGAGTTTCCAATACTCAAATCCGTTAACCAGTATTCAACTAAATTAACAGTCTCCTATTAATATAGAAAAAAAAACAGACAGGAGCAGAAGCAGGAGACAAAGTCATGATGATAAAGAAAGAGCAGAGTTTATTGAATAATCTCAGTTGCGTATCATTCAATGCTCAGACTTTGTCTGACCAGGATAAATCCAACAAGTATTATTATACCACAAGCAACAGCAATGGAAAATTACTGCTTCACAACATTGTCCAGAGACAAGACAGACCATGAAATGGAGACATTCTCTTATCTCTTACTCATGAAAATAAGTTTCCTCATAAGAGTCCACAGTCATAAGATTATAACAATATGGAAAAATGGAAATAATAGTGAAGCAATAATTATATGAAAATAGTAATAATAAAATAAAAAATAATAATAAAATGGCATATACAGTAATAATCAATAACAATCATATTATTAACTAATCATCAATAAAATGATATAATGATAATTATATAAATGACTAATGATCATATGATTAAATAAAATAATTAAATGAAGAATGAATAAATAAAAACAAATGATAATAAAACACAACCCAAATAAATGGTTGCTTTCTTGAAACAACACACACATAAGTTTGCTACAAGGATTCTCAGGTCCATAGTTAGATTCTTCATGACTAATTGACCATATAATTTTTTACAGTGTACTGTCTTGATGGTCTGAAATAGTTTATGCAAGGATCTGGTTTCTTTAAACTCTATCTTACTGAGAGTCAGATTGCCCAGTCGACTGCTGATGCACATCTCAGATTCGCATTACTGAAGCTAAACTTTAGCATTTGTAAACTGAATGAAATGAACAGTAATTATGGCATCAACTTTACCATGTCAATTCAAGCACAAATGCTTATCTTTGGTAATGCATGCAAATTGATTTGCTTTGGCAGTGTAGAAGACAATGTCTTGCCCAAATGTCCACAGATCAACCCAAACTCTTGTGCTTCAAATTATAGTGCTTGTTGTCAATGTGAACTGTTTGCAGGCCAATGAAATCCCACAGACTGGCATTTTGTCTGGTTTGTCCAGGAAATAAAGCTGAAATTACTTAGTTATTTCAGACCGTTTCTCTGTCTAATCTCTTGCACTTTCATCTTTTAAACTTTGCAGACCAGGGCCAGAGTGGGGGAGCAATATCAGCGTGGGACTTTAGCCTACAAGGCCTTAGAAAAATGTTTCAAAGAAATATACAAAGAAATACAAAAACATATACTTAGCTTTTTTACAGCCAATTCTTCAGCAAAATACCACATATACAAATTAAAATAAATAAATAAACTGAATATTGTACAGTGGTGTGGATGTTCATCTGTAAATGTTCAACACATTGGAAATACTTTCCCAAGGATACGTTTTTGCGAACTGCAAAATACATTGTAATACATATCTCAAATGTCGTAATACGTTGTAATACCTAATCTCAAATGTAATTGGGAATCTCAAATACATTTTCTTATATGTGCAATATACGCACCCTTCTTGTACAGATCTGAAAAACCAGAGCTTGTCGTGCATATATCACCTCAATTCATCCCTTCCCCAAAACCAACAATTATTGTTTTCAAAAGCAAAAAAGAAGAGAAAAGTTTTTTTTTTTTTTTTTTTTTTTTTTGAATGGATGGGAATACTAAATGCCTGGTATAAAATGTTTACTCGCTCAAAAAGGAATTCAATAACATTTACAGATGATTCACAAGCTTTTCCTTTATGGAACCCATTCCATCAGTTAAATCATCAGTTTGCAGCCATTATCTGTTCTTTACATGTTAGAATGGTGGGTTCGTGTTTCTGTCTAGGCAGAGAGAGGGAATGCAGGCAATTACTTCTATTATCAGACAAATGATATTGTAACACAGGAGAAGTCGCATGACTTGCTATTTAGCATCCACAGTGCAGCCTATAAGCAGGACCAGACAGAATCTGATTACCTTTCTGTGCAGAATTTTGTCAAATCAAAATGAAAAAATCTGCATATTTATGATAAATGATTTTTAGTATACGCTGAAAAAAATTATTTCTGCAAAATTGTTGCAAACAATTAATATGGGTTGAATTTAAATAGACAAATTAAATTTAGTAATGTTCAACTTAATTTGTTTATTTAAATTCAGCTCAAATAAATTGTTTACAACCACTTAACATGAAAAAAAAGTAAATCCACGGAATAATCTTTGAATATTTTTTTCAGTGTAGGAGCTGAGAGCTTAACACATAAAACAAACGACATGTCTTCTTAGATTTTATTCAAGGTTTAAAATTCAAATTCAAATGGACAAGTTTCTTCAGTGAACTTAAGTCTCTTATATAACACATCCATTAAAAGACATAGAAAATATTAATGTACAAATCGTATTGTACATAAATCATTTATACATTTTCAATAATATTACTGAAATTAACATGAAAACTAAATAAAATACATCTATTTACACACATTTACATAATAAAGTAAAAAGATTGAATGATGAGCCCAAAAATCTGTAAAAATCTGCATTTTCTGCGGCTGTACATTTCATGTGGGCCTACCTATAAGCCATTTAACATTTGTGCGAATACAAAGAGCTGCACCCAAAAGCAATGGGATTGTATGTGCATTGCTTGCAAACAGTGTGATCTGTTGCTTTTCGTTTGTCTCTCATTGAAATTGAACGAGTTGCGCTTTCCGTGTCCTTTTCCGTTTATTATCGGCCCACCGAAAACTCCCCCGATGACCACGCCAGCCCTGTTGCAGACCTTTTACATTCACAAGCTACTATATGGCACACTTGTCAGGTACAGCAGAGTAGGGTGGCTATTACAGGCTTTCAATCACTTTAATTCTCACAATCTCCACAAAATAACATTTGTTGATCTTAACATGCAGCGATGACCATAATTTGAGAAGAAGTATGATTTGAACTCTGCTCTTTTCACACTCCTATTTACAATGATGTGTGACATCAAACAGCATGAGTCATGCAGTACAAAAGCCTGCTGTGACACGACTTCACGCTGCTTCAAAGCTTGTTATGGTATGGAGCTACGAACTATAGATCGAGTTTAGTGTACAGTATATGTGGTGTTTATAGTTGGATAGTATAATCATTAAGCCAGGCATTTCTGTTTACTGGTATGAGGCATTGAAAGATATAAAAGAACCCTGTGAGATGGTGTATTAAAAATAAGTTGATTATAACTGTATTCGTGACTGAATCCAGCCCACTGTAATCATGAAACAGATTTATTTCAATGCTGATTTGCAGTCTGAAGTCGTGAGCAATTATTATCCTCTCTCATATATTTTGCAGAACAATAATTATTTACTTCTGAACAAAAAGGTTGTGCTGCATTCAGTATTTAATCAAGAATTCTTTTAAAATTATAGTTTTCAAAAACGAAGCTACGGTCGCACACAGGATG
Organism: Danio kyathit; assembly: GCA_903798195.1. Taxonomy (NCBI): domain Eukaryota; kingdom Metazoa; phylum Chordata; class Actinopteri; order Cypriniformes; family Danionidae; genus Danio; species Danio kyathit. The sequence goes on along the minus strand of LR812521.1, from coordinate 43,599,486 downwards.
CACAATTTAATAATGTAAAATCTATCAATCCATCTGTCTGTCTGTCTGTATCTGATTTGATTAATCATTATTATTTGTTCTGTCAATCGCAATTGTGTTACATTAGTTGATTGATTTGATTGATTGATTGATTGATTGATTGATTGATTGATTGATTGATTGATTGATTGATTGGTATGATTATGGTTAATAGTATTATTATTATTATTATAGATTTTTATGATTTTTTTATGATCAACAGGCAACCACTTTAGTACACTGTACACTAAAAGTCATCTTAACTTCCAAACTGATTAAAATATTAAGTTAAACTTTGAGTAACACTTTATAATAACTACACACAATGAATGATCTATTAAGCATTAGCAACTAGTGAATTCATTATTTGTTAAGCATTAACTCTACATTAATAGACGTTAGTAAGCAGTTTATAACCGTGCTATAACTTTCATACCTTGTTAATTATTATTTTTCATTAGTAATTTAAGTATTGCATCATTTACAAACCAGTTATTTGAGAGAAGTTGCTGGTTTTTAAAGATTATTCAGAATGCGTAAGTATTCAGATGAGTCATGGGAAGATTATCTTTCCAAAATTCATGATTGTTCTATCAGCGCGAGACACAGACTGATTCAATTTAAAGTTATCCACAGACTTCATTATTCAAAAGTAAAATTAGGTAAGATTTTCCTAAATGTATCCTTATTGTGCAATAAATGTAAAAACGTTGAAGGTGCACTGACTCACTCATTTTAGTCATGCTATAAAATTGGCAGAACGTTTTTAATTTTACATCTAAAGTACACAGGATTGTCTGTCACCAGAGCTAAAATTGGGCATTTTTGGAGACATCTCAGAAATAGGAGATAAATATATATAACAGGCAGTATCTTTGTGTGTGATATTAGCAAAGAAAATAATTGTACAAAATTGGAAGTCAGATCAGATACCTGGCCGGTGAGCCGTCTGACAAAAAAGTGCCCTTCTGAATCAAATCAGCAGGATGGCTGACTTTAACTGCAGTTTGGCAGTTTCTCTTTAACTCATGAACATTTCATTCATGCCCCGTAATAAACTGGGGTATTAGACGCAAATAAGGATTAAGGACTGGTGAGAGTGTTATGGAATTTAATAACGCAGGCCAAATGAAAAGAAAAAAAACGTTCGCATTTCGCAACGTGTTTGTGTGTGTGCGTCTGTGTGTCTCTGTGTGTGCGCGGCCCTTTACTGACAGCCACCTGTGTGGATCTTGTCGGCAAATATGGTGAAAAGTCCTACATGACGGTAATAGTTTGTCAGTAATGCCAAAAATATCTGCATACTCCACGTCTTAATTCGATTTCTGTTAGGTTCAGTTATGACTTTAGTCGCATTGAGGTAAACAAAAATCGCTGTTTACATGGTAGACTCTTAATCAGAGTATTGTTTTAATCATATTAAGATCATATTAAAGTATTGTTGCCCATGTAAACATACTCAATGCTTGAAACACCATCAGGGCTCTGTGAACTTGCCTTTGCGAAGCAGCATTTTCTGTATGTACGTACATCAAAAGCAAGTATGAAATCGCTGTTTCGAGTTTATGTAGGCCTACAGTTCAACATTCATGTTTAACTGAATAAACAGTTAGTAAACACAAGCACATCTTATTGAACATCATTTATTTTCATCACCAATTATCATAGTAGAACAGTTTCTCAAGCAGTTTGTGATGCATTTTGGAAACAGGAGATGAGCCCCTGGTCTAATGCGCCACTTGGCTTGAGAAACCCAATCTTAAAGACTTATTATTTGGGTAGCACACATATTCTGAATGCCATCGGCAGAAATCAAATGAGCCATTTTAATCTAGATTAATCTAGATTAATTTTGAGATTAAAAAAATTAATCTATGCAATATATATATATATAAATCTGGAACCCTATTATGTTATATATCAGTAATGCTGACTTTTAACTTATTATAGGCATGTGTCGAGTTGTGGAACCTACACATTTCTCTGTAAATTATTTGTTTTTTTATATTTAATTTAATTTTTTCTCTTATGCTTTCTCGAGGATATTGTATTATGTTTTGTCCGACTGTCTGTGTATTGTGAAATGTCCTTTGTACCTTTTTTGTTTGTTTGTTTGTTTGTTCTGTTTATATTATTGTTTATTTTCTTATGCTAAAAACAATTTAAAGTAAATGGTTAAAAATGGTTAATAAACATTCAAATTAACATATTTTATTATTTAGTCATATAATAATAGTTAATTTGTATGTTAATAAATACTTTATTAACTTAACGTCATACAGTTTTGTGACCTAATCTAAAGTGAGGACTTTTTATGCTTTATAAATGCATTATAAATGACAATTAAAGGCTCAGTTAAATTCTAAACAGGAAAAAAGAAAATAAACGACTTTCTTTTATTTCTATTCTTTTGAAGACACACAATGAAACTGATGTATCATAATATATTGTTAAATTATTATATTACTGTTGTTTTATCCAAGGGCGCCGCGGTGGCGCAGTAGGTAGTGCTGTGGCCTCACAGCAAGAAGGTCGCTGGTTCGAACCTCGGCTGGGTCAGTTGGCGTTTGTTTGTGGAGTTTGCATGTTCTCCCCGCGTTCTCGTGGGTTTCCTCCAGGTGCTCCGGTTTCCCCCACAGTCCAAAGACATGCGGTACAGGTGAATTGAGCAGGCTAAATTGTCTGTAGTGTATGAATGTAAATGAGTGTGTGTGGATGTTTCCCAGAGATGGGTTGCAGCTAGAAGGGCATCTGCTGCGTAAAAAACATATGCTGGATAAGTTGGTGGTTTCATCCACTGTGGCGACCCCAGATTAATAAACGGACTAAGCCAAAAATGAATGAATGAATGAATGAATAAATGTTTATTCAAATTTATGTTATATTTAGACACTCATGTTATTCAGCAATGTTTAAACTTTACAGTAATTTATTTTTTTAGATAGGAGTGCAAAGATGTATTGTTGATTTGATACTAAGCCTTAAATTGTCATTTATAAGGGATTTATGAAGCATAAATAGTCCTCATTTTAGATTAGGTCACAAAAGTGGATGAAGTTGAGTTAATAAAGCATTTATTAACATACAAATGAACTATTAGTATGTGCCTGAATAATAATATTTAAATGTTGATTTGAGTAGTTTGTCAATTTACTAACTGATTTTGAATGATCTTAAAAACCGCAAACTACTCTTAAATACAAATGATTTGTAAATGATGCAATACTAAATTTAGTCATGACAAATTAATCAGTAACAAAGTATAAAAGTACAATTATTAAGCACATTATAAATGTGCTTATGAGTCAAGAATACAGCATTTGTATCTGCAGTTATAAACTGCTTACTAACATCTATTAATGTAGAGTTAATGAATGAACTATTTGCCAAGGCTTAATAGATGATTCATGGTGTGTAGTTATTATAAAGTGTTACCAGACTTTGTATATATTAAACAAACAACAAAAAACAACAACAAATATAAACCTGATTAACTGCATAATAAAAATATACATGAATAAAATCATGCATCCTTCATTTGTTTTAGTTGAATCAAATGAATTTTCTAAACTGATATAATATGCTAAGTTAAACTTTGCATAACTAAAACACCAAAAAACTAATATAAACCTGATTAACTACACCTTACAAATTTAATAAAATCTTGCAGCCTTAATTTATTTAGTTGAATCAAATGATTTTTAATTAATCAATGTTTCTAGTCATCTCAACTTACATCAACTTAAAAATAAAAATTTTAAATTTTAAATTTAGTTTAACTTTTTACAATAAGTAAACATAAAAGAATTTATTCTCATGACTTTTTCTTATATAAGTTTTGTACAGTTTGACCTTAAAGAACCCTGATAAAGCATACATAATCTGAGCCAGGTTTGCCAAGCCATATATTTCTAACTAAGGAGATTTAAATAGGGATCTCATTACTCTGTGCATCCTCTGATTCATGCACAGACACACACACTCGCGCGCGCTTTTCAGGTCATGGTCTTTCTGTGTACTCGCAAATGCTCTCATCTGTCAGCTAATTTATAGTGCTTTATGCTGCACAATTTGATACAGTCAACAAATTCAGCTTGTTCATCATGTATTGCTTGAAGTGAGAAACAGCAAAGGATAATATATTCGAATGTACATTTTCCCCATGCCCTCATTATAGAAGAGTAAGACTGATTTCATGAGACTCCAAAGCGCAGGGGTGAGATAGCGAGAGAACGAGATAAGGACGGAGATGGAAAGAAAAAAGGAGCCACAAGCAGCCATAAACAGCTTGACAAAGCATGAAATATGCATCCCAGATGAACGCAGACATCCTAAGGCATGAACCTTAGTAGCCTCTCATCCTTAGCACATTTCCACGAGCGGGGTTGGTGATTTTCCTGCCCTCCCCTCGTTCTTTTTGGCTGAGTGAATTCAGCATTGTTTTTCAGTTGTTTCTGGATTATTTTGTGCGCGCGCTGATCTGATTATAGCAAAGATAGGTCAGCTTACATAATCACACAGTTCGCTGGATAAAAAAGAACCTCTCCTCCACGTATCACACACACAGCAGCATACATCATACATCAAACGTCTCCATAATAAATACTGTTGGCTTTTTTTTTTTTTTTGTCAATCTGATGTAACAGGCAAAATATTTAGCATTTGATGTGAATAATCCACTAATGTAGGATCTTCGTAAATCTTCTTTGGAAAATAGACGCAAACGGTCACTCTGGAATCACTTAAGGCATTAGAAGTCGTAAAGCTGACACTCTTTCAGAGATATCTCACTCCCCCACTCTGTTTTTTCCTCTCTGTCTGTCATGTGATATGAATATCTGTGCCATGTCCTTGTATGTGAGAGACCCCCTGCCGATCTCTCGCTCACACACTCTCCAGATCCCTCAATCCTGTCAGTCCTCAGATATTCACTCAATCAGTTTGCGTAGATTTAGAAAATCTAACTTGATTTCTCTACTCAGCCATATCCGTAATGGAAATAATGCTTATATCGACTCGCTGTTTATTTTTATTCTTTCTATATTCATCTTTTACTTTGTCTTATGATCTTTTTTCATTAATGTGCTTGGCATCTAAAGTAGTTGCAGAGTCTCACTGGAAAATTGTGCTTCCAACATTTTTGCAAAACTCCTAAAATGTGCCTATGCACACAATTCAATGCCGCTTTCAGCTGAGATGAACACTATGGAGGCAGCTTTTATTCCTTTTCATGCAAATTCTGATTACAGAGCAGATTTGCTTCTGCACAATGCCATGTTATCACGTTGAAGTACCTTTACCATAGTGCATAGTTTGTAAACACATGCATTTTAGAGTTTGCATCATACTGTATATCTACTGCATCTCCATGTGTAGCTTTTTCAATGCACTAAATATACTCAGTGGCTCAGAGAGTCAAAGCATCAACAAATAAGCAACATAAAAACAAGGTTACAAAAAGTTTGTTTAGTGTAAAGTAAATTTGTGGTGGTATGTAGGTTGTCTTAGTAATTCAGAAGCCTTAAAGGGGTAGTTCACCCAAAAATTAAAATGTACTCACTATTTACTCACCCCTGTTGAACACAAAAGAAGCTGCAAAGTCTGTAATCACAGACTATCATAGAAGGAAAAAACAAATATTATGAAAGTTGATGATTACAGGTTTGTAGCTTTCTTTAAAATATACTTTAGTGTTCAACAAAACAATGAAAGTCAAGCTGGTTTGGAACAAGTAAAGGGTGAGTAAATGACACAATTTTTAATATTCAATTTATTTATTCAATATATGCTTGAATAACAAACAAATGCTATATACCATTAAACTTTTAGTGCCACTCATCTACCACTCATCTTCTGAGATATGTGCTTGAAATCACATAAGTAAACACCGACATCAACATGTTCATCTGTTTTTGAGAAAACTGAACTTTGATGCTTGCACAATTTATATTTCACTTTGAAACTGGCACGAAACATGCAACTTGCAAACATGCAAACATTACCACTACATGCATGTATGTTTAATGAACTTTGGCACTGTATTTATCAGTTTTTTCTTTTTTAATTGCCTCAAACAAATAATAAAACATCATTTAGCATTTTCATTAAAAGTGCCTATTTGACAGTACTTTCAAACAATAAATATCAGCAGCAGCTTTTTCCCTCTTTAATTAGACACCTGATCTTATTTGCCTGAGCGTTCACAAGTTTTGACATTTCTGGGGGCAATCATGCAGAAAACATTTCTCTGAAAAAGACCTAAAGGCAGATTTATTTATACATCTAATCCAGATGGGGACATTTAACAAAAGTCATTTGCAGTCTTTGTAAATACCATAGAAATTTGAAATGTCACCCGAGAGCGATTACATTGTCATTTGTACAACATTATAACATAAACATAAAAGTAAATGCATGGCATATTTGAAATGCATATGCATCTGCTATTCACTTGGGGAAATGTGCCTCATTGTATGAGCACATGTAGTGTGATTATTCATTCATCCATTTTCTTTTCGATTTAGTCCCTTTATACATCAGGGGTCGCCACAGCAGAATGAACTGCCAACTTATCCAGCATATGTTTTACGCAGCGGATGCCCTTTCAGCTGCAACCCATCACTGGGAAATATCCATACACACTCATTTACACACATACACTGCGAACAATTTAGCCTACCCAAGTCACCTTTACCACATTTCTTTGAACTTGTGGGGGGAAACCAGAGCACCTGGAGGAAACCTACGCGAACACGGGAAGAACATGCAAATTCCACACAGAAATGCCAACTGACCCAGCCGAGGCTTGAACCAGCGACCATCTTGCTGTGAGGTGATCGTGCTACGCACTATGCCACCATGACGTCTTGAAGTGTGATTTGTTTTTACATTTTTAAAAACACTTCAGTAGACTTTTTAAAATCAAGCTGAAAGTTACATTTAAAAAGACTTTATGCTAGATAAAAAACTATTTAAAATTATTGTGTGCTCCCACTTTATATTAGATGTTTTCATCTGGTGTTCTAAGTTTGTTTGTTTGGTCTTTGTGTGCTTTTGTGTGTGCGTCTGTGTCTCTGTGTGTGTGTGTGTGTGTGTGTGTGTGTGTGCCATAATACAAGACAACAGCATCATCCAAGTTCAATTTATATTTGTATAGTGCTATTCACAATCATTAGCAGCTTTACAAAATGAGCACATCCTTAAATTACAATAAAAAATTGAAGTGATTTTTTTTAAAATTAAAGTGTTGAGTACAATGGACAATACAGCGGTCAAGTGTATACATACTTAATCTACACAACACAGGGCCCTATTATACACCCGGCGCAATAAGGCGCAAGACGTGTATGGCGTGATTTGTTGCTATATTCAGACCAGATCAATCCTAATTTTCCCGTTTTGCGCCACGGTGTTGAAATAGCAAATCCATTTGCACCACTTTGTGGACTCACGGGTGTTCCGGTCTAAATAAGAGGTGTGTTAAGGCGCATTGTTGGCCCGTTGCTATTTTGAAAAACTAAAATAGACCGTGCTCTTGACCAACTGAAAGTTGGTCTAAAGTCCAGCACAGAGCGTGTAGTTCTGAACCATACATATGCAGGTCCTAACAAGTACACATTGCTTAATCCACACAGGATGTACAGCAATACGCAAATATCTTTACATATGAAAAAAATTAAAGGATTAAAATGTTACAAAAATTATTATTTTCTACATAAATATAAAAACCACTGCCTCCATGCCTTCTTTATGTCGAGGAACTTTTTTCAGTTTATTCATGACAATTTGCTTTTGTATAATGTTATTATTATTAGCAGTGTTATTTATTATATGCATATTTATGTTTGTTTGAATAAAATCAAGTTTAGATTTGTCCACCTCTCAGGTTTTGGAGACGTTTGCATCACCATATGGGGCATAAAAATAGGACGTGTGTTTGGATATAACTTTTTTTTACCTCACTTTATTATTATTGTTCATTTATTCGTTTGCTGGAAATTAGAACAGAATTTAGAAACAGTTTTGAAACAAATCTTTGTGCTTAACAAACAAAATTAAATATGTAGGTTAATGGATGTCTTTAGTGGAGTGCATAAAACACCGTTTCCTTTTCCACGAAAGTAAAGGAGTATAGTAGAGTAAAAGTAAAAGTAAAGAGACCGAATGGAGGATGCTCATTCTTTATCCTCACGCTGCAGATGGTCTGTTTAACTGTTTTATCACTAGTGAAGCATTCAGTTTTTCCACAAAGTCAACCATGTAAATAGCAAATGTGCCATGGCGTGAGGCAACTGACTTTTAATGAGAATGTGAGATGAGACTCTGATTGGTTTAATGCACTTTATGCTCAAAACGCACCCATAACTCATTAAGAGAATAAGCACAACTCTGTTACACCATGCATTACACCATTTCCGCTCTTAAAATAGCAAAAGTGGATTTGAACACGCACTTAATGCTAATGCACCATGTGCTCTAGACTGCACCTAGATAGCTAAAATAAAGCCTATAGTGTACTTTCAAAAATAGTGACCTATACTGTGTATATATATATATATATATATATATATATATATATATATATATATATATATATATATATAATATAATACATTTTCAATCCAGTGAAATATCATCCTAAAGCCATCCTAGTCCTTTTCAGTCCAATTTTTTACAGAGGTGGAGGCCAAATGCAGTCATAACAGGAAGAACATGACCTCCTGACCATCCGCTCAGTCATACAGTCAGATTAGCTTCTCTGTGAACAGCAGCAGCCGCAGGGAGCTTGTGCCGTCATGACCACAAACAACACACACAACACACAGACCTGAATACAAGAAATTCATGATGTCACACTGTCCGCTTGAGCTCCAACACGCACAGAAAAAACAACATGCACAGTCCAGGGACTTCTTGTTAGTTCAAGTCATACATACCTAATTAAAAACAAGGAGGCAGCCAATTAGGCAAGAGACCTGATGACAGAATTAACATTTCAAAGAGAAGAGGAATGAGGGAAGGAAAGTGAGGGAGAGGGAGAGAGAGAGATGCAGCAATAAAAAGGTCAAAAGAGGGAAGCAGAGAAAACAAATATTGGAGGAGAGGTTCAGATAGTGAAATGAATCAGGGTTTAGATGGTGCAGCATACGTCTTATCTGACTTCCTCTTTGCTCTGATCTTGTGCCTCATGCAGTGCAGAACCCAGCAGGGTCTTAGCACCATTATTTAAAGAAGAGTGCTCAACACGCTCCACTTCTGACGGGCGGAGGACGCTGGCTTCTCCAGCCGCATACTAAAACATCAGCTCACAGAGGAGGTTTGAAATGTAGAGAGCATCCAGTGATTTCTGAGGCAGAAAATTAAACAGATGGCGAGAGCGCAAACACAGGGCCTTTTCCCAGCTGTTTTCTTATTGTTTTTATGAAGTGTTAAGTGGAACTATGCTTTCTCACTCAAATCATATATTCTTAGTATATGTTGCTCTATAAAGCTCTTTCTAAACCTTGTTGTGCAGCAAACAAACAGTTTTTTTCATATATGGTTTCACTTTCAAGCTAACTCTGAAAAATAGACAGAACATGGATTTAAAAAATGGTATTTAATTGGTGTTATGCAAAGAATTTTGTTGGCATCATACTAACCCATAGCTTTCATTTCACTGATAGAAAGTGCTGTCAAATGTATGCTTGTGTTTTCACGGATTCACTAAAATGTAGACTATACATATATTTCCAATGAGGCTGCACTAAAAAAAATTATTCATTGTATTTACTCAATTTTTTAAGGTAAGCACTTGCAAAGGTGGCATGGTGGCATAGTGGGTTGCGCTATAACCTCACAGCAAGAAAGTTGCTGATTTGAGCCCTGGCTGGGTCAGTTGGCATTTCTGTGTGGACTTTGCATGTTCTAACCGTGTTTGCGTGGGTTTCCTCCAGGTGCTCCGGTTTAGATATGCGATAAACAATAGACATGCGCTATAGGTGAATTGGGTAAGCTAAATTGTATGTAGTGTATGTCCTGATCCTCCAGGTTTAAAAATTGGATGTTACGAAACACCAACATGGTGCAGCTAAATATCAATTTTGATATAAAACGGCCCTGGGAGTAAGTAAGTAAAGGGTTGCAAACAATTTATATGAGCTAAATTTAAACAAATTACATTTAGAAGTGTTCAACTTGATTTGTTTGTTTAAATTCAGCCAATATAAATTGTTTGCAACCACTTTCCTTAAAAAAAAAATAGTAAATCCAATGAATTATTTTTGTGATTGTGTGAAGTGTGTGTTGACAATTTGGCTTGTATCAACTGTTAGTAGGTGGAAATGTAACATAGGAGTTGGGGTACAATGTAGTTGAGGGTCCAAACACAGTTTATTAATAGCTTAGTCAGGCAAGCAATGGTCTAACAAGAACAAACAGTAACATGAGGGTACTGTAATCCAAAAGCGTAGTCAGCAAAGCAGGCGAATGGTCAGTAGAGGTGACATAACTACATAAAACAATGAACAAAGCAAAGCTCAAAAACCATGAAAAGACAAGGCAAGGAAAACGCTTAAAACTGCTCACTTACAGCTAGAGAAGACTCAGCAAAGTCTATGTGTGTGTGTGTGTGCTGTTTATATAGTCCATCCGATTAGTTCATCATGAGCTTCCAGTTGTGTGTAGGGATGGCTGACGCAAAACTGACGTTTCGACATAGTGTCGAAATCCCGAAGTGCAAGTGTTTTAAAACACTGCACTGAAGTATGATCAGAAACACCAGGTCATGTGACTAAAGCGATTCAAAGCATCGGACATTTCAGAAGTGCTTCGAGACCTGGCGAATCTGCGCTTAATTGACAGGGTCGGGAAAACCCTCTATCTTAATGTGCTGCAAATGTCTTGAGTTTGAATCCCGACTTGCAGAAATTCTCAGAAATTGTCACTTAATGTATTTTAATAATGTTAATTTTTATGACCAAAAAAAGACATTTATTCACAGAGTTTATTGGGATGTCAGACTAATGTTAAAACAAAACACGTTACAAGAACAGAGCATTTAAAAACTAATGTCTATAGACTGATTTCACACGGCCGCCATTATTAACAGCGAAATCGAGACTGCGGTGGGAAGAAACCCGGAAGTATCGCCTGAGTCACACAGGAATGTTGTGTACCTGGCTGTATATCTTATCAGCGAAAAGAAAGTGACACAAATTTATCATTTCACCGCCTTCCGGGTGAACCAAAGATCCGTTCTGAATGAATAGTGAAAATAAAAAGAGATATTTGACCTCATTTTCAGCTAAGTTAAGGGAAATGGCACTACTTAGCTAACGTTTTCTTTCCCAAACACACATTTTAGATGCCATTCATCAAACGCAAGTTAATGAACTGATTCTTTCACTATATTAGACTTGTCACGATACAAAATTTCGGTAATGAAATAAAAAAAACGCCCATTTCTCGTTAATGGCATTCTTAAACAGCGACGCTGATTTGCCATAGTGTTCACGTGCTCAACAGAAATTACTATGATTGGCTGTGAGGGTCATCAGTTCACCAAACTCACCGCTGTTTACAGAGTGCAAACACAGACGAGTGATCAACTGATACATCAACTGATCTTCACAGTTTTGAAACAATCCAATGTCCGTCTATGTGTGTTTTCAATCTGTGAAGAGCGGTGAACTGATAACATTCACAGTCATTCTGTTGGGCACTGGTGAATACTACGGCAAATCAGCGGTGTTTAAGAGCGCGCTCAGCAGCGCTTAAATATTTGCGGGTAATGGTCGTTTTTAAAACTTCAGTACCGGGACAACACTGTTACAGACAACACAAAGATGTGCTACAGAGGACTGCATTGTTTTATCGCTTACCAGGTTACATAGGCTGAAGCAGGGAAGCGTCCCCACGGTGTTTACCTGCTGCCATGAACTGAAGCCTAAAAGGACACTTAAGCGTATCACTCTTAAAGAGATTGTGATGTTGTTTGATGCCTAATATGCTTTAATTGTTTGAATTAAACTGAACTGAATGATATTAAAGTGATGTTTACTCCATATCTGCAGGTTGTAGTACACAGCATGTTGTTGCAATGTTTACAGTGCTGATCCTATACTTCCGGGTTTCTTCCCACCCCAGCCTCGCTTTTATGTTTTAAAATGGCGGTCGCGTAAAAATAAGTGTATAGCTGCATCACCCTGGATTCGAACCCATTATCTCTGCATGCTAATCAGGAACTCTGACCGCTCCACTAAATCACTTCTTATATCAATTATACAACGTGGGGTATAATAATATAATATAGGAAGCTGTTCCAGAGTAATACATAAAATACCACTAGGTGCGCTGTAGAGATGTGTTTTGAAATATAACGAAGCTTCAACACATTTGCTTCAACTGTTTCAGTGTTTTATGAAGCCTCACTCTGCTCACCACTAGTTGAGTGTGTGTAATCAGGGGGAATCAGGAACTGGTGTGTCTGAAGTGCAAGATGGGAGTTGTAGTTCATTAAATTGGCATATGTGTAGTTCTCCAGCAATCTGCACAGGCTAGATCACTGGTGATCATGACAGTTGACAAGTAGCTGTTTCAAATGAATTTATTATTGTTGAATCATTCAATTCAGGAATTCATTCAAAAGAGCTGATTCATTCAGTTATAAAAAAAATTTAGAGTCATTATAAATCATTTGACCTTTTGTAATATTTTCAGGTCCCCTAGCAAATCACATGTTTTGTGTAGTTTGAGAGGAGAGAATCAGGATCTCTATTAAAAGAAAAAGCTGGTTCTTTTTGTTATAGGGAGTGATGTTGCCCATTACAGTTTGACACAAGCGTCGGAATCACTATCTTCTTGCAGCAGATCTTCACTTGTGTGTCTGATGGAGGAATTCCTGGTACTGTTTTGCATTTTTCACTGGATCCATTCTGGAGAGCTAGTTGGTTGTCATGTCACAGTGCTCATGTGCAATGCTTTATTCGATGCAAGCTTCTGCCAACTCAGTGACTGAGATATGAAATGTGTGCGTCAAGGATTTAGATCCTGTTGCTGTCTATCCTCACCAGATTTGTTATCTGAGCATATTCATAGTCACTGTCACTTAATTAAGATTTGACGGATGAACTCTAAAGTCGATTGGGCTCGTTTATTAAAAACTGCTGTGTGTAGAATTGCGATAAGACTTTCTGGTGTTATGCAAGTTGCCACATTTTATATTTACTTTCGTGACTATGGCTGGTCAACTGTTATTAACGTTTATCTCAACCGGAAAGGGGGTTTCTTGTTCATACAGCCAGTCTTTGATAAGCTTGGCTCTGCAGTTGTATGTTCAGAGTTTGTAATAACTGCAAGTAGTAAACATGGTTATCTATCCCAAACATGAAGTGTAAGGTTTTTTTTTTATTATTATTTGCTCTTCTTTGATTTAAAGGCATTGATCATCCAAAAAAGTTTTTTTTTTTAAAGATAAATTTACATAATCACCATTAATTCCACAGGGAGTGAAGTGAAAGGTGTCATACAATGAAATTTGGATATACCCAGGCATAGCTGAATAATAGGAATTAAGTACATGGAAATGGCACACCGTGAGCCTCAAACACCATTGTTTCCTCATTCTCTGGTAAAAAAAAAAAAAAAAGTGTAAAATCAAGCCAATCAGAACAAAACACATACTGTTAAGGTGTACACTTGATCATTAATATGCATGCCCCAGCCTGTGTTTGATTGTCCACAATGTTTTCTAGTGATCGGGGGGGAGATCGCGAACTGAAGCGCGAGGGGTGGGAGAGATCGCGAACTGAAGAGCGGGGGGTAGGAGGGGCACTTACGTTCATTTTGGAAGGGCACTTTATATCCCGGACTCAAAAGGGCATGTACACTGCACAGGTTGAGCCCTATGTGTGCACGTGCCTGCTAGTGATATTACAACAATGATAAATTGTTATAAACGCCACATCTTTACATTGTTTTTTATACATTGTTAAGATGTCGAATGGCAGTGCCACTGTGCATAAACTAAAACTATGTCTAGAATTTTAATAGATGTGGTGCTGCACATCAAGTCATAATGCAAAATATGGGATATATGGATTGTAAATTAAATCAGTGCCACCCTTAAGAAGTATAATATTATTTGTATTTATTTTAATTGTGTGGTCTTTTTGATTGAAAGTTTTTAGTTTTACATGGATATTGTGAAATTTGCTGTGCATACTTGCAATGAGGCAACAAACGTATGTAGATCACATGTGTTAAAAGCACATTTATGAATCTTCTTATATCACTCATTGCTTACTTTGATTTTTCTAGAGTGAAAGGATGTCAATAAATGATTAAAACTCATCTGTTTATGCAAAAGTTTATAATAATTGCTGTCTGCATTGAAATATAGGTTGAAGCTTTAAAATACAACTCCAAATACATGTCCGTCGACACCTTTTTGAGTATAAATATATATTTTATTTGAGTGTGTGAGAGAGAGAGCATGAACTGATGAGCTGCAGCGCTCATTAATATTCACATCTGTTCCAAATATCATCAAAGTGGATCTTGTCATTCTAGGGGTCATTTCTGTGTTTATAAAAATAAAAGCGTATATATATATATATATATATATATATATATATATATATATATATATATATATATATATATATATATTAGTATTTTTTTGCACTTACCAAAGCCATATACCTACTGTCATGATCTGCGGATGAGGCGAAGACAAATGGTAGGATCCATGATTAGTTTAATAAGACCTTATTTATGAAAAAACATACAAAAAGATCAAAACATGGTACAAAACAGGAATCAAGGATCGTGATCAAAACAGGCTTAATACAAACACCATAGGTATATACACTAGATATCGCATACGGACCCTGAGCATGCAACAATAGTGCCACCACATTTGTACAGTGCTCCCAGCATAAATGTCATTCAACCGCACTAGTCAAGACTAAAGCCAATGAGAAGATGCTGGACTTTGGAGCTGTGTACGGGTGTAGTAACGAGCAAACAAAGAAAACAAAGCATAAAGGCAGAACATTTCATAAGTAAGATTTAGTTTTTTACGTTTTTGTATGTTTTGTAACTTTTGTGCTAAACAAGTAATGTTATTGATAATAATACAGTCACTTACTGCATTCATCATAAGGCAAAGCAGCACTAACTTGCTCTAAATTCTCAGCTTATGCTAGTTTTGTTGAATAAAATAAGCAAACAATGTAAATGAAATATGACTACAAGATGCTGCGGTCCTAGAAACTTGTATTATTGTCGGCTAAGTGAACGAGTTGTTCACAACGGGGATTCGTTCCCAAATAGAATGAGAAGTGAAAGCGGGATAGGAGGTATGTTTCAGGACACAGATTAGATCAAACTTAACAGGGAGGGAGTATAATACATTTCCATGCACACAAACACATGCTCTTTGTCGGCAATGCCTGAGCGATCACATCCATCTATGTAGAAAAGTGATGTAAAATTATAATTTTAGTCATTTAAAAAGAATTTGCATACTGACCACCGGAAAACTCCCGATCATAGATATATGTATATATGTGTATATATCTCTGGCTCTGGATGGCCAGTCCTCCACTGCACCATGGTCCCGCATTCATTTCAATGAAACGCTACCCTGTATTAAAATGGCGGCTCTATTGACGCATTCCTTCCAACAGACAATAACAAGGTAGGCGACATCTAATGTAAATATCTATGTACAAACACAAGGCAGCAATCCAAAACAAAGTATTAAATAAACAAAAAAAACTGAGATAAACCTCCGATACACACATGACCGTACATTCAAGTTTAAAGACTCCATCACGAACTAAGTGTGCAGGATATATACATAGTCCAGACAGTCCTAGAAAACGAGTTATAGCTGTGAGTGTGTGATTAGTGAAAGTGGAAGCCGGTGTGTGCATAGCGAAATGTAGGGATTTGTAGTTCGTTACTAGTCTGTAGTTCACCAGCGATCTTCCTCAGCATGGATCGCTGGCGATCATGACACCTACTATGTATAGATATCAGAGAATGGTTTAACATATTGAATCAATTCACTATATGGCATCTTTAATATACAGATAAACTTGAACTATATGTGTATGTTCTAGTGAGAATATTAGCTCACATTGCGATTTTAATTAAAATTAAAATTTAGCTTCAGAAATGAATAGCACAGTAAAGCTGTATATTGTTAAACATTAATGTTCATGATTCAGTTTGACACCCATTTTCTGCAATTATTTGTTACTAATAAAATTTAAATGATAAATATATAATTACAATATAATTAAAATATAATTTTAGCATCTAAAATGCTGTTATAAAATAGACTCCAGTTAATTAATATGGCATTACGTAATGTGCACTTTACAAATGCTTTGAACGCAAACCCCACCTCTGACACATGAAGCACACATGAAGCAGTGCAGAAGAAAGAACAGTGATGGGGGAGGAAGAACAGAGGGAGAAGGAGAGAAAGAAAGTCTCTCTTGTCCTGTGATCAGAGGAAGCATGTCAAAGACTCCCTCGTCGACATCGCGCTTTAATGATTCCTCACACGTCAGAAACAAACTCCGAAGATGATGATCATCTTTTCATCTGCTGTCTCTGGCCTCATTACTGCCACAGCGCTCTTGGTCAGCAGCGGGGATCAGGAGAGACAGAAAAGACAGAGCCACATTGAAGAGCGAAAACATTTTGATCCATAATTTATTTCCAAAGCAATGCCTTTACTCAGCTCCTGAAACATCTTAGGAATGCGGTTTAAGATCATTATCTCTCAGTCTCCTCCCTCTTGTTCTTCTTCTCTTTACATTTTTATTTTGCTGGTGTTCTCTAAAAGCCTTGTTAGTGCTGTTTGCTAAGCCGAGCTTTGCTCATTATTAGGGTTAAAGATTGAATAGTCATTAAACTTTTGTATGTTATGGATGCCTACTGGACTGGACTGTCTGACATCGACAGAGGGATCTAAGTTATATGTATGGAGTAGAGATGGACTAGTGGTGATATTCTTTTGATTGATTGACCACCAAACTACAAATCCTCCCCCAACACCCTATGATAACATTCCATGCAACACTTGAGCAACCCAAGCAACAGATATTTAGACAGCAGACAACAGACAAGGCTCTTCAATAAATTTTCCATAGGAATGTAAAATTCATTTATACTGTTTGAATTAGTTTAACCAATAAGCCATGAGGAGAAGTGCCTTATTCCAAATAAAGTCACGACTTGAAGGATGTTGTTAGGGCCAGACAGAATCTGCGGACATTTTTTGCTATTTCTGCTGAGAATTTTGTAAAAAATCTGCGGATTTATACGGAACGGTTTTAGGAGTATTGTAACTAAAAACTTTAAATATGAAATCAACAAATAATACATTTTTAACGTGCATTTAATGTTTACAATTCAAATCCAATTAGATCCACTTATTTGGTAAACAAAGCAAGTCTCTCAAATAATATCTCTACTAAAAGACAGAACATATTACTTTACAAACTGTATTGTAAATAAATCATATGAACATTTTAATATTATTATTATTATTATATCACAATGATTTTACTGAAATAAATTTAAAAACTGAATAAATATAAATTTACACAAGTAAATACATAGACTCAATGATGGGCTGAAAATCTGCAGATTTCAGCACACACAGATTCCGTGTGGGCTTAGGGATGATGTGAACCAGACAATTCACAGTATAGCATAAGTGCCTTATTGCATTATTACCACACAGTACAAATAATAAAGTAAAAACAAAAAGCATTTATATATTTTTAAAAATATTTACATTGACAGGAAACAGCAATAGATGGTTGCTAGGTGTATCCTGCCTTATCTTATAGACTGTTTTCCATCTTGTGGGTCAAACTAGGCCAATGAGTGTGCAAATCTGCCAATAAGAAGTGTGATTAAACTTTTTTTATTATTAATGTATAAATGAAATAATTAAACATGGCAGAAAACAAACATAAAATATACATTTAAATTGAAACCAAATAAGAATAAAAATGTAATATAGGAAATATGCTTAAAAGACTGGCAAAATATTGATTGTTGGCATGCTGCACAAAAAGCATCCACTTCTTGGGCAGGTGTTTTTTGCCAGTGTCTTAGTCTGTAGGTATAAGTGCTTTCTTTTCGGCTTAGTCCCTTTATCAATCAGGGGTCGCCACAGCGGAATGAACCGCCAACTTATCCAGCATATGTTTTACACAGCAGCAGATGCTCTTTCACTTCATATAAGGTTATAATTCAGGACTCTGCAAATGGACAGCGACTCTCAAGTAGCATGTTGCACGTAGGAATGGGGGATTTTAGTGAGCAAAACTGGTTCAACTGAACCTCCAGCACATGCTTTCAGATGGAGCAACATTTAATACATTTACATTTAATCATTTAACAGACACTTTTATGCAAAGTGACTTTTATGCAAAGTGCTATATAAATGCCATGACAAGTCCAAGTTAGTTTATTGCAGGTTATTTATAAATATATAAACAAAACAAGCAGGAAAAACAGTAAAGGAATAACTAATGAGTGCTCTTGCTATTGTAATACACAGAGTCATAGCTATGCAAAATCATGTTTAAAATCAAAATTGATTCAATCAGATGATAGTGAAATCAAGAAAATCATTCTGTGATTCTGACTGCTGTTTGCGTAGCTTCTCAGTGAACTGTGTCTGTAGTAAATGCGGCACATGAAACTATCACATTTAATATTTAATTTATGAATGAAAAAATTGAACATGGCAGAAAACAAACATAAAATATACATTTAAAATTAAAAAAAAAAAAAGAATAAAAATGTAATGTAGGACATATGCTTTAAAATAGTGATCAAAAAAACTTATTGGCATGCTGCACAAAAAGCATCCACTTCTTGGACAGGTTTATTTTTTTGGCAGTGTAGGTATAAGTGCTTTACATAGTATTTATTGCTAATTCAGATGATATGTTTATTACAATTAAATTATTGAGTTAAACTTTCAGGATGCAACTTCAAATAAGGTTACATTTTATTAATATTTTAGAAACTGCTATTAATTATTGCCAGTATTTAATTCAACAAATTGTATTAAAGTACTTTTAACATGACTGTTTAAAATTATTAATTTTTGAAAATTACTCTGACAATTTTAACATAAATCTTAAGTCTAAGTGAAATATTAAGTACGTTGTATGAATTACAACGGTGCTTCATTTAAAATTAATGGTGCTTTAAAAAGTGCTTGAATCTGCTGTTCATGAAAGTGTGGGAACCCATATGGATGGGCGATTTATTCAGTAAAAGTGGTTCTACTAATCCTCCAGCACATGCTTTCAGATGGAGCAACATTTAATACATTTACATTTAGTCATTTAGTCATATGCTTTTGTGCAAAGTGACTTAAAAACGTACAAAAGCATATCAGATGACCAGAGAGCAGCGATATATAAATGCCAAGTCCAAGTTAGTTTAGTGCAGGTTTATTATAAATACATAAACAAAACAAGCAGGAAAAACAGTAAAGGAATAACTAGTGAGAGGTTTTTTTATTGTAATACACAGAGTGATAGCTATACACAAGTTACGTAGAATTATCTGTTTGCGTAGCTTCTCAGTGAACTGCGGCTGTGATAAATACTGAACGTGAAACTACCACATTTAATAATTAGTTTGTAATTGTAATAATTAAGCATGGCTGAAAACAAACATAAAATATACATTTAAATTGAAACAAAAAAAAATGAATAAAAAAAATGTTCTGTGGGAAATATGCTTCAAAGACTGGCAAAATAGTGATGAACAAAAAAAAAAAATTGACATGCTGCACAAAAAGCATCCACTTCTTGGGCAGTTTTTTTTTCTTTGGCAGTGTGCCAGTCTGTAGATATAAGTGCTTTATATAGTTTTTATTGCTAATCCAGATGAGATGTTTAATACAATTATTGAGTTAAACTTTTGGGGTGCAACTCTATATAAGGTTATAATTCAGCACTCTGCAAATGGACAGCGACTGAAGTAGCATGTAAAACATAGGGATGGATGATTTTACTGAGTAAATGGAGCAACATTTAATACATTTACATTTAGTCATTTAGCATGTGCTTTTATGCAAAGTGACTTAAAAACTTACCAAAGCACTTCAGATGACCAGAGAGCAGCGATATATAAATGCCATAACAAGTCCAAGTTCGTTTAGCTTAGTTTAATTATAAGTAAACTAAATAAGCAGGAAAAACAGTACAGGAATAACTAATGAGTGCTATTGCTATTGTAATACACAGTCATAGCTATACACAAGTTACGCAAAACCATCTTTAAAATCAAAATTTATTTAATCAGACAATAATGAAATCAAGAAAGTCATTCTGTGGTTTTGACTGCTGTTTACGTAGCTTCTCTGTGAACTACGGATGTAGTAAATGCTGCACATGAAACTACCACATTTAATAATATCTCTTTACTCCAAACTTACTCCAGAACTTCAATCAAGAGATCGAAATGAATCATTCTGTGAGATGATTCTGTAGTCATTATTATTCTTTGTCACACAAATAATCAATCAATCAAAGGAGTTAAATCTTCTGTATCTAAATCTATAAGGATTTCATGATGTGTTTCTATGTTTGGAGTTTCTGGGTGAGAGCACCCTCTGGCCTTCAGATGAGATTTACTACTCATCACACAACTGTACTTACCAGACAAAATGTGCATGACAGTGGAATTGTGATAAAGATTTGCAACTTTGCACAAAGAGTACGCTCTTAAGAGCTAAGGCACATCATTATCACCAAATCATTATCATTATCAAATACGCAGCTCAGGATATTTTTATACACCACTATATAATGACTGTTCAAAGAACAAGCAACACACAGAAGAGAGCACAGTTGTTTTATCTGTAGTTCCTGAATGATTCATCAAACCATTCCTTATAAATTGAACATATTTTGTTTCCGATGGAATCATCTTGCTTGAATGATATGGTTGAATTAATATTTCAACTCGCAACTAACTATTTCCCACCTATAAAAGGGCATGCAGTAAAAAAAAAAAAATTCTAGCACAACATAACATATAATTCCTCTCATGCCTTAAAGCTGTATGTTATATTTTTTGATAGAGATGTGCTGCTCTAGTGGACTTTATTTGTGTTATCCTGTCAAATTAGGTGTTCAGGAAGATGTACTTGGGACAATCAGCACAGTCCCAGGTGATTCTGAAGGCTGCTGTGCCCTGAGGCGCACCACTCACCCATAATATTTGCAGCCGGGTAGTAGACAGAGAATAATCGAAGTTTATTCACCCAAGCACTGAGGTCACCACTCCATCTGGCCCTTTTGGGGAAGCAAAAAAGCCAGTGTGAAATGATTATCCCAGTGATATGATTAATCATCCTTATAAGACAGCATTTATTCTCTGTTTGAGGTGCTTTTCTGAGTCCTCAAATTTTTATTAGCTGTTCTTAGAAAGAAACATACTGTACTACAGGATGTTGGAATTGTCACATGCTTGGTAGGCCAAATAAGTTTAGTTTAGTTCATCAAGTCTACTTGACTTTTTAAATTTTGCTTTTCACAAATATGTTCTTCTGCTTAGTTCACATGTTTATAAGTTTGTGTGTTTTTTCTGCACTTTGGGAATCAGACACAAGAAAATATGAATACTGATAGAATATGTCAAAATGTTTAATATGTATAGACAGGGACAAACTTAACCAATAAGCGAGGTAAGCGGCTGCTTAGGGCCCCAGGGAATTAGGGGCCCTGAACAATGCCGAGAAGTCTATAATAATCATATAATTATTTTATACATTTTCTGTCATATGTTGTAAAATCTGTCTATAACCATTAAGATTTTAACGTTATTACTATTTTAAAACCAGGGGCCCCACGCATAAATAGTGGAACGTTCCTACTATACTGCATATGCAAATATTAAAATCTAATCACAAATATGGCTAATTAACTGTACATAGTTTGTTTGTGAACTTGTTTTTATTTGTAAATTTATTGTATTTAATTGTACATTAAGAAGATAAAGGTTCCACCTAAATATATTTTTAACATACAGTTTATTTATAAAAAAAAAAGAAAAGAATCTACAGAGAAAAAAAATGTATAAAGAAAGAGAATGTTTTGAGTTTCAATGCAAAGGCTCGATACATAAAATAGCTTAGGGTGCCCAAATTACTAAGTCCACCCCTATGTATAGATAGAGGTTGTTAAAACCTAAACCTCACATTTATTCATATTCATCACTCTTATTCGAGCAGTATTTAAACTGCCCCTATTATGCATTATAAAAGGTCCTAGTTTAGTTTTAAAGGGCACCTAGTTTACCCCTTTTTCCAGATATAATATAAGTCTTTTGTGTGTCCAGAATGTGTCTGTACATTTTCAGCTCAAACACCCATCAGATTATTTATTATAGCTTTCAGAAGTTTGTGATTTTTAGCTTTGACCATCCTGTTGCTGTTTTTGTGAACTGTGCTTTTAATGCTAGTCCTCTCCGCTCACTGTTCTCACGTGCCTGTCAGTGTGCCAATCTCCGCCCTCGGCTGAGACAGACAACAGAAAAACATGAAGGAAACAGATCTCATGTAATGTTTGTGAGAGATACTACAGTAAGAACTTTACCAATGAGTATTTGATGTATTTGTTTTGGAGTTGCAATGATGAGTGACACACAATGTCGTTACAAAGTTGTAAATGTCGCACACACACAGATACACACACATATCCACTGTATGTATATCTATTATGTTAATGTACAAAATAAACCTGATTTAGCGTCCACAACCCGGGATTGAAGCGCCTTCATACATGTTCATACATGTTGGGCACACGTTAAATTAGGCCTTCCAGTCTCCGTGTGCAGTCCTTTACATCCACTGTATCTGTTCAGCTGAGGGAACGGAACCAACCCCATGACCTCAGACACATTTCCTTTTCAAGCCGATCAACTCAATCTGTCAACATGTATAAAGGACGTAAAAAATGTGCCATGTTAAAAACCGCGCTGATCTTAGTGTGGTTTTGACACGAGCAGAGGTGAGAAGCTGTAGTAGTGAAAAGTGAAAGTACCCCCCCCCCCCCCTGCGTAATACACAGAGTAAAGCAAAACACATCAAATGATCGGTAAATAAAAGGAAAAAAGAAAAATAGAATAAATATTTATATATTATATTAGACCCATATCTGATGCTTGTATTTGCACCAGCTCCACGTCCTCAACTTCACGTATTGGGTTAAATTAGGCTTACCAGTCTCCGTGTTCAGTCCTTTACTTCCACTGCATCTGTTCAGCTGAGGGAACGGGACCAACCCCGTGACGTCAGACACAGCGATATTCCAAGATGGAGGCGCCCTAGGTCTAAAATCTATAGTAAAACATGACATTTTCTTCTAAATGATTACATTAATCAAGTTTGTTTTGTATATTTTCATTAAAGTGGAAACCAATTTACAAAATAATGTAAACTTGACTGAGTGCTTAATTTCCCCTTGAAGAAGCAGTTTGTACAGTATTAAAATAGAAAGTATCCATGAAACATGGCAACCCATGTTAAACAGAAAAGTGCACATTCAGACAGAGATCATATGAACAAGCAGAGAAGAATACAGGGTCTTGTATATCTGAATGAAAGAGATAGTCGGCGTGTGAGAGAGCGAGCATTAGAGTGAGATATGGAGAGTTCTTCTCAGTGATAAATGAAATAGATGCTCTTGTGAATGTGACCAGAGGATTGAGTGCTCTTTAATATCCAACTCTGCTTTTGGAAGTCCTCCAGATAGGCGCTCCGTGCCCCCTCACACTGAGCAGAGCTTCATGAATACGCACATGTACAGTGCAGATGTGCACACAGCTCTGTCTGATTCAGTCACATATGAGAAATGGTTAACATCAGTCAATCTGTACAGATGTGCAGGTATAAAGCCTGTAAGCCTGGCTTTTCCTGGAGAAGGATAAACAGAAAACTTGTACTCTTTATATTGTATTCTAGTAGCTTAGAAAAAAGTGGACAGCTTTGTGTAAGGCGTACAATTGAAGACAAAATTATTAACCCTTCTGTGAAATTTGAATTGTTTTTCAAACATTTCCCAAGTGCTGTTTAATGAAGAGAAATGTTTTTTCAACACATTTTTAAACAGCTTTAATTTCCAATAACAAATTAGTTTTGGTCTTTGCTATAATTTGCTGCTTATTTTGCAAGATACTAGTATTCTTCTCAAAGTGCATTTTAAAGGCTTAACTAGGTTAGTTAGGTTAACTTGGCAGGTTAGGTTAATTAGTCAAGCCATTGGATAACAGTGGTTTGTTCTGCAGCCAATAGGAAAGTAAATATATTTTTGAAGGGGCTTAATATTATTGACCTTAACAATTTTTACTTTTTTTTATCCTTTTTTTATTCCAGGCAAACTAATAAACATAGGACATTCAGCAGAAGAAAATATTGAATTTATTACATCCTCCCCAGTCTAAGGTTGGGAAGGAGTAATAAAGAAAGTGGTGGAGGTTTGGATAAGGATTTTCTCCTTCTACTGACTCACAAAAACAACAAGCTTAGTGTAAAAAAAAAAGTATAAATTTATTTAACATAAGGAAGCAAACAAGTCTTCAGGAGGGGTCAAGGCCAACATAATAAACAAAACATCCTAACTTTTAGATTTCAATCCAACTAAACTAATAAATAAAAGAAAACAAAATACAAAAACAATACATTAACTCCCTTGCTGTTCTTAGACAGGAGAAAACTTAGACAAAAGAAAATGCAACCACCTACCTACAGCCTCCAATAAATTAATAAATTGTACAAACAATAAATAAAGCTTAATGTCAAAAAAATAAAGAAGCTTTGACAGGTTAGGTGTTAACTTGGCTAAACAAATCCTCTCACCAGAGGAATAAATGGCTTCACAGACAATATCAACAGTTAAACCACATCAAAGTGAACAAAAACCCCAATAAAAGCCCGCAGAAGGGATTCTTTCTGCAAGCCTCCACACTCCAAAGATCCCAGCTCTGCCTTAAATCCTCCAGCCAATCCTTTGGCGGACCAATCAAGACAGAGAATCTCATCAGTGGAGCCAATTGGCAGGGTTGACTGCACCTGATCAAAATTATAGCCTCATTAAATAGGAGAGTCCCAGAGATGGGTTGCGGCTGGAAGGGCATCCGCTGCGTAAAATCGTGCTGGATAAGTTGGCGGTTCATTCCGCTGTGGCGACCCCGCAAGGGACAAAGCCGACAAGAAAATGAATGAATGAATGAATAAATAGGAGAGAGAGAAAGAAAATGACTACACACGATCTTCAAGAGACATTCAAGGAACATAACAAACCGTAAAAACTGTAGCTCTCTTAAACATTACTTAAATATTTTTAAAAGAATTCAAATTTCATAGGAATAATAATAATAATTCCTTACATTTATATAGTGCTTTTCTGGACACTCAATGTGCTTTACGCATTTTTGGAAGGAATCTCCTCACCCACCACCAGCTTGCAGCATCCACCTGTATGACGTGACAGCAGCCATATTGTGCCAGACCACACACCAGCTAATTGGTGGAGAGGAAACAGAGTGATAAAGCCAATTATTATATGGGGATGGTTAGGAGGCCATGATGGACAGAAGCCAGTGCGCAAATTTGTCCAGGATGCCGGGGTAAAACACCTACTGTTTTTAACGACCACAGACCTCAGGACCTCGGTTTAACGTCTCATCCAAAAGACAGCGCTCACTGAGCAGTATAGAGTACCCATCAACACCACTTACAGCAGCAACCTAGCTTTCCCATGTGGTCTCTCATCCAGGTACTGACCGGGCACAGCCCTGCTTAGCTTCAGTGGGCGACCATGTGAGAGTTGCAGATAGATTTTCCATTCAGTTTCAAACAGTTTCACTTGTTTTTGTGTTTAATATCAAAAGATACTGTATACTCTTATTTGATGTTTACTGCTTCACCCATTGGAGGAAAAATAACATATAAGCTGTAACTAAGTCATTAAATTTGGAAGATGTTTGGCTGAGGCATTTTCCTCCATCTTTACTATTCTTAAAAAATATATATTTAACAATTTAGTGGCAGTTGTTGGATTTTCCAGACAGCTAAGAAGTAAGTTCTTACATGAATCTGTTTTGATAAATATCCTAATGCAGTACATGAGTTAAGTTATCTTTGATTTTTTTAGGAATTCTAGAAAACCAAGTGTTTGTTTGTGTGTAGATGGTCAAAATAGTTAAAAGAAGCACAATCTTATTGTCACAATCTAGACGTAAAAATGAGAATAGCTGATTTTAAGAGTGACGAATTTCCCACTGCCTATTCTCAGGGTACTCTAGTCTTTTCAAGATTGAATTAATTCTTAGTAATTTGAGACAACTGGTATTGTGAACTACTAGCAAGTCACTAAAATACATCAAATTGCTAAATGACAGATCGTCAGCTTGCCTATGTGTATGGATCTGGAGTTGTAAAGGCTCCTATTTGGAGTCCAATCAATAAATTGATGCAGTTCATAAACGCATCTGTGTATTACATCCTTGGAGTCAAACATCTACTAAGTCAGAATCTGAGTAAAGCACAGTTGATGAGATAAATGATAACAGCAGCACAGACAACATACAGAACGACTGCTGTTCAACAAATTGTCTAAAATAGATTTGTTTGTGTTGGCTCAGATAGTTTTTATAAAATTTATTAAGGATTGTGTAAATTAATAAATCATATTGTCCTAAATGAATGCTATCAAAGATGCCGTTTAAATTATATTCTGTAATTTAAAATAACTTCGATGGAACAAGCAAAAATATTCTGACGAAGGAGTAAAATATTCTTGTTTTTTTTGTTATAAATACAATTATTTTATTTACACCACTGCCAAGATTTGGTGACTATGTTAAATGGACGTTTTAAGCTAATCATGTAAAGCATAATTGGCGTCAATTTTATGTACTCGTACTAGACTGAATAGATCAGGCATACAGTGTGTCATGTTAATGTTTTTGGGATGATCATCTAGCTATAATATGCACAAGATAATTCAGAATGATTTACTGCTCTTTTCTGCTTTATGCAAAGAAAAACTGCTCGCTCTTTTTCTGCAAAAAAAGAACCTGCTTTTCTTTTTAAATAAAACGGGGACCTGCTGTTGTCAACCAGATGAGACTTTTAAAATAAAGAAAGGGTTGAAAGAGATGAATGAGAAGCAGAGCAGATCGCTCATTTGCAGTTTGATTCATGCAGTGCTCTGAGTGTTCGTTTCTAAGATGAAAACAGATGACTTCTTGAAAAAAGCGTTCACGGATTAAGTAACAATTGAAACACAATAGAACCACGTTAAAGTGACAGTTCACCCAAAAATGACTATTTACTCACTTTTTACTAACCCTCAATTGAGTCCAAACCTTTATGACTTTTAGTTTTTGTTGAACACAAAATATGTTATTTTGAAGAATTTTAGAAACATCTTATCATTGAATTTCATCATAGGATAACATTTTGTGACAAGTAAAAGAGGAGCAAATGACAGAATTTTCAGTTTTGGGTGAACAACTCATTTATGCACAAAAGAACAACAGCAACTGGTTGATGGACTTTAAGCAGCTCAACCCTGTAAGAGACCCTGGTGTGGAGAAAGACAATGCATAAGCAACAATGAAACCAAGCTGCAATGAAAGGCAGAGATAACACAGAGAGAGTAAAACTGCACCCCCAGACTCTCATTACAGATGGACAGACTCTTTCACTGCACTCGATGAGGATAGAGACACACTTGAACTGTCAAAACATCTTCGATTGACTGTTGATACAAGTTTGCAACTAGTTTAGTTTCTGGTCTCTTAGCATTTATAGAACAATGTTAGCATACTGAATATACGTACTTGACCGACTAAAAGTAAATCTATTATTATATTATTGGAGATCCTATAAATTAAGCACAGGTTAAACTCATTAATGAGCATGCATTGCTTTAAAGAGAGGTAGAGAAAATAAAAAATAAAATATGGTTATGTGAAGGTCGCTGGACAATAGGGTTGAGGATCCACGTGCAGTTTATTTCAAGAATGGTCAGGCAGGCAATGGTCAACAGGGTCAAACAGGTACATGCAGAGCAATCCAAAGTTGTGGTCAAAGAACAGGCAAAAAGTCAGTACAGGCAGCAATGAATCAAAACAAACAGACAAAGCAAAGCGTCAAAACTAGGCTTAACAAGGAAAAACGAGTCGCAATGCTCACAGATAAACAAGACTCAGCAACTAGTGTGTGTGTGTCTGTGCTGCTTTTAAAGTCCATGTAATCAGTTCTGAACAGCTTCAGCTGTGTGTGTTAGCAATCAGCGAAAAACCGGAACAGGTGTGAGTGTGTGGTGCATGACAGGATTTGTAGTCCATATAGTGACAAATTTGTAGTCCTTAATGAAAGTAAATGATTCCCAGTGGTCTACAAGCCTGGATTGCTGGTGATTGTGAGAAATATCAAAAAAGAAAATACATATTTTCCCCAATACTCCAAACTCTGTCAGTGAAATTCTGTCATTTCCAGAATACATGGATTACATTATGTTGTGTTAGTGTTATTGGCCATGGATCAATGATTATATTGAGATCTCATGAACAAGAGAGAGAGAGAGATTAATTCATTTCCGCAGATAAATGTAAAGTTGTGTTTAAAAAGTTAAAATGCATAGGCTTTTTGACCTTGCCTATCAGTCAGTACCTTCAGTAAATGGTTAAATTACTTGCCCTACAAACAAGTGTTTATGACTATACATAAAAATAAAAATTATATAATACGAAGGCACCAGTTTGCAACCACAAGAAACACAACAAGCTGTTTTTTTTTTTTTTGCAATAAACAATAGATGAGAATAATACCAGAAGTCTCAAGCCAAAGAGGTTCCAGTTGCTGCGTCTGCTCATACTTGAAAAAATAAGGTCAATACCGATTGACGTTAGATATTTAAAAAAAAAATTGTGGTTTTGATTGCAATGTGGGCAACGCGGTGGCGCAGTAGGTAGGGATGTCACCTAACAGCATGAAGGTCACTGGTTCGAGCCTCGGCTAGGTCAGTTGGCGTTTCTGTGTGGAGTTTGCATGTTCTCCCTGCGTTCGCGTGGGTTTTCTCTGGGTGCTCCGGTTTCCCCCACAAGCCAAAGACATGCGGTACAGGTGAATTGGGTAGGCAAAATTTTCCGTAGTGTATGAGTGTGTATGGATGTTTCCCAGAGATGGGTTGCAGCTGGAAGGGCATCCGCTGCGTGGATAAGTTGGCGGTTCATCCAGCTGTGGTAACCCCAGATTAATAAAGGGACTAAGCCGAAAAGAAAATAAATGAATGAATGAATGATTGCAATGTGGAGTGGCACAGTGGTTAGCAGGATTGCCTCACAGCAAGAAGGTCACTGGTTCAAGCCTTGGCTGGGTCAGTTGGCATTTCTGTGCGGAGTTTGCATGTTCTCTCCATGTTCACGTGAGTTTTCTCCGGGTGCTCCGGTTTCCCCCACAAGTGCAAAGGCATGCGGTATAGGTGAATTGAATAAGCTAAAGTGACCATAGTGTATGAGTGTGAATGAGAGTGTATGTTTTCCAGTGATGGGTTGCCGCTGGAAGGGCATCCGCTGCGTAAAACATATGCTGGATAAGTTGGTGGTTCATTCCGCTGTGGCGACCCCAGATTAATAAAGGAACTAAGCCGAAAAGAAAATGAATGAATGAATGAATGATTGCAATGTTAAACCCAGTGCAACTAATGTCTACCGACTGTGTCATTGCAATGCTTATACACTGTCACGCATGAAGTGCCACATTGCCAATGTTCAGAAGCTTCTGTCATTATCAGAGTTGTTTGATTTGATTAGACTTGGTACTAGGAAGGAGTTTGGATGAGACATTTAGTGTCTGTGTTTCCTCTATTTATGGCCATGTGAAGTGACTTAGGGTCACACTTTCTTTTAAGGTATACACTTCACTCTATTAACAAACCATTAATTTTGAACCCAGTTTTTTGAGCCCAATAAACTCAAAATTTGCAGCTTATTATTAATATTAAGGTTGTAGTTGTGTTTCGGTATTGATTGAATTATGTATGTAAAATAGGAGCATCCATATATGTATTGTAGTAAGATGTATTTTATAAATACAAACACACAGCCAATAACTTAATATTACTCAGGTAATACGCCACTAGTTAATAGTGAGAATTAGTACTTAAACTAAAGTGTTACCAGACTGAGAAATTAATGAATGTTAATGTTAGAGCTCTCCATAAATCTGACTGCTGAGAAATTGAAATTTGGCTGAAAGAGACCATGTCATTCTAATAAGCAGTTTTGGCTTCCATCTTTATGTCATGAATGATTGATTTCATAAATCAATTTGACTTCACAAAATGACTTGAAATGTTAAAGTCAGCATTCTGCAGCTCTGAAATGCCAACTGCAAAAATGCGACTTAGAACCAAAGATACACAGCCAGCTGAGATTAAAGCAGGTCTGCAATGTTAGAAAGCTGTCTGTTAGGTTTATTAATCATCTAAATGGCACTTACTACGCTGGTGCAGGACTCCCTCTATGTATATAGACTGTAAATATACTTATAAGTCTGTTTCACTCAAAATAATCATTCTGTTTCAAATCTGAATCTTTATGTGCAACACACGTAAAAATAATATTTTGAGAAGTCCATCTCTTTGCCGAATTTATACAGTTGTGTGTGATGGAGCAATTCCTAGGATTATATTTACAGTCTTTAAATACCTTCGTATTGTCTACACAATGATGAGCACTTCACAAGTTCTGAATGGGTATAATTACCACTACATGAACAGCATGAACATACAATGAGCAAGTTTAGCCCAGCACATATAAAATTGGTTCCGCGAATTAGCCACAGTGACCATCAGAAGACCTTCTTGGTTGGCCTTCTGTGTGAGTTGTTACTTATAATTTATATCAAGAACATTTTTTTTTTTGTTTGTAGCTAAAATAGCACTGAAATGTCACCACTTTTACTGCACATTTTTTGCATTCTTATCCACATTGGTATCTGAATGAATCCCTATGCTTCATTTAGTAGCTTCAATGTCGTATATTACATCGGATGCAAATTGCAGTTGAAATTGAACATTTCTATGACCTATTCACTCCCTCTGGAGGGAGTAGGGCACTTGCTTGTCATAATGAAGCCATTTGGAATGCACTTGGCGAGGGGAGCACTGACAAACAACATAATTTCCTCATTATCTATCACCTGGAATGCTACTATGACAATGCATTCAGCAACAACAGGAGCATTGCTTCTGTCTACTGTTGTAAATAAATTATCATTTTATAATGAACTCTTAGTAATATATGTTTTACTTGTATGAGATTTTATTCAGTTTATTTTTTATCAAATTTACAGCCTTTGTGAACCGTGCAGGCAGCCACATTTACCTACAGTAACATTTATTCACTCTCAAGTGGATCCAAACCTTTATGACTTTTTTTCTGTTCAAGATAAAGTAGATATTTTGAAGAATGTTACAAAACGTTAAACTAATAGTATGGAACTCAATTGTTATTTGTTTTCAGCATTTTTCAAAATATCTTCTTTATCTTTAACAGAAGCAACTGAAACAGGTTTGTGGCGAGTGAGTAAAATGATGACTGAACTTTAAGTTTTATCTCATTACACATTTCTAATGGATTCTAATTGACAATTCTTTTAACTTTCTATGAAATGCACAACATTGTACGTCATAACAGTATATGACAATTCTTCCACCACATCTAGCTTAACAATAAACGGCGAGGACAAATAATTCTGGTGTCACATGAATACACGTCAATGATAAACTTACTTTCTCAAAGTAACCATTGCATGAAGTGATGAAGGGGTGATGAAGATGAAGATGAAGTGGAGGTTGAGCCCCCTTATAGTATCTCTGCGGGCCCCAAAAGTGTGTGGGCCCTTAGAATTGTCTGTACTTAGCAGCGCTCTAGAGTGCTTTCACATCTGTGGTTCAGTTCATTTGGTCCTGAACAAGGGCAACAATTGATACATTGTAGTATTTTTTCTGCAATTTTTGGGTCCTTTTCACACCACACTGATTGCTTTGATCCGAACCAGTTGAAAAGAACCAAAATTCAGTCACGTGACAAAATCCACATCACTCATTGGCCAGATGTTATTGAATGTATTTTTTTAAACTGCTTTTCAATTGGTCAGAATTAACGTGCGGGAAAATGCCAATGGAATTCTCGCAAGTAAACAAACCAGCAGACACAAAATGTCACTATTTACCATGGAGGTACGACCGCGCTGGCTGATTGTATTCCTGGTCATAGTATACTATACAGTTTGAATACATCACTTTAGACAAACTATACAGTACATTTCGAGATTGAAGCGCGGATGTGGCTGGTAAACAATGTTTTAATGCACTGCAAACGGCAAAGGTGCATTGCAAATCACTTCAGAAGGAGGCGTGAATTAATTTTGTTAAGTTCAACTGCGACATGGTCATCTTCCGGAAATATTACCAACGATCCATCGGGTGATGTTTTTCCCTCTCTCTCTCCAATAAAAATTGTTGGTAAAGAGCTGTCAACAAAAATTTTTCCTCCACACCCCATAAGATGGGGCAGCGCATCGGACTACAGCAGCTGGATTAGTCCAAAAGACTTTTTGTGGTTGGGTCTGTTTTAGTTCGAATCATGTTCTCACCACAAACGAACCGCTCCAGGGTTTGTTGGAAAGCGCACCAAGACCTCCTTGCTTTTTTTGTTCCACTTTTGGTGCGCACTCAAGTGCGATTGCTACATTCACACCTGCCCAAATGAACCGCACCAAGAGCGAAAACGAACTCTAGTGCGATTCAACCAAACTAAATAAGGCAGGTGTAAAAACACCACTAGACTAGTTCTACCATCCAAACTAAAATCTTTCATCCATAAAAAAGTACACAGGAGCACACACCTACTAATTTGCTCATGCATGTTAGAATATCTCAAGCTTGCAGCGGTCCTAAACTTGGGCCTTTCTCTTTGTGTGGGATGCAAATCATTTCCACGCAGCACTCTTTAAACTTCTCAGAGCTGAAAACAGATACAGTACGTTCTGCTGCTGGAACTGTTCCAGTGGAAATAGCCAGATGGAATAAACCGCCCTCCACACAGCGATCTGAATGTGTAATAAAATGTTTAATTCATGACCTCTATAAACATATATCCTTGTACAGCTACAGAATCTATTAGGGATCGCTAACAAACGTCAGTGTGCCGTTCATAATTGCATTCAGTGTGTGCGTGTGTGTTTGCGTACACCTCAGACACCCAGTCCGCCTAACATCTGTAGGTCTGAGCGTTCTCGCCGATCCTCTGGTTCTTAACCCTGCCAACTAGTTTGGTGAGCTACTGTATCATTTGTTATCCTTGTCTTACCTCACTCTTGCTGGCGCATTCCCCAGAGCACTGGCATCATGATGGAGACACTAGACTCACATTAACTCCAGGGTGAATTAAGCAACTGTGTGTGTTTGTGCGTAGGCAGCCCAACAAATCTCTTTACCTCACACTCTTGTCCATCGAGTCCCTCATAGCCTCATGAAGGGGCCTCAGTTAGTTTTTTTTCCTTCAATATAAGAGCCAAAATATCCTTGTAATCCTTCCGTCTCCTCTCCCCAACCTCCCTGGCTGCACCCTCCTGTAATTGAAAAATGGCAGGCGAGGAGATTAAGCGAGGCTTATCCCTCTGAGGTGTGTGTTTTATCACGCAGCAGCAAACCGCAATCTTTCCTCCACCCTTGTCCACAGGAAACTTTCGACTTCCTCTCTGTAGCCCCCCTTTCCTGCCTTCTCTGGCTTGCTTCGGCTTTGCGGTGATGCCAGTTTGTGTTGTAGAGCCTGTGTTAGCGCTGATGTCAAAATGTTCAAAATGTCTTTTTAAGTATTTTGTACCTCCACCACCACATCAGTGAGGATTTAATACTCATTCCTTGGCCAAATCCACCAAATCTGAAATGTGTTCCTTTAAACTTACAGTGTATTGGACTGGATGCCATTTAACATTAGCAAGTGCTCCTGTAATTTGATTGGCTGAACAATTTTCTTTTCTTTTTTTTCTTTTTTTTTTATAATTATTTTTTTAAGGGTTTTTCACCTTTAATGACAGGACAGTGGAGATTTACAGACAGGATTTTAATTTTAAGGTGTCCATGTTCCATGTACATACTATAGTAATTAGATACATAATAAATAGGCCCGGTCCACATGAACACAAGTATTTTCAAAACTGCATTTTTTTCTAGGCGGTTTGGTTGTTTGTCCATATGGAATTGCAGTATCATTTGACTGAAACTGAAACTGTCTAAAATCTCCAAGACTCTGGGTAAAGCGGAAGACACATTTGTGGCAAATGCATTGCATATTCTTTGTTGTTTACACTGCAGGACGTTTGCATAGATTTGTATTTAATTTACTCACAGAAATGTTTGGTGTGAAATAGGGCTGCACACTATATTGTTTCAGCATCGATATCGCAATGTGTGCATTCGCAATAGTCTTATTGCAGCATCTGAAATGGGGAGTTGGGATTATTATTGTTGATCAGCAATGAAGAATGTACAGTGTTTACATTTGACATTAAATCTGATTATTCAATAATGGGGCAGGACAAAATAGCGATATACATGAGGTGGCGCTTCTCTTAAAGGCGGATCAAACATATATCAATCTTGCAATTCTATGAAATATATGTGCTGATAAATGAAATGCATAACTTTTTGATGCACTTTCCCTCTTCATTTACAAGCAGCATGATATATTGTGGATAGTTTTCTTTTCGCTGATATCGTGATCTATCATTATCGGCGGCAAAATATCATGATAGTATCATATCATATTACTATACCTGAATATCTGACTACTTATTTCCCTTTTATTTTTTCTCTATCTTATTTATTCTTGCAATTTTTTTGATTCACTCCTTTACAAGATTATTCCAATCAGTGTTGATGAGTTTATTCCAAATAGGGCTATTCAAGTCATCTGCCGAAATTGTATTCATATCGCAATATAAATCACACCAAAATAAAATATTGCAATATCAGATTTTTCCAGTATCATGCAGCCCTAGTGTGAACCCAGCATAAAAGGCTTTTATCACTGTTTGTTGGTTCAGCCTACCCTTAACATGTATCACAGTGCATTTTTGCCCAGAGATTAAAAAAAATGTAAGGAAAACTCTGTTGATAAAAATACCAGTGTAAGCATGGACATGGCCTTAGACAACTAACCCCAAACCTAACCCATATGTTAGCCCTATCCATACGTATGTGTAATTTATTAATATTACTTAGTATTTAAATGAATAGTTACACACCGTAACAATGTTCTTGACCCATGCCTAGACCCATATTATGTATTTGTGACTAGCACTGATTTATATCTATATATAGCCATATATATAGCTCATTACATAATAAAATTAGTCCACTACACTACCATAATGGTCTTTCCCATTATGCTTAAGCATATTAATAGCAAAATATGGTCACACTTTATTTTGATGGCCGTTTGTTGAATTTAAGTTACATTGCATCTACTTACCAATAATTCTCATTGCATTATAAGTTGACTGTTAGGTTGGGTTTAGGGTTAGTGTAAGTTGACATGTACTTGCAAAGTTTCTTATAGTCAGTTAAATGTCTGTTGAAGGAGCAGTAGCAACAGATATTAAGCAGACAGTCTACTAATACTCGAATGGACCATCAAAATAAAGTGTTATCCAAATTATTATTAGTAAAACATAAATATAACAAGACAAAACAAATTACAAAAAAAAGTATACCTACTTTTTACTATGTAAAAATCATATTCATGTAAATCATTATTTGTTTAAAGTCAGAAAGTTCCATTTATTAAAAAGATTTATTTATATTCATTACCATAGAATAGAGCATATCAGATCAGCAGAGCATGTGTATTACAATGAGCAACCGGGCGTTCTATTTTCAAAACTATTTCTATTTCTATGTCATAGGCTGAATCATCAGCATGCAAACTATGACAATGATAATCTTAGTTACTGATTATTTGATCTATTTCTTGTTAAAAGTGTCTAATATGAGCTTTAATATCATTCTGCAGAAGATCTGGAAGCTGCAATGGATACTTCAGGTTTACCTCAAATATTGAAAATAAATAAAGGAGACATGAGTGTCTAAACCCTATGTGAGTAAAGAAGTGTATTACATGGTAAACCTTGTATCTCATTCACCCAGTAGGCTATGAATTTTTAATCTGTTAAAATGGTTTAATATTTATGAATTACATTCAGTTTGTTGTGAGTGCAGTTCGCCTACAGCAAGAGAGAGCACATACACATTCTTTTAATTGGCTGTGTATTGCTATTGATTGATTGTGTTAAATCTCGTAGCTGCGCCTTGTCTAAGGTGGACAGACAAATTACTTGTTGCTGGACTCATTATATCTGGTTAGGACAGAATGAAAGTCTGTTTATTAGCTGAAGGATTTGTTGTTAATACTTAATAACATTACATTGTTATGCCAGTAGGTGGCGACAAGTAATTTGCTAATCCCAATATTATCCAGCAAATGTTTTGCGCAGTGGATGTCCTTCCAGTCACATCCCAGCACTGGGAAACACCCATAGACTCTTGCATTCACACCCACACATACACTACGGCTAATTTAGCTCATTCAATTTACCTATAGCGCATGTCTTTGGACTGTGGGGGAAACCAGAGCACCCGAACACTAAAAGATTATGCAAAGTACACAGTTAAATGCCAACTAACCCATCCGGGGATTAAACCAGCGACCTTCTTGCTGTGAGGGGACAGTGCTATCCATTGCACCACCGTGTTGCCCTAGTTATTTGACCAATAATTCATTAAGCAACAGAAGATTCACAGACATCTACAAATAGCACAAAAACTACATATATTTAAGATACAAAGTGCAAATGTTCAAAAACTAAGACAAAAGGCTTTCGGCTTCAACCCTTCCTCAGCACCATGCACTTCCCAGCAACATTTATTCAACCAATTTTTTCATTAAAACAACACTAATTCTTTTAGCAGTGAAAAACACTACTTTGTGTGGCAACATGGTGTGAATTTTAAATGGTTTTATGAAAGACATTTCACACTCCCAATTTTCTGTTGGCCTAAATATATAAAAAAACAACACTCTTGCTTGTTTGATAGTGTTTAATTATTTTAATATTAAAGTGAGGATTATTGCAACCTATTATTGCAATCTTTAATGTTTGTAAAAACCATACTCACTGAGAGAAATACATGTATGCTTCTGTTTAATGAGATGCCTGCTTGTTTGTCTTCCACGAGTTTTGACATTTCTTGGTGAGCCCATGGAGAAAAGACCTAATGGCAAATACATTTTGAAATCCAATCCAGATAATCCAAGCATATTTGAATCTTTGCACAGTGAAATTTAAATACAAGCTCATTGAGTATGAAATATGACCCACAAGCATTCACAATGTCATTTCACATTAATGCACTTTCATTCTGCTTTCTACTAAATATGCTGCTGTGTAAAGATGTTTAAATATTGCTGTACCAATTTATCCATAAAAATTAATGTTAGTTTTGTGAAAGCTTAAAAGCTTTTTATCTGACCACCTGATTTCAAATTTAGCTTTCTCACATGGGCCTTTGGAAAATTAAACATTATTAATATAATATTTTTTTTCAGAACTGTAGAAGTTTACATGAAAATTGTAAGATAAACACAGTAGCTGTTATTTCATCAAGAGTGAAATCATCATATTTGATGGTCATTGGTGTCCAAAAAGTTTGAAAATGTCCCCTGAGGTCCAGAAATCCCTGGTTGAAAATTGCCGTCTTGAGCAGTCCTGAATTGAGGTTAGCAGTGGCTGCTTAAGTTCTTGTCATTTTTACCTTATTAACATTCTAGGCAACAATTTTTGCTTGGCAAATGATAAAATGGAAAGAGGAAACAAGAGAGAGGCTAAGAAAATCAACATTTGGCCTGACAAGGAGACCTGTAAAAAAAAAAAAAGGGAAAAAAAAAACAGCAAACTGCCTCAGGTTGTGTTTTCATGTTATTATTTAGACTGTCTCATATTGTGTGTATTTCTTAAAACATTTGGATGACCACAGCCTGTGGCTCTTCGCCTGAAGCAGCGTGGGAATCAGATACCACCCCCAAGGATTTTTTTTTATATTATTATTATTACACATCAGATGATGCACCAGAAAGCAGTGGTTTTGCTACTGAGAGTGAGAAATGGAGAGAGCAATACATAGTGATTATTTTTCCATTTGGAGCACATTTAACTAGTATGCTTAAAGTGCCTCTATTATGACAATATGACTAATGGAAACATGCATTTCTCAAAAATGCCCATATATTGCAAAAATATCTTTACCCGGCGTATATAAAAGTCATATAATCATTCTTTGAAGCATGTATGTGTAGAAACTTTGGGAAGGATTCGGCAAATGCTGCAGGAGGCAACATTGCATATTACAACTCCTGAAATTCAGGATACACAGATGCTCTGTTAAACCAACTATAAACTCCCAGAAAAACCGTACATAATCACACCCAATTCAATCTTTAATTCTTGGATAACACACTTATGTCTCATTTACTTAAAAATATGGCTGTGATATATGAAAACCTTCCAACATCCTTCATTATGATTTTTGGAGTACGTTTTTGCTGCGTACAATAATATCAGTTAATGGAAATGCCATTGTTTTCGGATATATTTTTATAGATGTTTTAGTAAATAACACAGACATTAATGGCCACAGTATCTGAAATCAGAAATAGTAATGCACATTTTGTTTTCATCTCATGCTGTATGTGGTAAACCAGTCACAAGAGTCTGGACCATCTGATCGATCAGAACTGAGTAGACTCTTAAAAGGTGAGATCATTCAGACCATTCACTCTCAGAAATAGTGATATAAGAGCTGTAAGGGTGTTATTTGTACAAAAGGTGCACTTTTGTAATTTGTACACTTTGAGTGCTAATATGTAGGCTTTCATGAACCAATATGTACCAACATGGACAACTTCGGTACACAGGTGTACCTTTTGGAAAGATACTACCTTTTTTCTTTCTGAAAGTGTTAAATGAACAATTTCAGACACTGAGGAAAGAGCTGATACTGAAACAAATATTATGTGAAATTTCAAAATGTTTTGTGATCTTGGATGAATGTAAAACTATTGTAAAATTAAGAACCTTTAAGTAGGACCTTTTATTCTCCTTTTTTACAAGATGTAAAATAAGTCTCTAGTGTCATTAGAATGTATATGTGAAGTTTCAGCACAAAATACCCCACAAATAATGTTTTATAGTACTTTGAAACTGCCCCTTATAGACTTCAATCCTAAATGTGCCATATTGGTGACTGTCGCTTTTAGTTCAAATGAAATTGTGCTCTCAACCCTTTTTTCAAAAGAGGCCAGGGCTACAAATCCCTATGTGTCCGCATAGTGGCAAATTCAAAAATGACAATAATATCCTATGCAAATGAGGGAGAGATTGTCACTAATAGGCGGGACTTTCCCCCCCCTGATCAAGGTGTTTCTACAGACCGTTTTTATAAATTCCCTTGTCACTGATGCATACACATACACTTATTGTTTTAATAACAATGGGAACTTTCCCATTTCTCCTAACTTTCCCACACTTTTAAAAAAAAATAGGGTTTTTGTAGTCCAACAAAATGACAGATTCCTTGAAATAAAATATTCGTTTCAGCTATTATTTACATTTATCTTGTTTCCATCATGCTGCACAGTTTGTATGTTTGCTTAGCATGCTTTTCATTTACACTTTGTTTTACACTCTTAATTTACCAGTGAGGGTCAATTGCTCATTTTAATGGAAATGTAATTATTGTTAGTTATTCATTTTTTGTTTATTGGATTTAATTAAAAAAAAGGGTATTTTATGCTTACCAAGGTTGCATTAATTTAATACAGGAATTACATATTTTTTAACTTAATTGTTAGTCATTATAAAATATAAAATTGAATTTTTTTTTTTACCATAAGAAGCTGGTTATATTCAGAGACAGAGGGTACTCGACCAATCGTGTTCTCTCATTCACTACAGGCTCCTCCCTCCCTATGATCCGACACAAGCATACAAAACAGAACTGATGTGTGTTTCCACAGGCAGATTGCAGTATAGACAACAAAAGCATGAAGGCCTTCAAATGACCGTCTCTTTCGAAATCTAGCAGATGTCCATGGTGCTTAATTCAGCGTGTAAATGATGCTGTATTCTGGCTGTCTGTGGGGTTGGCTCCAGTGGTTTCACCAGCTCTATGATGGCACTTTGAGGGACGTTTGTGTGGGAGGTGTTTGCAGGATGGATGTTCAGTGTCTGGCATCGTGCTCAAGACCAGTTATTAAGCTGGTTGGTAAGAACATGCTGTTCTTGCTGTGAATTTCACATTGACTGAGCTCCATCTAGATTGCACATGTACTGTATGGTGTAAGCAACAATTGTATTTCTTGTTTGTTAATCCCTTGGAGAATATGGTTTAACGGCAGATAAAGGAGGGACTTTGTTGAACAGTGAACAGTTTATCTCTCCTAAAAGAGAAAGAGTGAGATTATCTAACGGTTGAAGATGCAGCATGTGGGTGGTGTATTCCTTTGTCACTGATGCACACACATACACTTTTTTAATAACAATGGGAACTTACCATTGACTTCACACTTTCAAAAAAATATGATTTTTGTACAGTCTGACAAAATGACAGATTCCTGGAAATAAAATATTCTTTTTCAGCCTTTGTTTACAGTGCTCAGCATAACTGAGTACACCCCATGTTTAAAATTAATATTTTTCTTCATTTCTCAGTGAATATAGGCAATGTATTTAGGTGCATTTAAACAAAACATATTTCTTAAACAAATATATTTATTAAAATCATATTTTAGTCACCAAACATATTAAGAAATTTAAATATAATACAATTTAATTCAAGCAAAATATTGCAAAAAAACATTACAACCTGCAAAATTTCATCAAAATTTTTTACATTTGTATTTATTATTTTTCTATAACATATAAATTTGAGTGTACTAGTTTTTGGACCAGTGTCATAAGTTATTTTGTTAGATAAGCTCCAGACTTGGCTTCAGTACTGACTAATCTAATGTATATGCACAAATATAATATTGTATAGCTTGAATTTGAATATTAATTTAAAAGAGAGATTTGTGAGGGGTGTAATCATATATGCTAAGCACTGTACATTTATGTTGTTTCCTACATACTGCACAGTTCATATTGTATCTTCAGCATGCTTTTCATTTACACTTTGTTTCACACTCTTTTGATTTGCCAGTGCGGGTAAATTGCTCATTTTAATGGAAAGTAAATATTGTTAGTTATTCATTTAGTTAGTTTGCATTAATTTATTAGAGGAATACATTTTTTTTCTTAATTTATTACAGTTTTCAGCTGCATTTACAACATTTTTAACTTTTAATTTAATTTTAAATTATATGCAATAAAAAAGTTCCCACTTTCAGGTATAACAAGTTGAAATGTTTTTTGTAAGTTGATCTGTTCACTTTTTACGGTGTATACAGTAATTGCACATCACTTGTTTTCAGTTTTTATAAATTATTAGAAAGAAAAGTACATACTTTATTCAAAACTGCAATCTTTTGAAACAACTAAAAAAAATATTTATATACATTTTTATATATACAGTTGAAGTCAGAATTATTAGCCCCCCAGAATTATTATCCCCCTTGTTTATTTTTTCCCCCAATTTCTGTTTAATGGAGAGAAGATTTTTTCAATACATTCCTAAACAAAATAGTTTTAATCACTCATCTCTAATAACTGATTTATTTTATCTTTGCCATGATGACAGTAAATAATATTTACTAGATATTTTTCAAGACACTTCTATGCAGCTAAAGTGACATTTAGATTAGTTAGGTTAACTAGGCAGGTTAGGGTAATTAGGCAAGTTATTGTATAACGATGGTTTGTTCTGTAGACTATTGAAAAAAGATATAGCTTAAAGTGGCTTATAATTTGACCTTAAAATGGTTTTTAAAAAATTAAAAACTGCTTTTATTTTAGCCGAAATAAAAAATAAGACTTTTTCCAGAAGAAAAAATATTATCAGACATACTGTGAAATTTTCCTTGCTCTGTTAAACATCATTTGGGAAATATTTAAAAAAGAAAAAAAAATTAAAAGGGGGCTAATAATTCTGACTTCAACTGTATATAGGGCACTCACAGCAAGAAGGTCACTGGGTTGAGTTCTGGCTGGGTCAGTTGGCATTTCTGTGTGGAGTTTGCATGTTCTTCCTGTGTTGGGGTTTCTGCCACAGTCCAAAGATATGTGCTAGAGGTGAATTGGATGAACTACATTGGCCATAGTGTAAGAGTGTGTGTGAATGCGAGAGTGTACAGGTGTTTCCCAGTACTGGGTTGCAGCTGGAAGGGCATCCGCTGCGTAAAACATATGCCAGAATAGTTGGTGGTTCATTCCTCTGTGGTGACCCCTGATTATCAGGGACTAAGCCGAAGGAAAATTAATAAATATATCTAAAATACATTTTATATATAAAACTTTTATATTAGTTAATTACATTCTTGATGACTAAGGTTATTCATTTCTATGAGTAAAAAAAAAACATATATGCATGCAGAGGAATTAAAAAAGCAGCAAAAGTAATTACTGTAAGCAGCTGAAGTAATTGCTGTATAGAATAGTAAATAAAAATCATTTCATTTGATATTCATATCTTTAAAAATGCAGCCACGTGAACCTATTGACATCAGATTTGAAGTAAACATGATTTATTTAATTTATGAACATTACACATAGTGAGTACCACTTCAGTTTACAAGGTGTTTCTTGACATCTTTCACTAACAAGTATATCCACAAAAAGCAAACTGTCAGAAAGTGATTAACTGCAGGTTTGTCATACTCATCAGATCAATGAGGTGGTGGGGTCTGTATAACTAAGGAATAAGAGATTAATAAGATGTGTGTGATGACGGGAGTGCAAGCTTGGGTGTTCCTTCATGTTTGTTGGCTTAATTTATTTGTTTGATAGCAACCACAACTGCACCCGCTCTATGAGAGCCCATAGCAAAGCAATCTCAGTACAATATATTACCTCTGAGGCTTTATATGCTTTGAGACCTGATCCAAGACAGAGAGCATGGAGTCGTCTGCACACTCGGAAAAGGTCTTGCTTTATTCTCACCT
This sequence comes from Danio kyathit, assembly GCA_903798195.1. Taxonomy (NCBI): domain Eukaryota; kingdom Metazoa; phylum Chordata; class Actinopteri; order Cypriniformes; family Danionidae; genus Danio; species Danio kyathit. Next base: position 43,556,193 of record LR812521.1, on the reverse strand, counting down.
CAATCACAACAAACTCTATGCACATGACCTGTCACGCTCTGCTCAGAAAGTCATTTAAACTCTCATGTTAGGCATTAAACCCATTCCGGGCTTCTGTAAACGTAGTGTCAGGGTGAGTGTAGCAGTGTAGCACAGCAGTTTGCAGTGCAGATATTGTTGATTATGAGGTTTGCTATGGGAACAAATTTCTGCCAAAATGATCACCGTCACAGATTGAAAAATAATAAGCATAAATAAAAAAAGGAACGTGTAAAAATATAACACAAAAACGAAAGCTTGAATTTTTTTGTGTTCGACTAATTGGCTTGAGGAGCAGCTTTCAATCTTGACTAGTAGACCATTGATGATGCTGAAGCACACCATGATTTTATGAAACTAAAATAGTATCTTTTGTAAATGGAGGCGCAGACTGTGTAAACAAGAGCGGAGGGTATAAGCAAAATATATATACAGTTGAAGTCAGAGTTATTAGCCCCCCTTTGAATTTTTTTTCTTTTTTAAATATTTTCCAAATTATGTTTTACAGAGCAAGGAAATTTTCACAGTATGTCTGATAATATTTTTTCTTCTGGAGAAAGTCTTATTTGTTTTATTTCGGCTAGAATAAAAGCAGTTTTTAATTTTTTATGAACCATTTTAAGGTCAAAATTATTAGCCCCTATATTTTTATATTAGCTATATTTTTTTGTCGATAGTCTACAGAACAAACCATCATTATACAATAACTTGCCTAATTACCCTAACCTGCCTAGTTAACCTAATTAACCTAGTTTAGCCTTTAAATGTCAGTTTAAGTTGTATAGAATTGTCTTGAAAATATCTAGTAAAATATTATTTACTGTCGTCATGATAAAGATAAAATAAACCAGTTATTAGAGATGAGTTATGAAAACTATTATGATTAGAAATGTGTTGAACAAATCTTCTCTCTGTTAAACAGAAATTGAGGAAAAAAAATAAACAGGGGTGCTAATAATTCAGGGGGCTAATAATTCTGACTTCAACTGTATATTAAAATTAAATGATAAAATTATTAAATTAAAACATGAGTTAGAAAAATGGTTTTGTTTGCAATTCGGAGAGCTTTAAATTCAAGTTTGAATTTATTTGTGTTTGATTTTTTTATCGTAAGCTCATTATCTCTCAATACATGACCTTGGTGTTTCTTATTCTGCATTTAGTTTTTATTTTTGTTCATTATAATATTGCAAGTGTTTTCAGTTTTTTGATTTACATGTATTATTTTTCAATCTAAGACCGTAATACTTGGCAAAAATTTTATCCTGTAGCTTGCACCTCATTCCACAGCTCACGATCATGACGGATGGAGTAGATGAGCGGGGTTTTACTGTCTCTCAGAAAAGACACATTCACTGACCCTGACGTCTAATATGACCCTGTTATTATTTTGCAGCTGTCTGTTGCTGCAGATGACAAATCCGCATTGACCTTTTCACTCAGCGTAAAATGTCCATGAATGACAAAAGTGGAAAAAAAATCTCAGCCAGCGAAAAGAAAGTCTAGTAGAGTGCTCTGATAGGAAATTCAAATAATAGAAGGTAAAATTTGTACACATTATTTCATCTTTAGACATTCTATTGACTGTATGTAACTATACCAAATCTCTTTTTATATAGGTTAGGCTTAGCGTTATAGTTAGTAGAATAAGTTTTGACATATATATATGCAAAGTTACTTACAGTAGGTTGAATGTCTGTTAAGGATTCATCAAAATGTTAAGATATTAAGCAGTCAGACTAACACTCCAATGACTGCTACTGTAGTTGACGTTAAGTTGCAGTTGCTTGTTGTCATAAGAATCCCTAAAGGGGGCCAAAATGAAATTATTTTCTTCTGGACAAGGTTTTTTTTTGTCTGGAGAGAGTAAATGTACTAGGGCTGCAGTGGGTAGCACAATCGCCTCACAGCAAGAAGGTTGCTGGTTCGAGCCTCGGCTGGGTCAGTTGGCATTTCTGTGTGGAGTTTGCATGTGCTCCGGTTTCCCCCACAAGTCCAAAGACATGCGGTATAGGTGAGTTGGGTAAGCTAAATTGTCCATAGTGTAGGTGTGTGAATGAGTGTGTATGGATGTTTCCCAGTGATGGGTTGCAGCTGGAAGGACATCCGCTGCGTAAAACATATGCTGGATAAGCTGGCATGTTATTAGCCCTCTTAAGTAATTATTCATTTCTATTGGCTATACAACAAACCACTGTTGTCCAATAAGTTTCCTAATTAACCTAATTAACCTAACTTGCCTCATTAAAGTAATTAACATAGTTAAGCCTTTAAGTGGTACTGAATAGCTGTATCTTACAAAAACAGCTAGTGAAATAGTATGTGGTGTCATGATGACAAAGACAAAATGAATGAGTTATTACAAATTGGTTATTAAAAATGTTATATTTAAAAATATATATAAAAAAACTTCTTTCCTTGAAACAGCACATGGGATACTGTAGATATAAATGGAAAAACATCACTGTACCAAAGAATTGTTATTCGACTGATGTTCTTATTTCAGCTTCTGAAGATTCAGTCAGTTTTTTTATGAATGTACAGTGCTCAGCATATATAAGTACACCCCTTACAAATCTCTCTTTTAAATTCATATTTTAATAGGAAGCTAAACAATATTATATTTGTGCATATACATTAGATTAGTCAGTACTGAAGCCAAATCTGGAGCTTATCTAACAAAATAACTATCCAAAACTAGAACAGCCACATTTATATGTTATAGAAAAATATTAAATACAAATTTTAAAAAGAGGAAGAATCAAGAGAAGCAAAAAAAGTTAAAAATGTAGCTGAAATTTTATAGGTTGTAATTAATTTTTTCAATATTTTGCTTGAATTTAATTGTATTAATAAATACAATTGCCTATATTCACTGAGAAATGAAGAAAAATATTCATTTTCAAAGTGGAGTGTACTCAATTATGCTGAGCACTGTAGCAGCAATGTGTTTCCATTTGTTTCCATTATTAATATATATGCAATTATTGTATAGACATTTTACACTATTAACCATTTGATGTCAAACTCAATATTTCTTTAAACAAGATTGGAATGATTAACAGTGCATAGAGATTAAATAGTCTTCTAATTATGACTTCTTAGACTAACATTGCGCAAATAAGACTGATTATTCAAATATCAAGGAAGTGCTTTTTTTCCTGTCCCACTACAAACAAACAAACAAAAAAAAAATGAAATATGATGATTAAATCATGACAGAGATTTCATTAATTTGAACATTTTGAAGTTTAGCCTTGAGGAAGTGATGGAATTCTTTGAGAAGTGCTGATCAAGGCACCAGATTGAATTTTGGGCTGAGTTTAAAAACAGGCGTTTTTTTTTTCTCCAATAGTGCAGGTAGTCTGCACTATTAATTGCAAGCGATCAAACATGTTTGTGTGTTCAGGCATAACTGCTGTATGGGTTGCATTGGAAACCTAGGGATACCAGCATATGCGAAAAGGCTTTCAAAACAGATGCTGGTAGAATGGAAGTGCATCATCTCACTTTCTAAATAAGTGCCCTGTCAAGAACTCCTCCATAGAAAAACTCAGCAACAGGACTGTATATATTGTGTTGTTTGGTGCTGCAATCATGGTTTCACTGCAGCAAGGGTGCAGTGTTAAAAAAACTAAAATTATCTTTAAACAGGTATATTACTAAATCCTGCATTTTCAACATTTTTGACATCATTGTGTAACATTAAACGGGATAGTTCACACAAAAATAAATTATATGTATTTTTTTTTATTTCTGTTGAAATCTTTAACAGAAGAAAGAACCTCAAACAGTGGAGTTTTGGGTTTGCTAAGCCTTTATGAGTGATGTAAAAGTTGATCTGAAAGCAGCCAGAACATACAGATCAAAGTCCCTTTAAGGCAAGTCATTTCACTCAGTGGCCATCTTTGAAGCACCTCTCAGGCATTCAAGTAAAGATCCAGTTTCTTTGAACATCACATTTTTCAAAAGTTTTTTTTTGACGACTGTCTCTTAAATTGTGTTTCTAAATGTTTAAATGAAAGTGCATTTACCCAAATTTTACCCAAGCTGATGCGCATGTACATTCAAAAGGAACAAGTTCACAACCTCATTTATGGCCATTTCTGGAGCACACAATCAGATGTCATCCTGTCAATCAAATGTAACCATCATAATAATCAGTAGTTTATGTGTTACCCAATATCATCCTCTGAATAATGCTGCATCCAATCGCACTGATCTTCTAAAGTAATTTCCAACTTATTTCCAAATATTCCTGATGGCAAATCTCCACCCAAAATTACAGCGACCTCTTTGTTTACAAGTATTTGTATACAAGTATACAAGTATACTCATTTTAAAGTAGAGATTTCAGGCTTTATATATATATATATATATATATATATATATATATATATATATATACAGTTGAAGTCAGAATTTTTAGCCCCCCTTTGAATTTTTTTTTCTTTTTTAAATATTTCCCAAATGATGTTTAACAGAAGGAAATTTTCACAGTATGTCTGATAATATTTTTTCTTCTGGAGAAAGTCTTATTTGTTTTATTTTTGCTAGAATAAAAGCATTTTTTAATTTTTTAAAAGTCATTTTAAGGTCAATATTATTAGTAGAGGTGTGAACCTACACTGGTCTCACGGTTCTGTTCGGTTACGATTATCATGCCATTGATTCAGTTCAATTTGATATCTTGGTGCATCACGGTGCATTGACGATGCTTTCCATACACAGTTTTATATTTTCTTCATAGCACAAAAATTCTTGTATTAAAATGTATAAATATATTTATATTTATATACTATTTGTTATACAATTTTGTCATTTAATACAAACAGTAAGACAAATAAACTGTACCTTTAAAAAACGAGAGCATTTATAGCAAATAAACAAATATAAATATCCCGCTCGCTCTCTGAGCCTTGTCTTGGTCACGCGCTCAGCAGAAAGGGCTGCGATTGGCGCTGGCGCTCTTCACAGATGAGTGACATTGATAAACTGCAGCAGCAATCACAGCTGATCCATAATAGATGCGGTGGAGAAGACTCTGCAGACATGCGCTCGTGTCTGTATCCAGAAGTATCTCTGTAACAGCCAAGAGTAGAGCAAAAGTCACGCCCAGCAGGTCAAATGGGTCACAGTGAGAGAGAGAGAAATGGAGTTTACTTTCATTCTCTCAATCGCAGTGAAATAGGGGCTTCTGCTGTTAGTGTCAGTGAAAGACTGTCCAGCAAACACTCACGCAGTGAAATTGTGCAGAGTTTCTGCGTTTTTAAGTAGTTGGAGCGTTGTAAATACTCGCGCTCGCCTCCCTCACCATAGAAAGCTACGGCGACAGCGCATATGTGATAAATGACGTCAGTACATAATAACCGGTTATGATTATTACTGAACCGATATCGAATTGTCCGCGTCTGCATCGCGATGCACCGAAGAAAAAATTAATTTTGACACCCCTAATTATTAGCCCCCTAGCTATATTTTTTTCAATAGTCTACAGAAAAAAACCATCATTATACCAAAACTTTCCTAATTACCCTAACCTGCCTAGTTAACCTACAGTAATTAGTTAAGCCTTTAAATGTCACTTTAAGCTGTATAGAAGTGTCTTGAAAAATATCTAGTAAAATATTACGTGCTGTCATCATGGCAAAGATAAAATAAGTCAGTTATTAGAGATGAGTTATTAAAACTATTATGTTTAGAAATGTGTTTAAAAAAAAATCTTCTATCTGTTAAACAGAAATTAAGGGAAAAATAAACAGGGGGGCTAATAATTCTGACTTCAACTGTATATTTCTCATGTCTGTGAAGCAAGTAATTGCTGAGATCTGAGAACCCAGAGGGTTCATAACAATGAAGCTGAACAAACTGTCATAAAAACACACAACTGAGCACCTCCCCCAAAGAATTGTCAGTCTATAGCAATCGATGATTGTCCATAGTGATCGTCACATTTTTCTTTAGAAACTATAGAAGTGACACAACTTTGGTACAGATTGAGACACATTTCTAAAAATTTTAAATTATGGTTTGAATTATATTTAAAAATAAAGTGTGACTGTCTGAAACTAAGCCTTGATTTCTGGCAGTTATTATATGTTTTCATTTGCATGACAAAGACAATTTTTAACTTACATTTGGTGCTTGGCAAGTGTTCATTTTGAACTGTGGTCTTCTAGTGACTGACTATGGATGTTCCCTTCCTAGAAAACAAGAAACTGTAAGCTGATTATGACAGTGCATCTGCTGGCCTCTCACCTCACATCTGGCGTTTTTGTTTTTTGTGGTAAATGGCACATTAAGTGTATAGGCATGTCAGTGTGAAGCACATTTTGCCATCAACCAAGCCCGTCCAGAGCTTTGGCCGACTGCACATGTGGTCATCTAATGTTAACAGCTCTCTTCAGGCCAAAGCAGGACATCAGAAGGAACTGCTGTTTGCTCTACAGTAATCACCGGAGGAGGATTTCTCATTTTTCTAGGCCAGTCATGGCAGTCTAGGCATGATTTTGTGTAATTCAGCTTGATCAGAGTAGCCTGTTGTCAATGTTTGTGCTGGACGGCATCAGTCCACAGCGTTACTCATCTCTCATCTGCTCTCTTTTCTTCTTATAGCTCTTCCTACTCTTTCATCCTCCCTTCTTTCCCTTTCTATCTTCTCTTTTTACACTGCCCTCCTTTCCCGTCCTCTTCCTGACACATTCTTCTCTGGCCTACTTAGATAGAGAGACCGAAATTCAAACTGTATGATTTTTTCCCTTAAACTGGATCGTTTTTGTTCTTTTGTTTTGATTAACTGCTTTTTGAAGAATCTTAGCCTCAGACCTTAAGTTTAGAAGGTGTCTGGTTTTCTGCACACTGTCAGAAAATGTTTGCAATTTTCTCTCATCTCATCTCATTTTCGTCCGCTTTTCCGGGGCCGGGTCGCGGGGGCAGTAGTCTTAGGAGAGAACCCCACACTCTCAGAAATAAAAGTGCAAGAGCTGTCACTGAGGTGGTACCATTTCGAAAGGTACATATTTGTACTTAAAGGGTCCATACAGTATTATTACCTCAAGGGTACATATTAGTTCCTAAAAAGTACAAAAGTGTACCACTTGAAATTTTTAGGAACTAATATATACCTTTGAGGTACCAATATATACCCTTTAAGTACAAATGTCGAAAAGGTACCACCCCAGTGACAACTCTTGTACCTTTAGTTCTGAGAGTGCAGACTTCCCTCTCCCCAGACACTTACTCCAGCTCCTCCGGGGGGATCCCGTGGCGTTCCCAGGCCAGCCAAGAGGCATAGTCCCTCCAGCGTGTCCTGGGTCTTCCCCGAGGCCTCCTACCGGTGGGACATGCCTGGAACCCTTCCCTAGATAGGCATCCAGGAGGCATCCGAAACATATGCCCGAGCCACCTCAGCTGACTTCTCTCGATGTGGAGGAGCAGCGACTCTACTCCGAGCTCCTCCCGGGTGACAGAGCTCCTCACCCTATCTATAAAAGTGAACCCTGCCACCCTGCGAAGGCAACTCATTTTGGCCATTTTGTATCCAAGATCTTGTCCTTTCGTTCATGACCCAAATCTCATGACCATAGGTGAGAGTAGGAATGTAGATTGACCGGTAAATCAAGAGCTTTGCCTTCTGGCTCAGCTCCTTCTTTACTACAACGGACTGATACATCGACCGCATTACTGCTGCTACTGCACCAATCCACCTGTCAATCCCATGTTTCATCCTCCCCCTTACTCGTGAACAAAACCCCAAAATACCCGGTATGGCGCAGCCGGGGCCCCACCCTGAAGCCAGGCCTGGGGTTGGGGCTCGTATGCAAGCGCCTGGTAGCTGAGTTTATCCCACGGAACCCAGCCGGGCTCAGCCGGAAGGAGTGACGGGGGGACCATCCTCCTGCAGGCCCACCATCTGCAGGGGGAGCTGTAAGGGGCCAGTGCATTGTTGAAAGGGTGGTGGTCGAAGGGCACAGAAAGTTTCTATCTCAAGGTGTTAAAAAGTCATTTTAAAGGACAGTAACTTCATTAAACCAAATGTGCTATTTTGGTCAAGTTTTTTAATAAGGAAATCAGCTAAAATATTTGAGAAAGACTGTTGATGATTGCAGTTAATTAAAAATATGTGTTTGAGGACAATCACTGACATTTAGTCAATAGAACTGCAGGAAACAGTTTGAGTCCTCATATTTGATGTCTTTCTTTAATAAAGCGTATGTCGTTCACTTTAAGTTCTATTATATTCTCTTGTTTTTGGTTCCTCTGTTCAGCCTCCATTTCTTTCTTCTTCCCCCCGTCTCTGTCTTTGCTCTGTTTTCTTCATTTTCTCCTCTATGCCTGAAGACAGTCAGTGCCCTAGTTTATTAGCAGGTTTTCTACCATCACCCCTGAATAAAAGAGCCAAAACAGTTCAGTGATATGAGACTGCAGAGCAGAAACACATGGCGAGCTGTTTTCATGCATTGCGAATCAAGCTCAAGTTCAGCTCACTGGTTCTGATATTGTATACGCTGCAGACACATTTAGACACACTGTATTTCTGTGGACTATGTTTAGAAGGCTGTGCAATCTAACGTAATGCTTTCTCTGCTAAAAAGAAGGTTATGAATATTGAAGGCAGTCTGAGTCCGCGGCCCCTAGGGGGTCCAAAGCTGTGCTGCAGGAGGTCTGCCAATTATATAACTTTTTTTTGTTGTTTGTGAAGAAGGAATGATTGCATGGCTTAAAAATACAATATTGATTTTAACTAAAGCTAAACTTCACATAATGCAAACTGAAAATATATATCATTTTAAGTACACTACTGTTTAAAAGTTTGGCGTTGTTGAGATTTTTGGTCACACTTTATTTTTTTGATGGTCCGTTTGTTAAATTTAAGTTACATTGCAACTAATTCTCATTAGATTATAAATAGACTGTTAGGTTGGAGTTAGGGTTAGTATAAGTTGCAAAGTTTCTTATAGTCAGTTAAATGTCTGTTGAAGGAGCAGTATCAACAGATATTTAGCAGACAGTCTACTAATACTCAAATGGACCATCAAAATAAAGTGTTACCAGATTTTTTATTGTCTTTAAAAAAACGTCTATCATTGTTATGAAGACTTTATTTATGTGGACCAACAAGTGAACCAATCTCAATCCACAGCATCTCAAAATTAATTTTGGTTTACTTTTTTTTTTTTTCTGGTACACTGTAAAATGTAATCAGGTGACCTTACTTGGAAAAATTGAGAAAACCGATTGCCTTAAAATATTTAAAGTAGTTTATTAATTTTTAGTGAGCATAACTTAAAACAGCTTGTATTTACAACTTTTTTAATAAAGTAAACTTCAGTACCGTTGACTCAAAATAATTAGTTGTGTTAACTTCTTATTAGTGTTTACATTACTAGAAAAATATTAGGAAACGGATTGCCTTAAAATGATCAAGTAAGCTGAACTAAAACATTTAAGTAAAGACAAATACCAATACCTTACTTACTTACTTCTTCCAGGGCTGGTTATGTCGAAGTTGATATTTAGCCGCACCATGTTGGTGTTTCGTAACATCAATTTTTACAAGGTGGGTCATTAGCCCAACGCTCAACCCCCAACCTGGAGAACCTGGACATACACTACAGACAATTTAGCTAACCCAATTCACCTATAGCGCATGTCTTTGGACTGTGGGGGAAACCGGAGCGCCCGGAAGAAACCGGAGCACCCGGAGGAAACCTACGCTAACATGGGGAGAACATGCAAACTCCAAACAGAAATGCCAGCTGACCCAGCCAGGACTCGAACCAGCGACCTTCCTGCTGTGAGGCGACATATTATATAGCATCCGTGTACTGCAAAAGTAAAATATATAACACTTTATAACAAGTCATTTTAAACCAAGGTTTAATGTAATAATAATAATAATAATAATAATAATAAATAAAAATAAATGAATAATATTTATATAATATTATTTATTTATTTTTATATAAATATTATATATATATATATATATATATATATATATATATATATATATATATATATATATATTTTTTTTTTTTCTAATATCATTTATTATATAATCATATAAATATTATAAAATGTATTCATATTAATATATTAATATATTTATACATTTTTAACATTAAATAATTGAAAAAGCCGTCACATTTATTATGTGTATGTCTGATTATGCTTAAGTTTTATTTCCTCCACCTTTTCTCAGTTCCCTCATCACCATTCTCTATCATTAACATGCTTTTGACACATGACCACTCAAAAGTTGTAAATACATATTATTGTAAGTCAAGATTACAGAATCTATTTAGCTTAACAACTTAATGTGCTAAAAATTTGGGATTGCTTGTTTAAATATTGTAAGGTGAACAAACTCATTCATAATGAGTTAACTGCACTTAATTTTATTAGTGAGAACAGCTATTACATTTTGCAGTATACGTTAAATTTTCAACGTTGCATATTTCAGAAATCATTGTAATATATGAATTTGGTGCTTAAACATTTCATATTATTCTCATTCTTATTACATGGTTGACATTTTTTTATTCAATACTGTTGCTGTTGTTTATTTTATTTTTTATTTTTTGTTAAAACACTGGTCCTAGATGATTCAGTTACACTTTACTTAAATGGGTGTTCAAAACACTGTCGTGAAACCTCCATGAAAGTTTTGTTGTCTTGGTAATGTCAAGTTGTTATAACAAAGACAAAAACAGGTTGTGGTGTATTTGTTTATGTCAAGTTGTCATAACAAACAATATCATCTTCGCATTTAACATGACATAACTGAACAAATGACACTTAGTAACAGTTGTCATAAGCATGCATAAAATGTCATTCACATTCACAACCTATAAAGGTTTCAAGACAAGTCTTATGAACACCCCATTCAAGGACGAAGTATTACCCAATGATTAGAGTCTAAAACTATTTATAGGCAAAGCAAAATGAATGCACGTGGATCCTATTGATACATTGAGGTGTTGTGAAGATAAACTGGTCTGTGCAGGAACCAACAACATTACATTTAATTCAAAGCTTCAGCAAATGGTCCTGAGCATGTTTACGCAAGACTGAAGCACAAGCTTCCTGTCATAATGTGGAGTATGCACAAACACAGACACTTGTGAACTGATGCTGCTTGTATAAAACATTTATAATTTCCAGAATACAATGCAGGATAAACATACTTTAAGTGCCATTTGGATGAGCAATATAACACACACACATCAACAAAGCTGACGTCTGAGTTTGTGCCCCTACATATGCATCATAGGCATTCCAGTATCAGAAACATATCCTATTATATAAATGCAGTTTAAATCAATATGTAACATTGCTCTAAGATGGAAGTCCTTGGTCTGAAAAAGTTTACACACTCAGACGGTAGTTTGTATTTGCTGGCTTGCTGCTGTCTTTTGTTAAAGGTTGCCACTGTCTCTCTCCCTCTCTCTCTCTCTCTCTCTCTCTCTCTCTCCTGTATCACTGTTCAGGTTTCCCACAAAGCTTTGATCCGATAAGGCTGGCAATGCGTTTGACCTCAGCGGTGTCGCTCTGATTGGTGAGTGTGGCCTCAGGGTATGAGGAGCATTTTCCTGTCTGTCATCTCCAGTCAGAGAGAAAATGCTGCTTAGAGACATCTCATCTCCCACACACACTCGTTCACTACAAATCTCAACCTCTCTCTCCCCCTCTCTCTCTTTTTTAATCATTCTTTTGCTCTTTCTCACTCAGTATGTCTGTTTTAATCACCTTCTCTCATTCTGTTCAGAGGTCAGTCTGTCCTCATGGCAGTACTGAAGCACCCAGATGGCCCACAATGCTACTTTATTTGAGAGACCCTCTTGTTCTAAGATATCAGTAGTACTGTAATATTGTTGAAGTTTGGTTTGTTGCTAAACTGATTGTTTTGTACATTGTAGGCTTTTTTAATTTTTAAGATAATGTCAAGTCTGATAATATACACTGCTCAAAAAAATAAAGGGAACACTTAAACAATAAAATGTAACAATGTAAAAGTGTGTATATATATCATTCAGAATTATTAGCCCCCCTTTGAATTTTTTATTATTTTTAAATATTTCCCAAATTATGTTTAACGGAGCAAAGAAATTTTCACAGTATGTCTGATAATATTTTTTTTCTGGAGAAAGTTTTATTTGTTTTATTTTGGCTAGAATAAAAGCAGTTTTTATCTTTTTAAAAAACATTTAAGGTCAAAATTATTAGTTCCTTTAAGCTTTATATTTTTTCGATAGTTTGCATAACAAACCATCGTTATACAATGACTTGCCTAATTACCCTAACCTGCCTAGTTAACCTAATTAACCTAGTTAAGCCTTTAAATGTCACTTTAAGCTGTATAGACATTTTACTGTCATCATGGCAAAGATAAAAAAAAATAAATCAGTTATTAGAAATGAGTTATTAAAACTATTATGTTTAGAAATGTGTTAAAAAAAATCTCTCTTTTACACAGAAATTGGGGGGAAAGATAAACAGGTGGTTAATAATTAAGGGGGGCTAATAATTTTGACTTCAACTGTATATATTTATAAACAGCAGGAGTTCTCAAACTCGGTCCTGGAGGTCCGGTGTCCTGCAGATTTTAGCTCCAACTTGCCTAAACACACCTGCAAGGATATTTCTAGAAAGCCTAGTAAGAGCTTAATTAGCTAGCCCAGGTGTATCTGATTGGGCTTGGAGCTAAAATCTGCAGAACACCAGGGCTGCGTCCGAAACCGCCTATACTACTCAGTAGGTACTGCATTTGAATTTAAACGTACTACTCGACCGTTAGAAAAGTACGTTCTATACAGTATGAATGTAAGAAGTATGAATGGAATTTAGACGTACTACATCCGCCATTTTGTCATGGTCACGTGACCTACCTGCGTCAGTTGCGTCGATTCACTCCCATTCATGAATTCTCTCGTGGAGCATCATGGGATAGCGCAGCGTGCATGAGATGCGCATTTCAGAATCTCGCCGGAAGTAGTAAGTCATCCGGGTACTTCTCGCATACTGATTTTCAAATTCTATGAAATCGGACATACTACTTGGCTCGCATACTGATTTTAGCGTACTGTATAGTATGGAAGTATGCGGTTTCGGACGCAGCCCTGGTCTCCAGGACCAAGATTGAGAACCCCTAATATACAGTGTAGTATATACAGTATATATTGTATGATGACACCTTCATCAAAGGCACATAAAATATTATGTGGCTTACATATTAATGCTGGTATTTCACTAAATATATATATATATATATATATATATATATATATATATATATATATATATATATATATATATATATATATATATATATATATATATATATATATTATTTTTAAATAGAGCAGAGGTCTTCAACCCTGCTCCTGGATGCCTTGTTCTTCAGAAGAGCTCAACCGTAATCAAACACACCGAGGCTTTATAGGATCATATAACATACACAAGCAGAAGTGTTGAAAACACATTTAAAACACAGAAATGTTGTTATCATTCATACCGGACCTTAGAGGGCACCCTCGCACATAAACTCCATATAGAAAAGTGAAGTAGGGCCACTGCTATGCTTTATAGGATAAAGATGGATAAATTGATCGAATATGAATACAGTAAACTTCCGGTATAGCAGTAACTATAAGTGGAATAAATGACTTTGCTTTATGTTGTGGCCACATCAAATCAAATTAAATAACTTTTGATGTCACATCAGCAGCAGCACGTGTACTATGATGAGTGAAAAGCTTAGGTGCTGGCTCCAGACAGTGCAAAATACAGTAATAAGTGTTGACAGTAATTCGTAGAAGACCATGAAAAGGTGTACACATAGTCTGACTGTTGGTGGAAAATTATTTTAGGCAATATTGTTTTAAGTAAGTATTTATTAAAGTGCAGTGCATGCTACATCTTGATGGTATGCAGTGAGGGGTATGGAAAGAGTTTGTGTGAGGTGTGTTAAGTGTTCATCAGCCTGAAGAAACTTTCCTTCAGTCGGCTGGTGCGTGACCGGATGCTGCAGAACCGTCTGCCTGAGGGTAGCAGAGAGAAAAGTCCATGGCTTGAGTGGCTGGCATCAACACCTTAGTGTGCACTATTTTCTAATAATTCAGCAGCAAATTGTTATTGTCAAAAATGAAGTGATCAAGTTCCATTTGCAATAACTCAACAACACAATTTAATTAAATAATTTTAATTTTATGTTGAATTTTACATTTGAAACTTATTTGAAGTTTAATATAGTTTAAATTGATTTGACTTGAATCACCAAGAAGATTGGGTCACACTTTATTTTGATGGTCTGTTTGTTGAATTTAGGTTGCATTGCATCTACATGCCAACTAATTCTCATTATAATTAGACTGTTAGAGTTGGGGTTAGGGTTAGTGTAAGTTGACGTACTTGCAAACTTTCTTATATTCAGTTAAATGTCTGTTGAAGGAGCAGTATCAACAGATATTAAGCAGACAGTCTACTGATACTCAAATGGACCATCAAAATAAAGTGTTCAAACTAATTCTGCCTATTTGTTTACTTAACAAGTATTCAGTGACAATAATAACTAGCTGACTGTACGTTATCTCTTACATAATGACTGCGAAACTGTGTAATTGACTGTCAGCCCAAATAATTGATTTCCTGCACAGCTGCATTTGATTCTTTGCTCTTGTCTCGCTCTCCAATTTATTTCTTCTCATGATAAAATGTGTTACATAATAAAATAATAATTTCAACTCATGTCCATTTATTTGGAAAGTAATAAGCTTCACATCAGGATCCAAATAGCCCTGCTGGAGGTTATTTAGCAGTAATGACCAGCTCGCTGCATATAATCCCTGTTATATTTCAAAAGTAACCCAATAAATCTGTAATAACATCATTGCTCCCTTGGCACAGAAAAGTGAGGGTTTGGTTTCTGTTATGTCATGTTCTTTCTCCATCGCTGAATGTCGTCATACATTTTCAATATGCCATTAGTCACTGCGCCTGTGCTATCAGGCAAATATTCAGAGCTCAGCGCTGTTCACTTGGATTGGGATGCGTGGCAGACAGATTAGCGAGGTATTCCCCCACTGTGCTTGTCTGCCATTGGCTTGGACTTCCATGGCAGGTAGCAGTGTGCGTGTGTGTGTATGTGTGTGTTTGCGTGTCACAGAAGAGGATTGCATGCTGGGATCCACCCACTAATAGCCGACGATCTATCAAAGTCAGAGCACATCTCTCAGCTCTCCCTCTGGAACAGTGCCTTTCTGATACACCACGGAAAAGAGAATTAATAAGAGCCATCATTATCAGACTGTGCTGTGTGCCTCAAGGGGGAAGGAGGAGAGACAGAATGGGAGAAGGGAAATAGGTGAAGACATGGGAAGAATAGAAAGTGGCTCTTAAGATGTGGATGCTGATGCAGAGAGAAAGAAATGAAGGCGGTGTTAAAAACAGATGGAGAGGGAACGCTTTCACTCTTGTACACCCAAATTATGTTTCGCAGGAACAAATACTGTGATTGTGCTTCATTGCTATTGAGCAGCTGCTAATGAAAATCCGTATTTTTAGTTTGTTATATTATTTTTTTATTAAAGTTAGTTGTAGTGATTTGTGATTCATAAAATGCAAGCCAATGGATACACTTAAAAAATGAATACTGCTGCTTGTTTAAACTATTAAAATGAGCTGAAACAACACAATTCCTAATTTCTTTGGTAAATTTATTTATTTTATGTTCTGTAAACTTAAATTTGTAAACCATTAAGTTAACTTAAGCGTTTTGTGTTGGGACAACATGAAGGAATTGTGTTGGTCCAACTACCTGGTTAGGGGATTTGTAGTTCCCAGCATGCTTTGCGTGGGATTGAATCAAGAGAAGGAAATGTTGACAATAAATTAAACGTAGGTGTTTAAAGTTAATAGAAAGACTTGTTAGAGCTTAAGCTTGACATTAGTTTGAAGATTTAGAAGATTTTCATGTAATGCTTTGAGTTTTAAGATTACCACCTTGCAGAAACACCCATGCTTTGCGTGTTGGCAGCCAAAATGCAGTTTGTTTAACTGTACTAAAATTAGTTCTGAGATCAGTCTCAATCAACTGTATATGTAACTCAAATATATTCAAAAATGGCTCATTTAGTATAACTTCAAACAAAACTAAGAGACTTTAAAATGTACGACCCAAAATAGACATATGATATCATCAGACCTTTGAGTTTACGTTAAATAAAAATGCAAATGTATTTGAACTTTTATTGTTAAAATCATGTTGGACCAACTCAGTTGCATTTAATTGTGTAAATAATTGTTTTCTAGTTGGTGCTAAACAAATTTATTGGATAGAAATCCTGCCCTCAATTAAATTGAGTTCATCCAATGAGTTATTGTTTTGAGTGTACAATCACTTTGAGAGTATATACAGTAAAATACAGTCAAATTTATACCTATCGAGAAATAAAATAATCACAGTATGTAATTGAGTCCCACACGGTTTTGTTTTAGGACCGCTGCACATTACATGTTGACTAAAATAAACCTACAGTAAAGTAAAATTCTCTTCATGATACATTGATATGGTCATGTGTGAGTCTGCACCCACACATAAGTCAATATCCAACAGTAAGCTCGTGCTCCACACTGTCATAAATGCTCTCAGGAACATCTGCAGAGGCTGTGGGTTAAAGGTAATACTGTTGTAAGTAATTTTCAGTTTCTTACACAGATCCATTGACTTTCTTTAGGAGACCTCAATTGCCAGGACTCATTCATTTTGTTTAGTCTGTATGTTGGTCTGTATATGTTGCTAACCAATGACTTGCCCTTTTAAACTATATAAAAATATGCAAAGAAATTAATTAATGTTCTACTTATGAAGAAAAAGTATTATATTATATTTTATTAAATTATTCATTCATTCATTTTCTTGTCGGCTTTGTCCCTTGCGGGGTCGCCACAGCGGAATGAACCGCCAACTTATCCAGCACGATTTTACGCAGCGGATGCCCTTCCAGCCGCAACCCATCTCTGGGAACTTCCACACACACATTCACACTCATACACTATGGACAATTTAGCTTACCCAATTCACCTGTACTGCATGTCTTTGGACTGTGGGGGAAACCGGAGCACCCGGAGGAAACCCACGCGAACCCAGGGAGAACATGCAAACTCCACACAGTTTATTAAATTATATTTTATTTTATTTTATTTTATTTTATTTTATTTTATTTTATTTTATTTTATTTTATTTTAT
Source organism: Danio kyathit (assembly GCA_903798195.1). Lineage (NCBI taxonomy): Eukaryota > Metazoa > Chordata > Actinopteri > Cypriniformes > Danionidae > Danio > Danio kyathit. The sequence continues at coordinate 43,538,927 of LR812521.1, read as the reverse complement.
TTTATTTTATTTTATTTTATTATAAAGTATGAATGCATTTTAATTTACAGCGAGGATGCTCATAAAAGCCAATGATGTATTTAAGGTAGTGCTTTAGATTACACAATGCAATATACATAACAAGCAAACCAAATATACAGAAAGGGAAACAGAAGCTTCTGCAGATGTTAATTTCAGTATGATTATTTCCAAATTAAACAGAATATTGAATAGGGGTGAGGCTTTATTTTTGGACTTTTCGTCTCATCTTTCAATAATAATTTTGATCAAAAATGTAAATTAAAGATTTTTCATCACTTTTTACATTTTTAAGCAGCAGACTAACATCCAATTAACCTAATTAGATAAGGACTGCTGTTCCAGAGCAGAGACAAAGGTTGTTGTTTTTTTTAACTTGCGCAGATAAATTGTTCACATTAAGACTAACAATGTGCACAAGCAAAATAAACATTGTAAACTTTGCTTTAATGCAGTCTTTAAGATGCTGAAAATTCAGCTTTGACATTACAGGAATAAATTGCATTCTAAAAGTATATTAAAATGGCTAACAGTAATAAAGTAAAACAATAATACTGCATTTTTAAAATGACAGATAAACACAGATTATAGTTAGCATAAGAGCATTTTGACAACAACACCACATTTTGGAAAGATCTAACAAGAAGTCACAAATCACATATATGTATTTGTTTGGCCGCACTGCAGTATATTGACTGCTGGAATCATGACAAATGACTGTACTTCCTCCTAGCTTTCCCAATATTTCAGCAGTGTAGGGGGAACCTGTCGGCAGTGCCAGCATGTGTGCGTGTTTTCTCATAATCGTGTGCTTCTGTAGACGAGTGCAGTGACTCACCCCTTCATTCCTCATTAGCATTCTTGGTCAGTAATCACTTAGCGAAGCAAAGGATGCTGGGAGGAGGCTCCTTCCTTTTTCTTCTATCATTCAAACTGCCTCTCTCTCTGCCACAATTCAATTTCTATTGCTGAAGCTGAAACAGATTAGCCGCAGACAATAGATTGAAGAGCGTGAGCAACAGTAAATAATGAAAAAAGCAAGAAAGAACAATAATAATCATAAGGAATGATAATGGAATCCCTGCTCTGCTTCTTTCCATTAATTCTCTGCAACGTTTTATGACTTTAAAAAGATATTGCGTTTTTAACCTGTCTGTCTAAATGGTCTCTCCTGCAGGGACTCCAGTCCATTTTGAGCATGTGTAACAGTGCACCAGGAGAGAGCTGTTATTAAAATAATAGATTTTCACAGCACTTTTCGGCGAATTTAATCAGCTATGAGCCTTTGGGGTGACCCAAATGGCTTAAACCACACAGAAATCCTTATCATCAGTGCCTTTTTAGTACTTCTCAAATTGTAAACGGTCTTCGCAGTTGAAATGATTTCAACAGAGATCTGATGACACTTTTGAAATGATTTATATGCTAATGGTGTTTAACCACAGCGTTTTTGCTAAATGAAATGAACCTGAATTCAAATAAATAAAAGATAATTAACAGATGAAAAATACACACATTTCAAAAAACTAAAACCTAATTATTAGTATCTTTACACTAATTAGAAAAAATAAACAGTAAAATAACACCACAATATTCAAACACAACTTGAAAATGGATTTTAATAAATACTATATTATTACAAACATTACAAAAATGTTCTCTATGCAAATGTTATTATGCAAGTACTGTATTTATTTATTAATTAAACACAAATATAGTAACATAATAGTATATAGTATATTTAAGCAATAGTAACATAAATATATAAATCTGAGACTTCTGATGATTATATTATATTATATTATATTATATTATATTATATTATATTATATTATATTATATTATATTATATTATATTATATTATATCATATTATATTATATTATATTATATTATATTATATTATATTATATTATATTATATTATATTATATGAAAATTTTCTCCATAGTTGCATTTAATAAATTCCATTGACAGTATCCAATCAAATATGTAGTAAAAAATAAATAGATGGTGCTACATCATAATAAAAATATAAATTAGTTAAAACTTTCAACAACTATATTAAGGATTGCTGATATCTGATCCAAAATTAGTTAAAAATGTATTTATACATCATTTTTAAAATGATCATACTCCTCTTGACTTGAAGAGCTGTGTTCTTCTGCAAGTAAATTGACAAATAAATTCAGAGATCTGAAACATTTTGTAAGTAGCCTAAATAAATTAATAGCATTAATCTGACATGAAAATTAAAACCCCAACAACAAGAGCACTCATCAAGATAATAAAACAATGGTATTTTTACAAATGCTGCAAGTGAGCGGTTATTTGGAAAGGGCAGGTCAATAGTATCTGGATGCAGCCTTTATGATGCAAGCTGAGATTGCATCTCTCAGAGATGCAATGTCAGAGACAGTGCACTCAATGTAGCTAGTGACGTCACTGTGAGGGGCAGGGTTAAAGGTGTGGTTAGGTGAGCCCATTTAAAAGCATTGCATGCAGTTCAGATTGCACTGCACCAAGTCTGCAGCCAGACCCTTCTCAGGGCAGGAGCGTCTTGTCATCCAACTCAAATGTCTCTTGAGAGCGGCATTCTTGTGAAACTGCAATTTGTAGAGATTAAAAGGATTTCTCAGCACAAAAAAAAAAACAGAGGAAAAGCTTCTGATCCCACTTGAAAAAAAAATGCAATAGCTATTTATAGTAGTAAATACATATTTATGTGTTTTTGAATCATAGCTTATGGGATCTACATTAAACTGTACTGTATAAAGTTTCCTATTTACAACTATTTGTTAATAAATGTTTGTAAAGCTATAGTCCAGGGGCCTCTAAATACCTAAATCCCCCTGTCTAAGACTTCTAAAAATGCTTTAAAAAAGTCTAAGCGAAAGAACAACGCTCCTGTGTCTTGCTTTAATTCATGGTTCTTATCTCAATGCAAGTGCTCACTTATATGAAAGTTTCTTTATACCATACGGTCTTCTAATTACAGGATGTTCACTTAAAAGACAATGTTCCTTATAGACAATGTAATATATATAATTATCTGCATACTGTCATGTACAGTATGTGGAACTATTTAAAAGCTAGCGTAGTGCACTGTAGAGTAACATCCATGTGCTGATCTTTAAGCCTGATAGCGTGAGGATTGTAATAGGATCATATTGACTGGATTGGTTGGATGCTTGGTTGACAGAGCAGCCAGGCTCTCCTGTTGCCTGACAGTGACATATAGCGGGTGTTTCTCCTGCAGAGCCTCAGACAGACAGTCAGCTGCATGTTCTAACCCTGTCAAAGCCCTCCGCGGATAACAAGACAAGCCAATACGACCACGCAGGTACACACAGTTAAACACATCAACGCATGCGCAGGCACACACACACACATGCATACACACAGATTTGTTTTTGTGAATTGTGGAGACGTTCCACAGGCATAATGGTTTTTATTTTTTATCACCCTCAACCAACTTTACACCTAATCCTTCGCCTTACAGGAAACTTTGTGCAAATTTACTTATAAAAATAAAGAAATAAATATATTCATTATATTTTATAAGCTGTTTAAAACATTCAGCTCAGGCTCATAAGAAAATACATGCCTTAGTCTACATTTTTGCTAAACATAAAATATGTTGCTCCAGGTACGTTTTGGTGCACGTTTCAGATGACAAATCCACTAGAGGGTGTTGTCTACATTTTTGCAAATCTAAAATACATGACTTAGGGTAGGTTTGTTTTACGTTTTAAATACACTTTCTTTTTGTACGCATCTACGAGAAGCTCACATAGTGAACCACTGAGCTAAACCCTTCTCTAAACCCAACCAAAAGTTTTTTCAGAAGTAAGCGTAAGAGAAAAGGTCACTGTGACCATGTAGATTTACCTTGAATTTACAGTACATTGCTTCCATCTCATTTGTGAAACTATGCTTCACCAGACTCAACCCAACCCAACACTGTACAAAGTAAGCTACGAAGCAAACTGACCATGCCAGAAAAGTTGTCCAAATGGAGATATACGGTATAGATGAAGCAAACATAATCAGTTACAAATCATAGACGCTGTTTTGTGGTATTTATTTGCTGAAATAAATGAAAAATAAGTTATGAAAATAATTCTTTATTTGTCAATAATGTGTCCCTGTAAATACCATTACTGCGAAAGGAACAAAAGCTTTTGCCGTCATTCTGATCTGTAGCCTTTGATTTTTCCTAAGAATTGCAGTCAAACGTATGTTAAAGTACACTTTTGGGATTTCACAAAATGTAGATTGTATTTCCAGTCAGCCCATGTTGGAAAAATAGGTAACCATGGGGCTGTGTCCTCATAATTTCCTTCCTCCTTGTAATAGCTATGTCATTATACAAATTTGTGTCAATATGTCACAAAAACACACACACACACACAAACACACACACACACACACATGTTTGTTTTTGTGAAAAGTGGGTACATTACATAGGCTTCCATTCATTTTATACTGTTCAAAGCGTATATTATATTGCCCTCACCCCACCCTACCCCTAAACCCAACCATCACAGGAGACAGTGTACAGCTTTACTCCCTGAAAAAACACATCCTGTGTGATTTAGAAGCTTTTTGAGAAGTGAGGACGTCACCAATGTCCTCATATTTCACCTGCTTTTTGTAATACCTGTGTCATACCCATGTCATTATACAGATTTGTGTCCTGATATGTCACAAAAACACGTACACATACACACACACACACACACACACATGATAAGCATGATAGTAAGCACCCTAAGAAACACTCAAGCAGATTTAGGAGAAACTCTCTTAGGGAACATTCATATGCACACAGACAGCTGCTCTCGGCTCAAGCTGTGCTGAATGCTAGACCTGAGAGTCTTTTTCTTCATCTGTGTTGACTTCACTTTACCTTTAGGGACCTTTAGGGACATTCGGCTGCACTTTTTTTAGATGACATGTTCACTATAAGCTATTTCTTATTTTCTCTATTGCATATTCAGGTTTAAAATCCTTTGATGCCCAAACTATTTTCCATAGCACTAAACAACAAAATTGCATAAAAATAGATTAACAAAGAAAACAAGCAATAATCAATAATGAAGTTTCGTCAGAGTGAAACAAGTTCAGTTCATACGACACATTTAGTTCTGCAGAACTGCTTGTTTTGTTCTAGTTTGTTCTGAAACACACAAAACAGGTTTAAAATGATGCATATTTATTCCTATGTTATTTAAATTTAAACGTTGATATTTGATCATTTTTGCACATAATTATTTTCAAAACATGATTAAATAAATAAATAAAATAGAATACTCATTGATTCATTCTTTTTCTTTTCGGCTTAGTGCCTTTATTAATCCGGGGTCGCCACAGTGGAATGAACCACCAACTTATCCAGCACATGTTTTACGCAGCGGATGCCCTTCCAGCTGCGACCCATCACTGGGAAAAAATAGAATACTGAATGATGAAAATAATTTCTTGCAAATATTTAGAAAATTAAAAACTAACATATCTTTGAATGATATTGCTATGCTTGTATCATATTTCACAGTGGTTTAAAACCAAGATGTTTAGTGTGGCTAAATAGCATTTCTAAATTAGCATTTCTAAATTTTATTAAAGCAGTTCAGAAATGAAATGAATGTTGAGTAGCATTAAAAGGGTAATGTTGTATCAGGTTTTGAATTAACATACCACCTACACTAAACCTTCTCTTAAACTTAACCAATAATTTAACAAAGCAAAAGTCAGATACAAAAAAGCGCATTAGCTAAAGCAGCCATGCTGCTTCACCTTGTTTCTGTTAAAAAATCTACTCTTTTGTTGTGTTTTAATCTGACTCAAATATAAAAGCACAGCTTCTGAGCAAGTTGTGTTATTTATTTTTTTATATTTTGTTAATTAATATCTGTCTATTACTGGATTATTTATACTTCCAAATAGCATTTGAGACCTTAAGTGACTTTTATTCTAGTTTTGGTAGAAATGTACACATTTTCTTAGTTCAAACATAGTTAATACTATTCAGAACTCATGAATCACAAAACGCAGGGTAACTGTTAATTAACTGACCTTTTTTTTATACTGTATATCAGCACAGCCGTATATGTGACAGGTAAGGGATGCAAGCTCTAAAATGTATTAGTTTACAAATCATTCTTTAAAAATGTTTTATATCATAATTTATTTGATAAGGAACTATGCAAAAGTAACTCTTCATTCATTGACTATCTATCCATCCTAATCAGTATTTGTCTAAAAAAGGAAAATCTTGTTGTTTTGCTGCTGCCTGTAGTCGTTTCAGCTGAAAACTGCAGTAATTTGTCTGTATTTTTACAAGTTTCAGAAATAGAGGCAGAATATTTCCAATGAGCTTAGGATGGCTTTCTGCTAACTACAGAAGTTCACTTAATGAAAATTCTATTATTGTTAATTTTCTCTTAAGATGTGTATTTACTGACTTGCTCTGTCCAAGCTGCTGTCAAATCAAAGTAAATGAGAAACACTGTTGTCCTCTGTCTTTCTCCATTTTCACTTTATAGTAAAGAGCATCTTGATCATCCTGATAAACTTCTCTTTTTGAGTTTTTATGGAAAAACTTTCATAGCAATTCAGAGTATGGGTGAGTAAAAATAACATAAACAATGTCTTTAACTTATTACATGATTTTATGATGTATCTACACATATTTATAGGTGTAATAAAAATGTCTTTTCTAGTAAATATTTTACTGCCATCCTTGCTAAAAAAGTTAATATGTCTTTCTCTGCTATTTGCACAATGTATTAAGGGAATGACTGCATTCCTGATATTAAGAAAACCTTATCATAGTCATTGCAGCGCAAATAGTCTAAATTGTTTTTTCTCTTTTATTTGTTCATCTCCTCAATGATGAGCATTTGATATCGCTGCAGTGTTGCCATAACATTGATAAAAGAAAAGCTGGATCATGAAATTGAGTCAGTGAGAAGATGAGTTTGCCAGCATGAGCAGCTCCTCCATGTGCTGCTTGTTTTTTTTTTTTTTTGTAATAGAGAAAAAGCTGTGTTATACAACCAAAACAGTGTTATTTTAGCTATTGACAGGAAGAATTGGCTGGTATGAGCACAGTTTGAAGCTGTAAACAGATCAGTATTGAAAATTAAACATGTTACTGCTTTGCAGCCATAAGTCAGATAGTAGTTAAATTCATACCATCACAGGTACTGGATTTTAATAATGCAGCAGTGTATTGCCAAGCAAGTTGTATTGATTTAGGCTGTTCATTTAGTTCAAGCTTTTTCTTTAAAGGTTTATATTTTTTATTATTTTTTTCTCTCTGCATAAACTAAAAAAAAAATGTGCATGTGTATGATGTGTGGAGTTATTGAAATAAGCAAGTGCTTGACAACCAACACAATAATGTTGGACTGCAGGACCATACAGTGCTCAGCATAACTGAGTACACCCCATTTTGAAAATTAATATTTTGATCCATTTCTCAGTGAATATAGGCAATGTATTTTGTTGCATTTAAACAAAACAGATATATTCAACAGATATTTATTAAAATTATATTTTAGTCACCAAAAAAAAACTTTAGAAGTTGAAAGATAATACAATTAAATTCAAGCAAAATAATGCAAAAATTAATTACAACCTACAAAATTTCAACTAAATTTTTCTTTTTTTTTTTTTTGCTTCTCTTGATTTTTCCTCTTTTTAAAATTTGTACATATAAAGTAACATAAATTTGGGTGTACTTGTTTTTGGATCATTATCGTAAGTTATTTTGGTAGATAAGCTCCAGATTTGGCTTCAGTACTGACTAATCTAATGCATATGCACAAATATTATATTGTATAATTTCCTATTAAAAATATGAATTTAAAAGAGAGATTTGTGAGGGGTGTACTTATATATGCTGAGCACCGAATGTGCACAGCTGAGTTAATGTTTTAAAAATAAATAATTTTCAGCTATTGGCCATATTTTTTAGTTATTTTTGAAAATCTATGTAAATGGGATTGTTTTGAATGAAGGACTGGGAGTATCTGGAAATGTAAGGAATTTCTGATTTCTTGTTATCCTTGCCTTCACTGATTTTAGTTCTTTGCCATTTTTATGAATGGGCACAACAAAGAAATAACAGGGTCAACTGTATGAGTCAGTAATGTGTGTTGAACTTGAACCTGAAGCGCCCACATTAGCACCAAACCCCTAGGCCTCGACTTTCAAGACATTCGCAGCTATTAAATCAGTGCTGCTATTCAGCAGTCATGCATGTGGGAAAAGAGTTTGGGATTTTTGAAATGTAAAAGAACTGCTGTCAGTCTCACCCTGTGGGATGAATTATGTAAGCTAAACTACTTCGGTATGAGCTGAGTGTTTCTGGATTATACGAGTTAAATACTGCCCTGCAGACAGAAAATGCAAAGTCGAAGAGCTGAAAGTTGTGAGCTGGTGTGTGAAGCGCGTGGCATGTGTGTCATGAAGTGTAGGTGAAGGGCAGGAATGTATGCTAAAAACTCTCTGGTGCAGTTAAATGCAGGATTTGGGACATTCCTCGTCTCTCTCTGTGGGCACCTGAGATGCTGGGAACTGGGTCACAGAGCTCTGTCCTTTAGCGAGGCATGATGGGACATGCAGACCTCGTTTTCTTCTCTTATCCATTCTCCTCCGTCTGTCTCATGTGGCAGTGAGTGTTGCCCCGGTCTGATCCCTGGCGTCTGGATTCCCCTGCTAGGCCAAAGCTCTCCACAGAAGGGGCTGTCTCAACAGAGCGGGCAGGCGTCCCGCGAACAGCCCCTTTCCTTAGGAGATAGACACGGCTTAGTGCTCAGCTGTGTGTGTGTGAGGCATCAGTTTTGCTTGGTTAGCCATGGATTTTTTTACTACAGCCACAGAAGATCAAATGCAGAATTTGTTACTGTACTTCATTTCAGTCAGAGGCATCATGCATTTTCTTTTCCCAGTGGCTACAGTGCCCTAGGCAAGATCAGACACAGTGTAGTTCATTACTTATAAATAGTTTTCCATTAGTGTGCATATAATAGAGAATTCATCAACTCTAAACTAAACAGCCGATGATCAGTGTGTGTTTTTGTCAGCTTGGACATTTACAGTAGTTCAAGTATATACCTAGTATTGACCTTTGAGTGCATAGAAGCTTGCATTTACATCTAGGAAATCATGTGGTTGGCATAAAACAGCATTTTAACTTGTATATGTTTATTTTAATTTGTAAAACTATTTAATTACATTCCTAAGCATAATATCAAACGTTTTGCTCCTCTGCATTTTATAAAAAAACATGTTCAAGTACATTCTCAAGTAGTGTCTGATTTGTGAACAAGCTAATTCCTTTTAAGCTCACTGTAAGAAATGCTTGATATCTAAACCATCTAAACAGGGTAGGTTTTATGTTAAAAATTCTCAAATCAATCCTCATTCATCTTTCCTTTTTTATACTTTGTTTCTATTATTTTTATATTTAGCGATTTCTTTTTTACTTGCTTACACGCTTGAATTATCATTAATTATGAGTAGCTGTATAGTGAATACTTTGATAATTAAAAAAAAATTATCCGATCAGCAATTCTGAAAAAACAACAACTGATATTTAATGATTCAAATAGCATTAAAGGTGCCATATACTGCATTGGTTTAATAAGTTAAATTGTTCTCTGATAGGTTTATGGCTTCGGTAAGTTATCCAGAAATGGTTTAATAAGCTCCTGTATTACTCCATAAAGTACTCCTAGAAGCAGAAGGTCCATGATTGACTATATATGGTTGTGTCGTGAATATTAATGAACTCAAAAAGGCAAAATTATAATTAAACTTGACGAGCGATAAAGATGTACTGCATTGTATTTTGAAGCTATTGTCAAAGAAACAGCCAGGACTGAGTATCAACCTCTGCATGAACATATGACAGTTGAGCTGAGGGAGTTGACTTGATTCAGCAGTCCACATGTGTTTGTAAAAACATACACATCAAATTTCATAATAAACATGATAAAATCATCAAAAGTTGTAACTAAACATACCTTATGTCTTTTCTGAGTGGAGATGAATACATGTGTAATGCATCCTGAGGCGATATTGAAACATGTCTTGTGCTGTCGTTGGCCAGTAACGCACAGTAAACATTTTGGGGCTCGCGTTTTCAAAATCGTTTTGAAGTCCCACATACATAGTAATTGAAATATATGCTTAAAATAACAAAGGGTGGAAAATGATCAACGTTATATCACTAAAAAATGTTTGACTTATCAAACGCAGCCTGAGGCGTGCATAATAATGATTTCAGAGCTTTTTTCTATTATCTCAGAGCTGCATATGGGCTGCTTGTCCAGTCCGGATGAATGACCTAAAGTAGGCATACATGCAAATGAGGTGTGGTGTCTCACAGAGGCTCACAGTATGCCCATTTCCATATACTGATCTTTTATTATTCTGCTATGACTTGGTATACACAGATTGTATTTATATACCTTTAAATTATAGACCTTTAAATTTGCTATGTTTCTGTTGATGCCATTAGTCAGCATTATTTCAATTAACAATTAATGCCCATATGCTAATATATAAAAATAATTAAAAACCATTAAAGACATCACACATTTTCAGTTAAACTACTTTTATAGCTCCTGTATTATCTGCAGCTGCACAGAGACAGATGCATGGCATTGAGTTTAGATTTTAAATAAAACCTACCCTGTTACCCAATAATATGTGACTAAGACCATGCTGTATTTGAGCAACGGGAACATTAAATGCTAGATTTAACAGTGAGTCTATTTCCCTCCCTTCTGAGCAGAGTTCAAATGAAAGAATCAGACACAGCCAAAACAGTAAAACCTTTCACGATTAGATGAACACTTGCTCAGGGCAGACAAACCACTGCGTGTGGGCCAGGATTTCAAAAAGAAACTCTTCTATCGCCATCACACATGTACAGTACACACACACACACACACACACAAACACTAAAGCCTAGAGAGCACAGTTAAGTGGACCATACCAAATCACAATGTACAATGATCAATCATTTCTAATTAGAGAAGAAAGCACAGACATCCCTGCTGGGGAGAACATGTTACTGTGGGGAGCCTCATGGATCCTGTGCGTGAGAATGGTGGAGGTGCCATTGACAAAGGGCTGTGTCTTGTTTATCAGAGGGTTGCCTGTTAGCACTTTGAGTCTTGAACAGAACACATTCCCCACGGGAAGGATGAAGTTCACTTACACAAGCTGATCCTCAGTCACAGATCAGAGGCTGAGCAGCTTTTCTCACTCTTGGACTTTGGCTGTTTGTCAGTCTGTCCTTCACTTTATCTCTGGGGAAAGAACAAGCATTAACCGAGACATCCGGGGTCACCGGGTGTTGGTCGACCGCAGGGTTTTTGAATTTGAGTGTGAGTGAATCAGGTTTGCTCAAAAATAAAAACTTAATTAAAAATTATAGTCAATCATATTCATTTATCCAGCACACTGCAAAACAAAGGACACTTTTTTTTTTAAACAAGAAACTTTTACATTTTTAATCAAACAAGAATAAAACACAAAGTAAAAAATTAATTTTGCAAGTTGGTTTTTAGAAGTAGAAGCTACTGAAACTGCTGAAACAACCAATGGAAACTTACTAGGTACAGTGCTCAGCATATATGAGTACACCCCTCACAAATCTCTCTTGTAAATTCATATTCCTAATAGAAAGCTATACAATATTATATTTGTGCATATGCATTAGATTAGTCAGTACTGAAGCCAAATCTGAAGCTTATCTAACAAAATAACTTAATGGTCCAAAAACTAGTACACTCAAATTTATATGTTATAGAAAAATATTAAATACAAATAAAAAAAATGGAAAAATTTAGTTTTGTTAAGTAATTTTTTATTTGCAATATTTTGCTTGAATTTATTTGTATTATCTTTCAATTTTTAAAGATGCTGAATGACTAAAATATTGTTGTAATAAATATATCTGTTTAATAAATCTGTTTTGTTTAAATGCACCAAAATTCATTGCCTATATTCACTGAGAAATGGATACAAATTTTCATTTTTAAAATGGGTTTACTCAATTATCCTGAGCACTGTAAATGGAAGGCCCCTCTTTTTGCTTTATTTAACTTAAGAAAGTTGGCTGCTGAATTATTAACATTCCTCAAACAGTGAAATGGGCAATGTGGAATAATCATCTAAATTCATGGGAAAGTTACACTGAGCATAATCTATGAAATAAAGCCGGTCCCAGGACTGAACCTTCTTGTACATCAAACAATATACACGAGTGGAGGAATAATATGAAAACTGAAAATGAAATGTATATATTTTTTTTAAATCTCTCATTACTCAATCTCATGTTATTACAAAACTACAGTGGAAACAAAATAAGAGAATTTTTAATAATATGGTATATATATATTTATTTTTTTCCATTTCTTTCATCAGCGTATTACCAAACTTTGGGGATATCTGGTTGTTAAAGTTAAAGACTATATATATTTATATATATAGCCTCCCTGTTTATTTTTTTCCCCAATTTCTTTTTAACAGGGAGAAGATTTTGTCAACACATTTCTAAACATAATAGTTGTAGTAACTCATTTCTAATAACTGATTTATTTTATCTTTGCCATGATGACAGCACGTAATATTTTACTAGATATTTTTGAAGACACTTCTATACAGCTTAAAGTGACATTTAAAGGCTTAACTAGGTTAATTAGGTTAACTAGGCAGGATAAGGTAATTAGGCAAGTTATTGTATAATGATGGTTTGTTCTGTAGACTATCGCAAAAAAAAAAAAAAAAAAAAATAGCTTAAAGGGGATAATAATTTTGACCTTAAAAAGGTGTTTAAAAAAATAAAAACTGCTTTTATTCTAGCCAAAATAAAACAAATATGACTTTCTCCAGAAGAAAAAATATTATCAGACATACTCTAAAAATTTCCTTGCTCTGTTAAACATCATTTGGCAAATACTTAAAAAAGAAAAAAAAATTCAAAGGGGGCTAATAATTCTGATTTCAACCGTATATATATATATATATATATATATATATATATATATATATATATATATATATATATATATATATATATATATATATATATATATATATATATATATATATATATATATATATATATATTTATGGTAAGTAATGCAATACGTTACTTTTGAGATACTTTTGATTAACTTTTTCTTACCTGACTAAGGCTTGATCTCTGTTTGTTTCTTCTATTTTTATAGAGGAGCTCTGCAGTTAACAATGCACTGTATAACATACACCTTCATTTCCCTTTAAAAAACACACACCAAAAATATTAATAATTTAGGATTATGCAATGTTTTGAGAACTTTCTGATGGCTTTATATGCTGTATATACAGATTCATGAAAGTTTAAAGCAATGTCTTTGCTACTTTTGTACTTGTTGTCTTATTAGTGAAGTAAAATCTCTGTCCATTGAGACTATCCCCTTTTCCTTTTCTTGGATACATTTAAAATAATGAGAATACTTCCATCGCTGAAATGTAAGGCAGTGGCCTTCGTTCTTGGTTTCTGTCTATTACCATGGGGTGCAAATTCTCTCATTGGGTGTGTGATTCAAAGTGACTGTTCATTTTAATTTAGCAATTAAATTTTAAAACTAATTAATTAAACTTAAAAGTAACTCGAGTTCCCCTTCGGAAGGGGAACTTCAATGCTATGTGGAAACTTCCACTATGGGGATTTCATTCAGAAAGCCAATCATCTGAAAGAGTATGTAAACGGGCCAATGAAATGCCAATGAGTTGGCAGCTTCAGCTTGCGCACCTGATGCTCGTTGCAATTAACTTGCTATATGAGCACAGAGCTAGCAAGCCAAAGCATCATTTTCACTTCAGAGACTTCAACAGCCTTCTGAGAGAGTCGATGAGGGTTCCTCCAGCTGAGTTTCAGACAGAGAGTGAACGAGAGCGATCTCCCGGTCCAGAGTGTGTGACACGCAGCGGCAGATGGTCGAGCTGGGTTTCTCCCTTGCCTGGCGTCCTTTGGGTCCGGTCCTCCAGAGCGGTATGTATTGTTGCGAATTTCCTAAAAGAGCAACACGGTCGTGCAGCGCGTCTTTTTCAAGACGTCGCTCCGACTGTGCGTTTCTGGATGCGGTGGTTTCCTGTCCTCGGATGATGGGCACGAGCACTGCGTTTCATGTCTGGGGGTCCAGCATGTTAATGCGGTGCTCGTGGGCAGTGCATGCCATCACTGCGGTGGCATGTCTGTTGCGCAGTTAAGATCGCGGCTCGCTCTTGCAAAAGAGCCACCCACCCCAGTTGTCCCCCGCTCCGCGGTGGGCACTCGGGCAGATCTGAGGGTTACAGTGGGAGTAAATCTGCCGCCCTCGGGCTTGTGGACCTCTCACTCCTCCATGCGCTCCATCCAAGCTTTGAGTGAGAGAAGCGCTCCATCCTCGGATGGCCGCCCTCTCACTTGATGACACCGAGGCTCAGATGTCCACCGCTGCATCGGAGGTTGGGCTGTCATGGTCTGATGAAGGATCCCCCCCCCCTCCGTTCCCTCCCATCGGGAGCGAGCGCGGCGGCGGCCGATCTTGAAACAGACATGATAACCGTGCTTTCCCGGGCTGTTTCGGTCGTGGGTCTGGAGATGGTTTATCCCCCAGCCCCGCGGCCGGACCCGACTAGATGGGTGTATGTGGAGGATTAAAGGCAATACCTTCTAGCCTCCCATCCCTCTCTTCCCGGAAGTGCACAGTGGGCTCACGCAGTCTTGAGGGCACCTTTCTCTGCCTGATCTGCGTGCGCCTCCACCTCACCACTCTTGATGGTGGAGCAGCCAGGGAGTACGAGTCGATTCCCCAGATTGAGAGTGCCATCACGGGCCCGCGTGGTGCCTCCTTCTGCTGGAATTAGCCTCATCTCCCGTCCAAGGCGTGTTGGTTTTCTGCCTCCCGAGCCAGAGCCCACACAGCCGCGGGCCAGACTGCTTCCACCCTGCACGCCAGGGTCTATGCGCGCGCGCTGGCCCAGCTGCACGAGGGTGGTTCTGACCCAGGCTTGTTACAAGCCCCGCACCGCACCCGACTGAGCTCCACGGACCTCAAGTCCGCTGCGTGTGCCCCGGGAAAGACGATGGCCACGTTAGTGGTCCAGGAGCGCCCCCTCGGGCTAAACCTGGCAAAAATATGCGCGGAGTCGACAAAGTTCACTTTCTTGACTCCCCCATATACCAGTCTGGCCCGTTCGGCGACACCGTTGGTGAATTCACCCAGGAATTCACGGCGGTGCAGTCGGATACGATGGGCATCCTTCGGCGGGGATGTAAGACCGCTCCCCTCCCGCCGAACCATCCACATCCACTGCTTGTCGCCGAGAGCGCCCGTCTTCGAGTGCTGCTCCGCCCCCGCCTGCGCCTCCGGCCAGCGGCAGCGCCGAGCACCTCGCAGGCAACCAGCGCTCCCCGTCCCAGGGCGCCGTTAAGTCCGGATAACGGACCGCGAAGCGCTCTTGAGACGGCCATCTGGAGAAGAGGGAACTTGCTCTCTCCCCGGTGGGGGGCCGGGCTCCTCAGAGAGAGAGCATCTTTCCCTTCCCTGGATGTGACAGCCCGAATACTGCCAGTCGGGGACGCGATGAAAAGCCTTCCAGCTCGCAGGATCGGCGCACTTCGCCAGTGGCTCACGGGGTCTGGGAGGACGGTCTCCTTTCTCTCACACCTCCAGCCCTCTCCTCCGGAGTCTGAGTGCAAGGTGAGTAAATCTCTCACCTCCAGCTCTTCCGCGGGACCCCAGCGCTCCCCGGATCAGCACTCCCACTCCGCGCTGCCCCACTGCTGGTACGTCAGCGATTGTAGCGATGCAGTCATTAGCGAGGGCTCTGCCTGCCTGGTTAGCGCAGCCCAGCCCTTTGCGGTGGCTCATACGCACGATCAGACTCGGCTACGCGATTCGATTCGCGAAACGGCCTCCCAAGTTCACGGGGTGTACGTCACCAGGGTCAGCCCTGTGCCCGCCCCTGTCTTGTGAGAGAAGGTTGCTGTCCTCCTGGCGAAGGATGCAATCTAACCGATCCCTCCAGCCGAGATGGAGAGCGGGTTTACAGCCTGTACTTCATCGTACCCAAAAGAGCGGTGGGTTACGGCCAATCCTAGATCTGCGCGTTTTGAACCGCTGTCTGCACAAGCTGCCGTTCAAAATGCTTATGCAGAAGCGCATCCTCCTGTGCGTTCGTCCTCGGGATTGGTCTGCAGCATAGACCTGAAGGACGCGTACTTCATGTCTCCATACTCCACGCCACCGTCACTTTTCTGCGGTCTGCGTCGAGCGAGCCTGACAGTACAAGTCCTCCCCTTCGGGCTCTCTCTGTATCCGCGGGTCTTCACCAAGCTCGCGGAGGTTGCCCTAGCGCCCCTTCGGCTCGCGGGCATCCGCATACTCAATTATCTCGGCGACTGGCTGTTTTAGCCCTCTCGCGGGAGTAATTGACTATGTACAGAGACAAGGTGCTCCAGCACCTCCACCTATTGGGGTTTCAGGTCAACCGAGAAAGAGCAAACTCGCCCCCGTGCAGAGGATCTCTTTTCTCGGGTTGGAGCTGGACTCGGTCACCTTGACAGCGCGCCTCTCCGGAGAGCGCGCTCGGCTAATGCTGAACTGTCTGTGAGAGTTCGACAGCAAATAGTGGTTCCACTGAATCTTTCAGAGGCTCCTGGAGCATATGACATCCGCAGCCGCTGTATGCGCTCGGATAACTCCATATGAGACCACTTCGGCACTGGCTTCACGATCGAGTCCCCAGACGCGCATGGCACGCGGACACACACCGAGTGACTGTCACTGCGCTGTGTCGCCGCGCCCTCAGCCCCTGGAACGACCCCTCGTTCCTACAGGCCTGAGTGCCTCTAGGACAGGCGTCCAGACATATTGTCGTTTTGACAGATGCTTCCAGCACTGGCTGGGGCGCCGTGTGTTGCGGGCATGCAGCTGAAAAAAACCCAGTTGCATTGGCATATCAATCGCCTAGAGCTGTTGGCAGTGTTTCTCGCTCTCTCCGCCGTTTTTTACCGGTGCTGGAGCGACAACACGTACTGGTCAGGACGAACAGTACGGCAGCGGGGGCGTATATCAACCGTGTGGGGGTATCCGCTCTCGCAGCATGTCTCAGCTCGCTCGCCGTCTGCTCCCCCGGAGTCATACGCGGCGCAATCGCTGCATTCCATTTTTTCCCCCACCGAGCTCAACCGTGCAGCCCATTCGCTCTCACGGCAGTTTCGCCTGGGAAAATGGAGACTCCACCCCCGACTGTCCAGCTGTTCGGTGCTGCGCCTTTCTCTCTCTAACTCAGAGATTCGTGCGCTCTCGCTTGAGTTCCCCACTTGGCGAACCCTGCAAAGTCCACTGGCTACACAGCTGGCCTCGGGGCGTGCGTAATACGCATTTCTCCAGTGAGCCTACTCGCACAGATACTGTGTAAAGTCAGGGAGGGTCGAGGAACAGCTCTCGTATTGCGCCTCTCTGGCCCAATCGGACCTGCTTTCAACTCTCTCCTCGTGATGGCCCCTCCCTGGCACATCCCCTGGGAACAGGGGACAGGCACCGTTTGGCACCCGCGCCCAGATCTATGCTTCACGTACGGTTCATAGATGGAGCGCGGAGGACTTAGGTGACTTACCGATTAGGTGGTTAACACTGTCACTCAGGCTGAGCACCCTCTACGAGGCATGCCCACGCCTGAAGTGGAGTCTATTCGCTGTGTGGTTACCTTTTTCCCCGAGAAGGAACCCTGAACATGCCAGATCAGAGTGATGCTATCCTCCTTCAGTTGACTGGAGCTAAGGCTGTCCCCTCCGCTCTGAGGGGTTGGCGTTACGATCATCCCCGCTCTAAGGATGCGGCGATGGCGGCGCGCTGGGAAGTATCGTCTCATCATCCAGTTCCCAGAGGCGCGAGACATGAATATTAATTTTCCTGTTTCCCTCTCATACCCACTTGGAGATCTCTCTTAGGAGAGGTCTGCTCGATCACTCGACTCAGTATCTTTAAGATTTCTGTCCAGGTAGACAGCTCTGCTGGTCGCGTTGCATCGGTCAAATGGGGGGGTATCTGGAGGCATTTTCGGTCAGCGAAATGTGCCAACGTTTTGGGTCGGCCCACTCTCACGTTTACCTGAGACCCCGGCCCACCTAGGTGCCCTAGGTTCCTACAGCGTTCTTTCAGCCACGTAGTGAACCTGCAAGCGCTGCCCACGGAGGAGGCAGACCCAGCCCCTTTATTTGGTCCTTCGCACTTTGCTATTACACGGACCGTACTCAGCTCTTTATCTGTTATGGTGATCGGCAGACGGGAAGTGCCGTATCCAAACAGAGGTTGGAACATACCCACTGAACTCTGAATGCCATCTCCCTCGCTCATCTGAGCCAGGGCGAGCCGCGTCCCCCAGGAGTGAGAGCGCGCTCCTCGAAGCGCGCATCCTTTTGGGCGTTAGCACGCGGCGCCTCTCTAACAGACACTGTAGAGCTGCGGGCTGGGCGACACCTATTAGAAGATTTATTAATCTTGAGGGAGCCGATTTTCTCACGCGGTGAATGAGAAATTCGGTTAGGTGTTTGTAAAACGCTTGCTGCGCCATTCTCTCTAACCCAGGGATATGTGCGCTTTTTCGCTCTGTCAGAAAAGTTCCCCGCTGGCGAACCCTGCAGATATTCCTCCAAGGCCCCCAGCACCTGACTCAGCGGAGGAGTCAGGCACTGGCCCGTTACGTTGCTGGTCTGCCCGATGGTCAGCCCGCGTTCTGGGTATAGGTGCCTGCTATGTGCGATCCCCACTAGGCGATCCCATATGCTTATACTGCCACGGTGCAGCCCCCCCTCACAGGCGGACCCGTGTCTTCCCTCACCGCTAACCATCTAATTTTCATATGCTTACTCCCCCTTCTCAGGGTTAGTTCATATGCTATTTGCCCCAGTCTCCCCACTTGGGTAGCAGGTGGCCTCCGCAGCGTCCTCCCTATCGGGACTGCACGCATTCCCAACGTACTGTCGTATTACATTCCTAGAAATTATTCTAGACGCATTTGCGGCTCCCGAAAAATATATCTAAATCCGTAAATCTTCTGTTGAAGTGGGATAAGTAAGGGCCAGGGAACACGTTGGAAGACCGCGCCTCTGGTGACGCAGGGTGCGCTCACGCTCTTTGCCTGGCAAACCTCTCATCGGGGGCGAAGGTAAGGTTCAATCATTATGGCGTCTTTCCAAACATTTCCCCATAGTGGAAGTTTCCACATAGCATTGAAGTTCCCCTTCCGAAGGGGAACGCTCTGGTTACTAAAGTAACCCTCGTTCCCCGAGGGGGGGAACGGAAATGCTATGTTCCTTCGCCATAATGATTGCCCCTTAGCTGTTGAGGTGAAAGTCTCTTCCGCTAAAAAAATGATGCTTTGGCTTGCTAGCTCTGTGCTCATATAGCAAGTTAATTGCAACGAGCATCAGGTGCGCAAGCTGAAGCTGCCAACTCATTGGCATTTCATTGGCCCGTTTACATACTCTTTCAGATGATTGGCTTTCTGAATGAAATCCCCATAGTGGAAGTTTCCACATAGCATTTCCGTTCCCCCCCTCGGGGAACGAGGGTTACTTTAGTAACCAGAGCGTTACATTTTTAAAAAAAAGCAACTCAAATATTATTACTTATTTTTTTAAAGGAATGCATTACTTTACTCGTTACTTAGAAAAGTAATATTATTACGTAACTCGAGTTACTTGTAATATGTTACCCCCAACACTGTCTGTGTTTGACCTAGTTCTCTACTTTTTCTGTTTCCCGCCATCATTTATGCTTCATTAGTATCTCCTGTATGTAATTTAATTAATCATTATCTCCACTGTATTTAAATCCTGTCCTGTTAGCTGTCAGAGTGAGCACAGATCTGCACTTTTAATTTCTACCAGAAATAGTAGACCATCTGGGTAACTTTGGAATACTCATTTCAACATATGATTTAGGACAGGGGTGCTCAACCCTGTTCCTGGCGATCGACCTTCCAGCTGATTTCAGCTCCAACCCTGATCAAACACACCTGAACCAATTATTTAGAACGTGAGGAGCACTTGATAATTACAGGCAGGTGTGTTTGATAAGGGCTGCAACTGAAAACTGCAGGATGGTCGATCGCCAGGAATAGGGTTGAGCACCCCTGATTTAGGACATACTATTCTATTTCTGAATGCTATTTAGGACTGATAGTATGTGAATTGGGACGCAGCATTGGTCTTGAATGAGCTTCCCGGAGGCATTGCATATATGGCCCCCAAATGAACAGACTTTTCTTGAAAGAGGATTTGGTTTCAGTCACTTTTCGAACAGCTCACCCAGGGGCATAGATTTGCCTTTGATATTGGTAAGGGCCTAAATTAACCCCCATCTACTTCCTTCATGTCTGTTATTCTGCTGTTTATCTGACGCAGCCAAGGCGGAGATTGAGACACACTCTTACAGGCACTTGGGTACGGTGGGCGGGGAGAACCAACATTAAAGGCACAGGCAACAAAAACAGCTACATGGTGTTTAAAGCATAAAGTGAAAGCTTTAATAAAATATCTGATGGAAGTTTTGAGCTGAAACTTTAGACACATTCTGGAGACACAAAAGACTTATCTTAAATCTTAAGAAAAGAGGTAAAATAGTGGCATGTAAAATTTACATGTACATATGTGAAAAATGAACAGCACACATGCTATTTTGTGCTTTGAAAGACATTAATAAATAAATAACTACAAAATAATCTATAAAATAATAAATACAATAAAAATAACATTAGATCAAGCATTTTTCATGCTGCAAAAGTATATTTGGGGGAGGCATTTAACCCATTCTGTACATATGCTGTAATGAGAGTTGACAGAGAATTGTTTTATTTTTGGTGGCATTTAAAGTAGAGGTGTGAACCTACACTGGTCTCACGGTTCGGTTCGGTTACGGTTATCATGCCATCGATTCGGTTCAATTCGATATCTCGGTGCATCACGATGCATTGTCGATGCTTTCCCCAAACACAGTTTTATATTTGGGGCTGTCTATATAAACACACACACACACATAGACACACAGCACCAAGCAATCGACACAGCATCACGCCCTCTCATTCACACACATACACGCACACACAAACATAGACAGCAACGCACAGCATCGCTCTCTCTCATTCACACACACACACACACACACACACACACACACACACACACACACACACACACGTGCTTGCTCGGGAGCGATATTGTTAGACCGCCCGCTCCCGTTCAACTTACACCAGAGTTTCTGACCGCTCCCACGCTTTATTCGGAAATTTATTTCCGCGCCGCAAGAAATCTGGTCTGGTCCAGCGGCTCCCGCCTTACAGCCGCGGGAATGCAGACCTCTATCCAGAAGTATCACTGTATCAGTCGAGAGGAGAGAAAAAGTCACGCCAGCAGGTCAAATGGGCCACAGCGAGTGAGAGAGAGAGAGTAATGGAGTTTACTTTCATTCTCTCAATCGCAGTGAAATAGGGGCTTCTGCTGTAAGTGTCAGTGAAAGACTGTCCAGAAAACACACACACAGTGAAATTGTTCACAGTTTGTGCGTCAAGTAGGCGAAGCATTGTAAACACTCGCGCTCGCCTCCCTCGCCATAGTAAGCTACCGCGACATAGCGCATAGGAGATAAATGACGTCAGTACATAATAACCGGTTATGATTATTACTGAACCGATACCGAATTGTCCGCGTCTGCAACGCGGTGCACCGAAGAAACAATTAATTTTGACACCCCTAAATTAAAGTGTTGGTGGGGATTTTCACGGCCTAGAGCTCATGATGACATGATTGGAAATCTGGCCCGATCACGTGGTTTCAGACTCGATAAGAATCGGATGTTAACTCCCAATCAGGAATCATATATATATATATATATATATATATATATATATATATATATATATATATATATATATATATATATATATATATATATATATATATATATATATATATATATATATATATATATATATAGTCAGGTCCATAAATATTTGAATATTGACACAATTCTAACATTTCTGGCTCTATACACCAATGGATACAATGAACACAATGATCCAAACAAGATGTGCTTTAACTGCAGACTGTCAGCTTTAATTTGAGGGTATTTACATCCAAATCAGGTGAACAGTGTAGGAGTTACAACAGTTTGCATATGTGCCTCCCACTTGTTAAGGGACCAAAAGTAATTCAACAGAATAATAATAAATCAAACTTTCGGTATTTAATACTTGGTTGCAAATCCTTTGCAGTCAATTACAGCCTGAAGTCCGGAACGCATAGACATCACTCGGACTCTGGACCATCTGAATCAATCAGTGGGTTGGACTAAAGGGCAAAAGAAACTGATCGGGACATCCTTACAGTCAACCCATATAAATATTTTCCACACATACAGCTTTTATATTCCTCATGACTAGTTAAATAACTCTCTCATACAGGTGGCAATAGCATAATAACCAGTAATCATCCTCATCATTAATGACAGTGTGTAAAGTGTGTGTAAAGGCAGTCTATAAGTACAGTATGGTTGTGAGCAGCAGCAGCAGCAGGTGTGTGCTGCACAAACATATGCTCCCGGTGGGTTTGTTAGAGGCCTGGCACGACTCCTGCTGCAGATGTTAAGCTGTATTGGCTGAGCTCTGCCTCACCACAGGCAAACAAACCTGCAGAATCAAGCCACCTCTCACAGTCTCAGATCACCTTACAAGCCTCAGTGATTGATTCAGACGGTCCCACGTCATGTTACTTTGCCTCACGTTGCTTCATATTGCCTCATGCTACTTCACTACCTCTTGCTTTACTTAAGACGGCTTCCCATAGCTTCAAACAGGATTGTGTTCTCCTTTTGTTGCACAGTGTTTACATGCATGGTAATAACTTAGCAGGATTTTGTGGAGCTGAATTTCAGTCTTCATCTGTCTGTATGCGTAATTATTACCCATCTGTACACTGTAAATAAATATCATCAATAAGTCAGGCCAACATATGTTTTTTTATATTAGTTTAATTTCATAAAATACATTAACAATGTTTTTCAACCTCATTTGATGAATATTTGCTTTCATTTTATTAAACCTGAAGTTTTACATCTTAAGTATAATTTGACTGTATAATTAAATATAAAAATGTTTGTATGAAATTTGAAATATGAAATTAGGTATGCATTGATATTAATATTAACTCAACTCAACTCTCAACCCAATTTATTTCTAGAGCACTTTCATGCACCCACAATGGGTACCAAAGTGCTGTACATAAAAACACATAATACATGCAAACATACAAGGAACCAAAGTACATAAACTCACAACACATGAATAAAAGCTAAAGAAAATAAGTGTGTTTTCAGTGACCTCTGTAAAGACTCTGTAAAGAGAGTGGAAGATCATTCCAAAGTCTTGGAGCTGCTATTATTTTAAAAATATTTATTAAATGTTTTTCATAAGCATACATTACATTAATTTAAAAAATAATATATATGGCGACGCAGTGGCGCAGTAGGTAGTGCTGTCGCCTCACAGCAAGAAGGTCGCTGGGTCGCAGGTTCGAGCCTCGGCTGGGTCAGTTGGCGTTTCTGTGTAGCAAAAAGGTCGCTTGGTCGCAGGTTCGAACCTCGGCTGGGTCAGTTGGCGTTTCTGTGTGGAGTTTGCATGTTCTCCCTGCATTCGCGTGGGTTTCCTCCGGGTGCTCCGGTTCAAAGAAATGCGGTACAGGTGTATTGGGTAGGCTAAATTGTCCATAGTGTGAATGAGTGTGTGTAAATGTTTCCCAGAGATGAGTTGTGGCTGGAAGGGCATCCGCTGCGTAAAACACATGCTGGATAAGTTGGCGGTTCATTCTGCTGTGGCGACCCCAGATTATTAAAGGGACTAAGCTGAAAAGAAAATGAATGAATGAATGAATAATATATATACAGGGTACCCTGTAAATTATACAGTATATATATATATATATATATATATATATATATATATATATATATATATATATATATATATATATATATATATATATATATATATATATATATATATATATATATATATATAAGCTCTGAACTTTAACATTGAGGAACTAAAAGAAGGAACATCTATGAACTTCTTTTCTACTGCAAAAAAACTTTGTTAAATACTCTTCACATTGATTTATTACCCAAGGTTCCATCATGTTTACAGAATACAGATTTAAAAAATTGTGGTATTCTTTTTTTAATCACACTGTGTGTATGTGTGTATATATCCCAAATGATGTTTAACAGAGCAAGGAAATTTTCACAGTATGTCTGATAATATTTTTTCTTCTGGAGAAAGTCGTATTTGTTTTATTTTGGCTAGAATAAAAGCAGTTTTTAATTTTTTAAAACCATTTAAAGGTCAAAGTTATTAGCCCCTTTAAGCTATATTTTTTTAGAACAAACCATCATTATACAATAACTTGCCTAATTACCCTAACCTGCCTAGTTAACCTAATTAACCCAGTTAAGCCTTTAAATGTCACTTTAAGCTGTATAGAAGTGTCTTGAAAAATATCTAGTAAAATATTATGTGCTGTCATCATGACAAAGATAAAATAAATCAGTTATTAGAAATTAGTTATTACAACTATTATGTCTATAAATGTGTTGAAAAAATCTTCTCTTCGTTAAACAGAAATTAGGGGAAAAATAAACAGGGGGGGGGGGGGGGGGGGCTAATAATTCAGGGGGTTAATAATTCTGACTTCAACTATACATTTAGCAATAATTCTTTTTACCAATGGAGAAAAAAAATATAGGAACTCTTTATACTATTTACAATTTATAATAACATTTCCTCTAAATGTAAAGTTAAAATGACATTTAGAGCATTAAATGACAGTTGGTCAAAATAAACATTTATGGTATAAATCAAATGTGACATTGTATGGGTAAAAAATATAGATTTATCTTTTATGCAAAAAAAAATTATCATAAAGCATATTAATAAAGGTTATGTTCCATGAAGATTTGGCGTAAAACTAAAACTGCAAATACATACAACAAAAACAACTTACTTAATTAACTAAAGAAATTTTTTTTACCCTCAGATTATAGATTTTCAAATACTTGTAAAGTATTTCAGCCAAATATTCTTCTATCCTAACAAACCACACAACAATTGAAGGCTTATTTACAGAGCATAAAGTGTGTCTCAATTTTTAATGAGAGTTATGCCTGGTTTTGTGGTTTAGGGTAATAAAATTAACATTTTACTTAAACACATTCTTAGTAAATCAAGTAAACTTTGTATTGACTCTTTCTTTTACAAATACAGTAAGTCCAACTATTTTTTAGGTTAGCTAAACATATTGCCTCGGCTGGGTCAGTTGGCATTTTTGTGTGGAGTTTGCATGTTCTTCCCGTTTTCCCGTGGGTTTCCTCCGGGTGCTCTGGTTTCCCCCACAAGTCCAAAGACATGTGGTATAGGTATTAGGTAAGCTAAATTGTTCATAGTGTATGTGTGTGAATGAGTGTGTATGGATGTTTCCCAGTGATGGGTTGCTGCTGGAAGGGCATCTGCTGCGTAAAACATATGCTGGATAAGTTGACGGATTATTCCGCTGTGGCGACCCCAGATTAATAAAGGGACTAAGCCGAAAAGAAAAAGAATTAATAAAGTGCTTCAGACTGCATCACATAAAGTTGCAGCACCTGACATTGCTTCAAACTGGCCAGTGTGGCCTCACATTTTTTTCAGACGGCCTCACACCATATCACTCTGCCCCGAGCTGCTCCAGATCGACTCATATCACTTCTCACCACCTCACATTGCCTTAAACTCTCTCCCATCGCCTCACACTACCTGACATTTCCTCCAAAATAGCGAGAAGGGATAGCATGGCCATCCTGCTCACTTGCATCAGTGTCAGCACTGTCCCAGTTACCTGTCAGTGGAGAAAATGAGACCATGGTGATGCGCCGTCCATATAACAGCTGGTCTCAGTGCTGTTCAAGTCAGCAGCAATGAGGACGTGACTCAAGCAGAGCTGTGGTGTAAAGCCTTCAAAAGTCATGTGTGACCCTGAACCACAAAACCAGTGTTAAATTGCCAAAAATATACAATTCAGGTCAGAATTATTAGCGCCCCTGAATTATTAGCCCCCTGTTTATTTTTTCCCTATTTATGTTTAATATAGAGATTTTTTCAACACATTTCTAAACAATAGTTTTAATAACACATTTCTAATAACTGACTTCTATCTTCACCATGATGACAGTACATAATAGTATTTGATATTTTTCAAGACACTAGTATTCAGCTTAAAGTGACATTTAAAGGCTTAACTAGGTTAATTAGGTTAACTAGGCAGGGATGCGTTTCTGAAAACCCTCGTTAGCCAACAAGTTGTGTCGTTACAAACATAATTCATTGATTTGCTTGTGAAAACAAAAAACATAGCATAGCCTACGTTAATGCTTTTAATTTATAGTAGGTTATTTATTAAGTATCTGTACTGTATATGACATGGGCCTGTTGGTTAGAACATTTCTGCAGTGGTCTATTGTAAAAGTAGACTTTCAAAAAATAAATAAACAATATCCTAATAATAATAATAAGCATCATCATCATTATTAATATTATTATTAAAGTATGATTTTTTTATTTCCTAATAAATAATAAATATTGAATTTCATTTCTTAATAAATCGCCTCATTATTTATTTATATGATTTAAATATGATCTTAGAATATGTGTTAGCTTTTGTAAGTGATTTTATGTTTTAGAATAGAATCTGCAATATTCTCAATAATATTTGTGAAGGAAACACAGGCTCTATATGTGGCATTTAAATATATTTTAATTAATATGGAAAGCGAGTGCATGCTTTTTATCAAAACTGATATTGGATTTTTTTTAATGCGTGTTTGTGTAAAACAATATAATTTGCACAAAGAAATGATGGGGTTCTTCTCTAAAGAAGTTGTTACCACTCCGTTTAGAGCATCATTATGGGCATTTTACGTTACAACTAACGTGGTTCAAACGATGGATCTGCGACAGAGAAACTACGGTTTTGGGAAACACTCGTCACTATGTTGTTCTTTTTCCAAACAATGCATCATACTATAGTAGTTCAGCTGCAAGTTACGTCATTGTTTGCGAAACACACCCCTGGTTAGGGTAATTAGGCAAATCATTGTATAACAGTGGTTTGTTCTGCAGACAATCGAAAAAAGATTTAGCTTAAAGGGGCTAATCATTTTAACCTTAAAATGTTTGTTTTTTTTAAATAAAAACTGCTTTTATTTTATCTGAAATAAAAAAAAAAGATTTTCTCCAGAAGACAAAATATTATCGGAAATACTGCAAAAATTTCCTTGCTCTGTTAAACATCATTTGGGAAATATTTAAAAGAGGGGAAAAAAATCTAAGTGGGGTAATAATTCTGACTTTAACTGTATTATACGAGTCAAAATTATACATTTTTCTTTTATGCAGAAAATTCCATGAATATATTTAGTAAATTTCCTGCTGTAAATATCTCAAAACTCAAATCTTGTTTATTAATATTCCTAAGCACTTTATTTTGACAGTTTTGAAGCCAATTTTATCTGTTGTATCTTGGTCAAGTATTGTTCTTTTCTAAAAAAAAAAAAAAAAACATACATCAGCATAAAGCCTATTCAGTTTTCAGTTAATGTATAAATCTCAATTTCTGTAAATTGACACATATGATATACTGCCCACCTCCATACCACCTTTTGCAGCTAGTCCAACAACCAGTATTTGAAAAAAACGCGAGTAAGACCAAATCTTCTTTTAAAAAAGAAATACAAAACAAAAATACAAAGGTACATCCATGACTGCAATCTGACCTAAACGAAATGAATGACATCATGACGTATTACTGTCGGAAGCCAAAAATAAAGTAAGGTTTTTAAATTGTATTAATTATCAAATTATGCATTTTAGATAATACAATCACTATTAATTCTTATTATATTTCAAGATCTATTTTGACCATGTTTTAACCTTTATAACTAATTTATCATTACAAATGAAATATGCATAACTGGCTCTTACATCTTTAAATATGCTTGTTCACTTTGTTTCTCTCCTACTCTCATTTATCACCCTATATTTTTCAAATACAATTTAAAAGCAAGAAAAAGACATATGTGCTTGGGATAAGTTAAAAGTTTTGCATTGCATGCTTTAGTTGCGACTCTGGGGATTTCAGATTTAGCCATTGCCATCAAACAAAGCGGAATCATAGCAAGGTGTGCTTGTTTTGTGCCTACGCACAACATATATCATCAAAGGCTTCTATCTCGCAGTATCACATGAAACCATGGCACATATGGTCCCACACACACACCAATCTTACACTTCCATGTAGCAAACCTCCCACACAGGCTCTGGTAGGATTTACTCAAAGAGTGTTCTGGCAGATGGACAGATTAAGAAAGTTAATGCACTAAAACACTGTCAATATAACATTTCCTTACCTGTGCTTAAATTTAGACCTTCGCTGTGTACGCAGATGTCATTTAGATTTACAGGAAGATCCTCATAATTAGGTAATGATCTTGGAGAGGAACCAAGACTCCAAACCAGAACACTTTTTAAAAGTAAGTTTAGACCAGGTGTCAATCTATCTGTTGCTCTGACGACTGTATACGAAATTAATGAAAGCAGGAGAGCAAACACTTTGTGTGTAATCAATCAATATCTCGTGGTGTAAAGGTATTGAGTCGCAAAATAAACAAGCGATTTCTATCCCACTGAGGCTGTGTTCAAATTCCTCATTTATTTTAGCCTGTCTCGCTATCACACATACAGACGGCTTTCTCTCTCATTGGGATGCAGCTCCTTGCTTTAGCCCCAGCCCTAATTAAAGCATCCTTTGGGCCTCACTATGTGGAGCACCAAACCAGATCACATCTCTGGTGGGCTGAGGAGGAAAGAGGAAGTGAGAAAGAGAGGAACAAGTGAGAAAAGGTGGAGGGGCATCAAGATGTAGGCTTGATCTGACTGCAAATGTTGCCTTGGAGCCTGATGGCATGTTTCATTAAATTTGTCATTGTTTTTGTTTCATTAATGTTTTGCTATGTGGGAATTGCTAATGATTTTAAAACAATGGCGGATGATCTATAATTATTCTCAGGGCTCGTTTCATTCTAGATTGGCAAGCATTTTCAAAATTCCAAATGAACAAAATGTGCTTTTGTGTAAATAACTGATGGCGCGAAAATGTATAAGAGAGAATAGTGGGACGCTGTGGGTGCAAAAGACAAAGAGTTAGAAGAAAATATAGTGAGAGCAAGAAGTGGGAGGGAAGAGGAGAATTTTATGTGTGTCAGAGAATGGTTTAGCAACCTTGGCCTTCATAACTGAGATCGTTTGGTTACTAGGACTTGCTGCAAACTTTTTACAACCTAGATTTAATGTTTGAGGGCGCTCTAGGCTGTTGTTTGAAGGAGACTGCAGGCCTACTTTTTATCCAGATTATATATAAGCATAGGATTAATTCACATATTCTTGCAACTGTCATTTGAGTGTTCAGCGAAGGTTGGCAAGAGTATATAGTATGAACAAAAGCTAAGACTCGTCTGGATTGAACAGCAGATCTGAGTCTGGGTAGTCCTCAAATGTGTTCCATTTTTTCTTTGGTGTCTGGCACAATTCAAAAGCATTTTAATCTCCCATTTCTATACATATTTTCTTCTCTGACATACATTGGGCCTGGAATGCAGTTCTGAAATGGGAAACCTTGTATAGCTGGATGATTAATGATGTTTGTCATATCGTGATCCCCTCTTGCTGTCTATATGGAGGTCTGACAGATTATGTGGCAGGGTGAGATAAATGATCCCCATTCTGGAAAGCCTGTGCATGGCTCATTTACTATCATTCTAATGATTAGTAAAATGAAATCCAAGGGTAGGACACTGTTTGCTCTTACAGCTAATGAATGATTTGTTGGGAAATGGTCCAAATGGAAGTGGGATTCCCTGGTTTTATATAGGAGTTTCATCTGATATTACACAATAGTTTACAGCAGCATATATTAATATATTCAGGTATTTGTGCCAGTTTGTACCACAGACTGTAAAAGATATGGAGGTAGTATCCGTGATGCACCCATAGGTTTCTGAAGAACGCAAAAGAAGATACAAGTAGGCGTGGCCAACCGTCGCCGTTTTGTTCACGTGTCATCTCCCCGACCAGGGTTACCAAAAAAAGGACAAAGAGGCGGAGCGTGAGCGGAGCTACAGATGCCTGCTAGCATTTTGCTTAGACAGACTTTTCTTTGGAAGAAACGCTTAATACTTCATGTGTTCTGACCACATGTGCTTGGTTGTACACTATATCAATAAAGTGTTTAGACTTTAAAAAACACTGTTGTAATACATTGATTGTTCTTATGCTGTTTTCTACAGGAGGAAAGCGCAAAATTACTTCCAAACACTTAAAATATAGTCTGTGTTAGTAAATGCAAGACTATTTATGAAATCCAGGCATAACACTGTATGACAACGTTTCAGATGACTGTTCTAGAGCCTACAGCTAATAAATCTGTCAGATTCTGGAGTGCATTACAGGTCTAAAGAAAAATATAAATGATAAATGATCTTTAATAAAGCAAATACATTTATAGAGATGGTATAAGTATATAATTTCACTCACCTGGGAAATGGAGGCTACGTGAATGGTTTGTGAGCACAATTAAGTGCTCACACCATGCCATATCATCTGATAATTGTAAGAAATAATTCCAAAAAGCAACTGACTGTGTAAAGCCACATAAAATAAAACAAAAATACGCTGAGTTCATTGGCTAATCAGCCGGAATCAGCTAAGGTGAAGTGACGGAGACCAGCGAGACTTAGATGTCACTCAAGTAGCCACGTCCTTAATTATGCAGACTTAATATAACTTACTATAAATGAAACAGATGAGTTATAAAAAAATTCACCCCCCTCACAGTTGCCATGAAGGGTAATATTAGCTATATGAACCAAAATCTTTCTTTGTACCATGCTGTAAATCATGCTTTTTTTTCTGCTGTAAAGTTGGCCATTTTAACAGTGGACTCAATAGAAATTTGCTCTTTTATGGAGCCAGGACTAGCGGAATTTCGATGAATTGCAGTTTCAGTTACTTCCGTTGCCGCTTGTTTTGTACCAGCTCTTGCACCATGTCATCAGTGTCTGTAATGAAAATATGGACCAATTTAAAAAGACATGCATGAGATTTGAAATGCTTAAGAGTTATCAATTGTCATATGTTTTTTGTTGGCTATATATATTGTTTTATTATAATGAATGACAAGTATTATTTTTGAAAATGAGCTACATTTATCATTATTATTATCTATTTTTTTATTAAATTTGTTTAAAATTTTATATATTAAAATATTTTTGTATATTTGAATAGTGTATTGAAATACCAATAACTGTCTTTAATTTACATAAACTGTTTTTTTATTATACATTTTATTATGCATTGAATATTTCATCAGCAAAGAATCTGATTATGAAAATGAATAAAAACTTAGTTTTTTTTTGGGGGGGGGGGTTCAATTGTTTTAATTTGCTCTTTTGAGAAACTTTGATCATTTGCTGCTAAATTTAGCTTATATGAATTGTCTTTGTTTTATTTGACAGATTCAACAAAGAGGACTCCAGCACCTGTACTTCAACTCAAGAACAGTGGGAAAAATGCATCAGGCACTAACTCAGATATACCGGATATGAGCAAAAATGGGGACTCTGTCAGACACCATGACAAGCCAGCAGCTTTGACAGCCCAAGAGAAAATCCTTTTTTGCATATGTGAAAGAACATTCTTTACTCTCAATAACAGACTCGCATAAGAACACAGCCTTGTTTCATTTGATTTTAAAACACCCCTTTCTTCCCCAGTCCCATCATGAAGAGTGTTCTCCTCTTCCTACCCATTTTCCTGCTCTTATGCCCACCAGCACTGGTCAGAGGTGACTGCTGGCTCATCGAGGGGGATAAAGGTTACGTGTGGCTAGCCATCTGCAGCCAGAACCAGCCGCCGTATGAGACAATCCCACAGCACATCAACAACACAGTGCATGACTTGCGGCTTAATGAGAACAAGATCAAAGCAATCTTTTTCACCTCCTTGAGTCGCTTCTCAAATCTGACAGATCTCAACCTCACTAAGAATGAGATCTCATACATTGAAGATGGTGCATTTGCAAGCCAAGCAAATCTACTGATTCTGCACCTTGGATATAACAAATTAACTAACCTGACTGAAGGCATGTTACGAGGTCTGGGACGTATGCAGTGTCTTTTCCTCCAGCACAACCTTATAGAAGTTATTGCCACTAATGCTTTCTGGGAGTGCCCTAGTCTCAGCAATCTAGACCTGACATCAAACAAGCTTGCCCGACTGGACCCATCCACTTTCACTGTATTGAGCAGGCTCATGGGATGTGAACTTGCAGGAAACCCGTTTCACTGCGGCTGTGAGCTCTACAGCTTCCTAACATGGTTAGAAATCTTCAACAATGTAACACACACCTATGATCGACTTCAGTGCGAGACCCCACGGGAGATGTTTGGCTATCCATTGCTGAGTCCTGTGGGTGG
This sequence comes from Danio kyathit, assembly GCA_903798195.1. Taxonomy (NCBI): domain Eukaryota; kingdom Metazoa; phylum Chordata; class Actinopteri; order Cypriniformes; family Danionidae; genus Danio; species Danio kyathit. The sequence goes on along the minus strand of LR812521.1, from coordinate 43,506,239 downwards.
GCATGGACGAAGTGCTCGTCACATCCTGTCCTCAGTGTGCCGGGATGGGGTGCTAATTCCTGGAATGACATCTCTTCCACCTGATCCTGATTCTTCTGGCATGGAGCCTGGCATGTTTGAGCCCATTGGACCATACCATCAGCCCACAACTTCCTCGTCATCAGATAAACCGTTTAGTCCCAGTATCAAGCTGCAGCATGTGTCCCTTTCTGCTGCATCTCTTCTGATCCAGATTCCAAATCCATACAGCAAAATGTACATCCTGGTACAGTACAATCAGAGCTTTGTGTCAGATGTGATGAACTTGAAAAATAAAAAGGAAATGATCACCCTTAACAAGCTCAAACCAAACACCAACTACACCTTCTGTGTGGCGTCTATACGAAACTCCCAACGCTACAACCACACTTGTTTATATTTTTCTACACGAGCTCCAAATCCAGATGACTTGATGCCTCCACCATCCACAACTACCCACTACATAATGACCATTGTTGGCTGCCTATTTGGAATGCTTATTGTTCTCGGGTTTGTCTACTATTGCTTGCGAAGGCGTCGCCGTCAAGAAGAGAAAGAAAAATCCATCTGCGTGAAAAAGACTATTCTGGAAATGCGATATGGACCAGAGGTGGCAGCAGCAGTTGCAAATGACCCCACAGCTGTCCAGAAACTTCATGAGCAAAGCCACCATCAGCACCACCATGGCAAACTGCCCATGTCCTCCTCGTCCAGCTCTGCCATGCTTGGCCATGGTTCTGCCAACACGAGCTCTTCACGTCTTTCCTCCATCCCTCAAGTAGAGAAGATGGCAACTGCCTTCTCAGAAGCCATGGGGTCTAAAGGCAACTATATGGATATTAGGACCTCTGTAGGAGGAGATGAAAGGGGGAGAGATGGGGGTGTGGTGCATGGTCTTCGGGAGGAAGACCTCAGGGGGGATGATGGAAGTGACCTGGGCGATGACTCAGATGATGATGGTCGAGGATCAGCATCTGAGATTTCAACCATTGCGATGGAAGTGGACAAGGTAAACCAGATCATTAACAACTGCATCGATGCGCTCAAACTAGACTCTGTTACAGCATCTAGCATTTCCACCACAGTAAGTGGTCCCACATCACCCCCACCTACTTCTACCTCCTCCCTGACGAAAGGACTGATTCCTATCTCTAGTAGCATGAGTGATACCTGCCAAGTCCTGCCCTCCCCAAAGATCCCTCCTCCACCCCCTCTTCCCTTCCCAGCTCCTCTGTCTGAGAGACCTGGGATCACAGGGGGAGGGTTTGTGTCACCACCATACCGTCCGCCTCCCCCAGCTTCCGCAGTGAGGCCTATTCAAAGACAGATGAGTGCTGATGCAGCTGTCATCGTTTCCTCTGCCAAGAGGCACTGCCGCCCTTCTAGTGGGAAAGCTCGTGTGTACAGCTTAGATGTTCCAGAACCTCACAGCCCAGATCCATGTCACTATACAGACAAGGGCAGTCCATTGGGGTGTGGTGAGCCCCTAGAGAGGCTCCCATTAGTAGGTAGTGGAGGAGGTGGTGGCTGTAGCATAGATGGTGGGACTGTAGATGGGATGGCCCTTCAGCAGCACCTGGAGGTGCACCCAGACTACCACTGTGCCGAGCATCGTCACTCAGTCCCTGCCCTTTACTATGAGGGCTCTCATGATTCCCCAGCCCAAAGGGTGTCCTTTCTTAAGCCGCTGTCACGCACCAAGAGAGACGCTGCTTCCTACTCTCAGCTCTCTCCACGTCACCACAATTACTCGGGCTACTCCTCAAGTCCAGAATACTCCACCGAGAGCACCTTGCGCATCTGGGAGCGTTTCCGACCCCACAGAAAAGGTCCACGTGAAGAGTCCTGTTATGTAACGGCGGGAAACGCCTTGCGAAAAAAGGTCCAGTTTGCCAAGGGAGAGGACTTGCATGACATCCTTGATTACTGGAAGGGTGTGTCCGCACAGCAAAAGCTGTAATCTATGGGACTGCGTGGATACACAGCGCAGGTCTCCTTCACTGCCTGATGAACCGGGAGAGCAACAGGTTATGGCTGCAGTGGTCAAAACAGAGCCAAGTGTGTCAGGGTTTGAGGACAAGTCTTTTAATCTGGTTTTGTACAGTGAGCCAGAAAGAGAGCAAAAGAGCCTGAGGATACACTGTATACATAGGATAACATTCAGCGATTTTATTTGGAGCAATGACAATTGTCATACTCTCTGGGAAACGATGCGCTTATCATTTGTCAATATTTGAAATAATTGTATTTTACTCTGCATTCATCTGTGTATTCATCATTCATATCAATGGCGAGACCTTTGTAACCTGAGCCCTCATTCAGCCTGAAAGAAAATCTTTGTTTATAACTCCCACTCAAATCATAGGCCATTACATCCATTTGTTAGGCAGGAATGTGAAAGAATGTGTGGTTTAGGAGGATAAAATGATGTGCTGATTTTCTACAAACCTGTCAAAAGCAGTTTCCTCCTTCCATACGGCAGAGGCTGTGCACAGGGCATCCAAATTTACATTTCAATAGCACTCCTCGAGAAATATAAAGGAATAGAGAAGGGAAAAAATAAAAAAAATGAAACCGAAGAATCTCCCAGGGGAGCTCTGGAATAGTCAGTCGTGTTTGGCAGCTGCTTGCCGTGCTGAGCAGGATGACATAAATAGTGCAAGGGGTGCTACAGAAATACTGTAGATTTACCAGGCAAAATGCATAGGTCTGTGATTTAAGATTAAAAGACATAGCTTTGTGCATCACTGATGCATTATTAATAGCATTTCCATATCAGAGGTTACCCTGTCACCTGTATCACAGCACGAGCATGAAGTGGCTGTCGACAGCAGAGGTTTATGTATTCTGTTCCTCTGCCCTAGGGTCACTTTGTTTAGTCCAGTAATTGGCTATTGAAAGCCTGTTGCTGACAGCTGAGACACTCAATGGCCAAACTGACCTAGACCCCGTTGTGGCACTTTTTAAACAACACTTTATATGACACCTTTTTCCAGGCTATTTGTTTATTTATTCAAGGGAATTATTATCCATGATGCTGACACAGAAATGCAGACAAGCCTAGAGCAAGATTCAATTCAATTCAATTAAAAATAAGTTATCGACCTTCAATGTTAACAGTAAAACTAAAGCACTTAATCTCAAATACAGATCGCAGAACCCTTTTGATCTTAGAATACATGATTTATTGTAAAAATGACAAATATCATTAACCCCAACACCTTTGTCAGCCGTTATGTTATTAATGTCCAGTTAGATTAGACTAACTAATTATAAATGAACCAGGGCTATATCCTTTAGCATGCAAGGGTAAGCAGCCAAGACCTACAATTTGATTAAAAGAGATCACTCTCTCTTCTTCTCTCTCCGTGACCACGTTCAGCCTACAATTTCATGGACCAATAAACCAAAAAATTTGATTAGTGGCACTGTGGGGAAATATACATGTGTTTACAATGCAGTCGCATACTCAAATGACAGGAGAGACGTCCAACAGTCACATCAAATGGTGTTAATTATAAATGTGGTCCGAATACATACATGGCTTAAAGGAATAGTTCACCCAGTTACTCACCTTTAGGTCTTTTTAAAATGACATGGGTCACTTTCTTCTGTAGAACACAAAAGTGACATTGTGAAATGGGTTTTCCATCCTCTTTTCCGTACATATGCGATGAATGAGAACTGAAGCTTTCTACAGTAACTTTAAAATAGCCTGTTTTCCAAAGCTGTTGTACGTCCTCAAAAGACTTGAAATATAGCATATGAATCATATAAACCACCTTCATTATACTTTTATGCTTTTGCATCCTGTTTTGGAGCTTAAAAGCTGCAGTCCCCATTCATTATAATTTCATGGAAAATGGGAAATGTTTCAGACTTCACAATACAGAATGAAAGAAAAACACGTCGCAACAACTTTTGAGTGAGAATGTGAGAACGTTCTAAAGGTAAACTATTCCTTTAACCCTAATTGGACATCCTATTAACTGCACTTTGCCAGGCACTTACTTTGACGTTACTATCAGCGAAACATGTCTGTGTATATCTGGCTTGAAAATCATGTATTAGATTTAATCAAAAAGCGCTCATGGTGTTCGCATTAGCCGGCAAACCTGTTTATTCTGCATCAGGTGTTTTCGTGCCTTCAGTAAAAGGGTCCATTATTTGTTAGTTCTTGATTTCTGTGCTGTTTTGTTCATATTGTGTAAATCACACCATATCCCTTACAGAATAAGGGTCATCATTGTAAATATGTGTTTATATACCATTCTTATCTTATTTCTTGATTAAGATTTTTCATTGTAAATATGGGATAGATACCTGCCAACATTGGACATACACTCAGGCACAATGTTTCTTCTCATTTTGGGGGACATTTCTCTCATAAAAAAAGCTAAGGTACAGTATGGCGAAAGGTGTTTTAAAGGATGCTTGGATTACACAAGGAGGAACAGCAGCAGCTATAACAGATGTGGATTATTAGGGAACTGTGTGTACATTTACACAACACTACACGCAGATCTTTTAGAAAGAATGGACCCTAACATTCTTGGGCATCTGAAATGAACCCACAAAGGACTGCTACCGGAGGCTTACTGTGACATTTTCCTTTATGAACTTCATTTTAAAACCACTTGGACTGGCCATAAGGAACTAACCATGAATGCTCAATCAAAAATGACTGTTCATTTTTATAACAGTAAAATCGGATGCCCAGCTTTATATGGTTTTTATTGTGCCTCCCATCATAGACAAAGAAAAAAAAAGACTTGCACTCCTGTACAAATGCTTATCAGCCATTTTCGCAATGAATTCATGGTTGAAGAACAAAAGAGGGAAGTGATTTGGCATGGCATCTCTAAGATTCTTGTTTTACATATTAATTGAAAATATGAACTTGCTGTTTTTTATTATTCTTCATGACGCTCTCTTGCTCAAGGTCGTTTTCCTTCATTATTCTCTCAACGTTTCCCATTTGTTCAGGACAAACAAGCAAATCAATTCCTTCAGTTTAAGATCTCCTTTAATACATTTTATATCTGATCTTTATTCAAACCCACTTTTTGTTTAGAGTAAATTCTTTAATTTAATGAACTTGGCCTTTATATCTTTGCTTGACAAATCATGGATAATTACCCAGTTCAGCCAAATTATGTGTTTTTTAATACCCTTAAAGAGCTAACAGACTAAAAGATTCCTTTGTTTTAACACTGAATCGATCGCAGTTGATGTTTGGGGTTAAAGTTTTGATTCTTGGAGTTCTTTTTTGTGTGTGTGGTTAAAAAATGCATGTGTCATTATGCTAGTTTCCCTATAATGTTTGATTTTGTTTTCAATTTGACATTTAAAAGTCCCTGAAGAAGTTTTGTGTTGGCCTGGTCTCCTCAGTGTCTGGTGTTGCATAATTGAAGATGTTCAGTGTCGTACTTTAATAGTCTTTTTTCACACTAATAGGCTTTCTGAAGGCCCTTTCACTAAAGTTGTGTTAAGGAAGTTGGTTTTGCTAAGAGTAGAAAATACTTTGACATTAATCATTGTCAGCTTTCAGCAACATTACACAAAGCGTAAAGTGGATTACTCTTCCACAGCAGTTTTTACTTCTTCTAAGCTCTTTAGCCTGCTTTTTTTAGTGTTAGACACTATGGAAGGAGATTGGCTTGAGGAGAGCACAAGAGATATGCTTTAATGCTTTGAAACGAGATTTTCATTCCAGCCTCATTTCTTTCTATGGCCTTGGAATTGCATGACAGTAACAAAGGTGAACATTTTAGAGGTAATTAACTAGCCCCGTCACATCATAAATCCCCGTTTTACTTCTTTAGAAACCGTAAGGTTGCTTTGTGTCCAAAGTCTTCGCTTATTTGTATTTCAGTTCTCAGTTCTCTAATGAACACATTTAAAAGCAATTACTTCATTATAGAAGAACAGAATCCATATTAATAATTACTCAGGACCAAATAATGTTCGTCAAGCTTATTATTTCTCCTTTACGCCACTAAATCCTGTACAAACTAGGTTCAGTCAATGGGTTTTGCTGGTACTGTACAGTATGTCTTTGTAGGTCTTCCACATTGGCTTTGGCCGTCTTTGTTCATACTCAAGCCTAGAGTAAATCACTGCGAGGGTCTCTGGAGTCAGGATAATTGTGCCTGTTTTATGAAGCTTTTAAGTCGTTTTCTCCCTCTTTGCGCAGCATTCTGCAGTGTTTTCCCTCTGATATTCTCCACTTGTTTGTTCTTTTCTCTCAAATGTTCTGTGAATTCCTCTGGTTTGACGAAGGGGTGGAAAACATGAAGGATTGCGTGAAACACGCTGTAGGACAGATAAACACGAATGTTTAGAAGTAGTGGAGACAATAAAAGGGCCGGTTGCTGTGCTACTCTAACTTGCAGCCTAGGGACTTTTATAACCTAATTAAGGCATAAATCTTTATATTAAACTGTGATGGAGAGACAAAAGCATGTGTGAGACTTTTTTTTCTTTGCAAGAAGCTGCAAAGAAAGAAGTGCAGGTTAACTGCGAATAAGCTCATCGCGGTGGTTCGAAGTATGGCGGTGTGATGATGAAAAGCACATTAAACACTCAAGATCAGGAGGAGACTGTAAATCAGGGCTAGAGATGATACGGCGAGTGTGTAGGAGTACTTTAAAAGGAGAGAAAGGAATAGAGTAGAGAGAGGAGTAGAGTACACAAGATGCATCAGCTTCATAATGACTGGAGCTTTGAATATATAAACATGCACGATCTGTAATGTTGAAGTCAAATAAATAATGATGCAAAGACTAATGGGCGCATGATGAAACAACCTTCGACCATTAGATAGTTTCAACTCCTTTTGAAATCATAGGCCAATTAGACCCACATGTTTGTGTGTTGTTTATTAGTTCAGCTGAAAAGGATAGTTCACCCAAAATATCAATATTTATCCATATATAGTTCTTGTTCTGTTTTGTTTGATTTGCTTGATTTTTTTAATTTATTTATTTATTTTTTTATTCTGTTCCAGCAAACATTTTTGTGTTTAATGGATGTCTAATAAACATAGACAGCTTGGCTAAAACTAGACTAAATTTGGGCTGTCAGTAAAATTCTAATAGACATCTAAGAATAGCCCAAAACTAGACTAGTCGTCAAATAGACAGATTAGACACACTTTATATGTGTAGTCATTAATTTCTGTTTATTTGACGACTCTCGTTTTGGCCTATTCTTAGACATCTATTAGACAGCCCAAATTTAGCCTTGTTTTAGCCAAGACGACTATGTTTAGACATCTATTAGACATCCATTAGACGTCTTTTAAAAACAAAAATGCTTGTGTAGCATAAATAAATAAATAAATAAAACGAGTCAAAATTAAAGTATGTATTATACACACTGTTACACTTGCTGGGTTTTGTTTGGTTTTCTTTGACCAGATTGTGTTTTGATTGGTTTGGTGGACTTTATATGCTTTGGTTTTCTTTGCTTTTGTTTAGTTTGTTCTCTTTTGTTTTGTATGGATTAGTGTGGCTTTTATGTGGTTCTGTTTTGCTTGCTTTAGATATGTATGTTTGTTGCTTTTAAAGGTTCTGTTCAGTGCTTAATTTGTAAATTAGTAATTCCCGGAACAAAACCTCGGAATAAAAGTTACTGTGACCGACGTCCACCACACAATTTCAGTTTTCCCAAAACATGACGTCATTAAACGGTGATATCGTAAAAAAAGAGCATCACATTTCTGAATGGTCTTTAATTATTTTGTGTCAACGTTTAGATGTCTAGACGTCTATTAAACACACAAAATGTTAGCTGGGAACAGAACAAACAACAACAAAAAACTAAAGCAAGAAAAACAGAACAAAAAATATATGGATAAATAATGATATTTTGGGTGAACTATCCTTTTCAGCTAAACTAATAAACAACACACAAACATGTGGGTCTAATTGGCCTATGATTTCAAAAGGAGTTGAAACTATCTAATGGTCAAAGGTTGTTTCATCATGCGCACATTAGCCTTTGCATCATATTTTAGCTTCTTAACATTCCCACATGTCTATTAAGCATTTCCTACGATTTGTGATTTTTGTGGACTTTATATGCTTCGATTTTCTTGGCAGTGACGCGGTGTCGCAGTAGGTAATGCTGTTGCCTCACAGCAAGAAGGTCGCTGGTTCGAGCCACGGCTGGGTCAGTTGGCATTTCTGTGTGGACTTTGCATGTTCTCCCCATGTTCGCGTGGGTTTCCTCCGGGTGCTCCGATTTCTCCCACAAGTGCAAAGACATGCAGTACAGGTGAATTGGGTAAGCTAAATTGTCCTTAGTGTATGAGTGTGAATGAGAGTGTATGGGTGTTTCCCAGTGATGGGTTGCGGCTGGAAGGGCATTCCCTGCGTAAAAACATATACTGGATAAGTTAGCGGTTCATTCTGAAAATGAATGAATGAATGATTTTCTTGGCTTTTGTTTCTTGTATTTTGTTTTGTATGGATTAGTGTGGCTTTTATGTGATTCTAGTTTGTTTGCTTTAGATATGTATGTTTGTTGCTTTGAAAGGTTCTGTTCAGTGCTTAATTTGTAAATGAATAATTCCCGGAACAAAACCAAAAAATAAAAGTTACCATGACCGACGTCCACCACACAATTTCAGTTTTCCCAGAACATGACGTCATTAAACGGTGTTAGAGCATCACATTTCTGAATGGTCTTAAATTATTTTGTGCCATGTATAATGTTATAGGTCAGTCATGGATAATAAAAACATGTAGCTGCAAACATACATCTTATGAACAATCACTATTCAGTTCACTTCACTATGTATAAGTATTATGTATTAAGTGAAAAAAAAATAATTAAATGACTCACTCTGTCTAATCTTCAAGAATAGCCCACAGTTAGCTCTTCTGTCATGTTTTCTGGCTGACTTGCGATCCCTTTGCTTCTGTCTCCTGCTATCCTGATCCATTTGCGCAGTTTCATCTTCTCAAGATCTCTATGGATCAGACTCATTATCAGATTTACTCGTGATTTTAAAAACTGAAAATAGGCGTGACTGCCTCTTTGCTATTTTGAAAATGCAAATATTATTTAGGTTGGCCACTATGCTGTTATTTATTTTCACTGCTTACTGAGCGCGTAACAATCAACAGCCAATGAGAGTGATTGTCAACATAAGAAAGCCGATTGGCTGAAAATATTGTTGAGGGCAGTCCTTAATTTGTAAATGTATAATTTTCGGAACAAAGCCAGGAAATAAAAGTTACAGACATCCGCCACACAATTTCAAAATACAATAAATAAATTATCAAATTTCTGAACGGTCTTTAATTATTTTGTGCAATATAATGTCATGGGTCAACAAACACATGAAACTTCAATATCCAGTTTACTAACACAACTGACATTCAGTTCACCATTATGTGCCAAGCGAAAATGACTCACTCAGTCCAATCTTCAAGAAGAGCCCACATTTAGCTCTTCCATCATGTTTTCTGGCTGCCATGTCATGTGATCGCTTTGCTTCTGTCTCCTGCTTTCCTGAACCAGGGGCACAGTTTCATCTTCTCGAGATCTCTTTTGATCCGGCTCATTATCAGATTTACTCATGGTTTTAAAAAAATTATATATGCTTGACTGCCTTTGGCATTTTGAAAATATAAATATTATTTATGTAGGCCACTATGCCATTGTTTTTTTTTTTGTTTTTTGTTTTTTGCTGCTCACAGCGCATGAAACAATCAACATGACAAATGTATTGCCAAATCCTTTATAAAATGTATTTAATTATTAAACAAAAAAAGAAACAAATAATAAAAAAAACATAGTAAAAACAGTAAAAAGTAGTAGTAGTAGTAGTACAAAAAAAGATTATATGTATATATGAGAGATTATATTATAAAAGATATATATATATATATATATATATATATATATATATATATATATATATATATATATATATATATATATATATATATATATATATATATATATATATACACACAGTTGAAGTCAGAATTATTAGCCCCCCTGAATTATTAGCCCCCCTGTTTATTTTTTCCCCCAATTTCTGTTTAACGGAGAGCAGATTTTTTCAACACATTTCTAAACATAATAGTTGTAATAACTCATTTCTAATGACTGATTTATTTTATCTTTGTCATGATGACAGTAAATAATATTTGACTAGATATTTTTCAAGACTTCTATACAGCTTAAAGTGACATTTAAAGGCTTAACTAGGTCAATTGGGTTAACTAGGAAGGTTAGTGTAATTAGGCAAGTTATTGTATAATTATGGTTTGTTCTGTAGACTACTGAAAAAAAAATTGCTTAAAGGGGCTAATAATTTTAAAATGGCTTTAAAAAAATTAAAAACTGCTTTTATTCTAGCCGAAATAAAACAAATAAGACTTTCTCCAGAAGAACAAATATTATCAGACATACTGTGAAAATTTCCTTGCTCTGTTAAACATCATTTGGGAAATATTTAAAAAAGAAAACAAATTCAAAGGGGGGCTAATAATTCTGACATCAACTGTATGTTCTTGTCAATGAAGTTCTAGTTGTAATTGTTATTATTATGTTTTCAGGATGGGTGGTTTTCCCACAAGCTTCACTTGCACTCATTCACATCCTCTCTCTCACACACAAACACACACACACATGTAGGTATTCACCACGCACAAGTTAATGCTGGATCCATTAAAATAAATACCGGAATGTAAAACACAAATATCTGGCATTTTCGGGAACAGGATCTGGCTCAAATTAAGCACTGGTTCTGGTTTGTTTTGGTAGGTTATGTTTTGTTTCTGTTTGTTTTTTCTTTAATTGTTTTATTTTCTTTGTTGTTTGTTTTTAGTTTGCTTTGCTGATTTGTTTTGATTGTCTGTTTAATGTGGCTTTTGTTTTCTTTTGTTTTTTCTGTTTTTGTTTTTTATTTAAATTGTTTTGTTTAGTTCTGTCTTTTTGGAGCTATGGTCTCAAGGAAAAAAGCAGATGCAGATTCTTACAAAAAATATGACTGCTCACAGAATTGTCATTTTTGGATGAACTACAGTTTCGTGCTCTCAATCACAAATCGTGGGAAATGCTTAATAGACACGTGGGAATGTCAAGAAGCTAACTAGGATTTTCCCAGCGACTCACACGAGGGAATCACACCAGTTAATCCTGGATATTGCTTCATCCCCCTCCATCACTCGCTTCTCAATTAACTTCAGACTCCATCAGCCTGATGTGGCCCTGTAATCTTCCACTCATTCCCACCACAGTCTCACTCTCCGTCTGCAGGCCGTCATGTCAAGATAAAGGCAGAATCACTCACACAGTCAGACAGCAGTTGAGAAAGTGTAATGAAACCGTGTATTTTAAGATCCACAAAGACTTTGTTTCGATGCCTGATGCAACAGCAGTGTTGGACGCTTGGGGTTTTTCAAATGTCTAAAAATAAGGGTTTACAGGGAAATGTTTTTTTTTTAATGCGGAGGTGAAGTCAAAACTATGTTTCAGCATAGAGGGGCTTGTTTAATTATTTATTTATTATTATTATTATTAATTAATTGTATTATTTTTCAATAGATGCACATCTTAGCATGTATAAATGAAAGTAGACTGAATGTGACTTTCACAGTCTGACTTTGGCACATTGTAAAGCGGGTAGGAATCTGCGAGTAGGAGTTTGTGGGGGTGGTGTTCGGGTCTACTGTCGTTCATTCGATTATTTTTACAGTCAATTCCGACACTCTAATAATGTGTTTTGCTAAACCTAGGGGTTAAACGCACAAAAGGGTGACAAGGGCCTTTTACTTTTCATTTTGTTTTAATCCTCCAGTATAATAATCCCCTTACATGATGGTGGCATGCAGTTGGCGGGTCTGTCTGTGCGCTCTTGAGCATCTTAGAGCCTTCGCCTGTCCCAAAATGTGGCTCAGGAACTTTTATGACAATGATTATTCATTTGCATCTTCTTTTTGCTAGCCCTCCTTTCACAAACATGATTTACTGCTCCAAACAAACAGGAGGTAAATAGAATGAAAAAATAGCTATATTTGTGAACTTTGTATAAAAAGAGATCAAATTTGTTTTTGTCACTGAAGTTGTAAGTGTTAATATTATGTTTTCGGGATGGGTGGTTTTAAGGATGATCTTGTATATCTTTGGTCTGAGTTAACAGAATGATCAACGTTCAAGCTGAGACCATAGAAAGTGGCGAAAAAGAAAAAAACAGTGTTATGTTTGCATGATTTCTTGTATTTTTCAAAGAGATAAATTATATTGTTGTGTATATTGAGTGGATATATGTTGCAAACAAAGCAAAAATGATGAATCATTCTGAAGGATGATACCGAGGTTTATTATAATACCTCAAGAATGCTGAACTACTTCCATTGCTGTCACCGAAATACAATTTCAAATCAAGAAAATAAAAAAGCTGCCTGAAACAATGCCATGGGGAAGCTTTGTACTCTGCTTTACAATTGCCAACAGCAAAAAAAAAAAAATGGATATGTCGGTCAGGCTTGTTTAGTGCCAAAATAAGACCTTTATCACTTATGGTTATTTCTCTGCGATGAAAAAGAAAGTCAATTCATCCTCTGCAGAAGCCAGCGCTGCCCAGCAGACTCCAGATCAATAATGGAGAGTATACGGCACATCCACTACATTAACCTTGCAGGTGTCCCGCCGTAGACCCTCGCCTCTGCCGGAGAAAAACATTCTGCTGTGCACGGCTGCTCATTGAATCAATGATAAGCAAACATGGGCGAACGAGCGTTTCGGAGAAGCCAGTGGGTGGACTGGTGTTCGGCAGTGAAAGAGAGGTACTTAGAAAGGGGATGGTCCGTCCGGGCTCTGGTCTCTGGAGGATGTCGTTTTCTATTTTGAAGAGGCCTGCATTGATTATTTAAGGCCGAGAAGCCACGACGGCATGTCTTGAGCCAAACTACAACACCAAGCTAATCGCGTATGAACTCCTGCCAGAGCCTCTTTAGCTCATTCTGTTCTTTGAGCACTATATATACACCAATAAAGACCGTCGAGTTACTCAGTCATGCAGTATTTTATTGATTGAGTTGTAAGACGCTGAAGAGGAAAGAGAAATGTTTGATTGCTTTCCGCGAGTGGAAACCAAAGCTTTTCCATGGCAGCTCACAAAACGACTCCAGCTGTGAGCTTTAAAATAGTTTGATATTGGGTATTGTAAGAAGCTGGATTATCGGTTGCCAGATATGACGGAATTGTAAATGAATTTCAGCCATTTTAAAGAGCCTCATCAACAGTTTTCTTCAGATCTGCTGTACAGTGTATTTGCCTCTCTTTATATCTATGGAATGGATCTCAAGAAGAACAAAATTTCTTTGATGTGAACGGGGAGGGGGAAAAAATCCTCTGAAATGGTTTGCTTACATTTATTTTGCTGGTAATTACAGTATATCTTACATCTTCTCCACCATGGATTCTGTACAAAAGATCTATTTCTATATTTGCAATAAATTTGTAATAAAAAAAGAAGTTGCTTTCGTGTTGTTTTATTCACACAAGAGGCTGTTGTGGAAGCTTGCCAGAAATCCTTTAAAAATGCACTGGTATTCTGTGACTGTCGTCTCTGTGGTTTTGGTCTGGCCAGAGCTGTGAGTGTTGCTAAAGAAAGCTGGTAAGTGACTCTTTTGCTCGGTTTAAAATCAGTGCTTGAATCAATGAAAATAAGTGAGAACTGTCATGCATACAGAGCATCTTGCAAAGCCAAACTTTTGCTTTGGCATAAATGTTGCTTCACTCCACAGCATATTCTGGCCGAAGCTGCCCCCGCGAACAGGAGAAACTGAAACGTTTTAATGTTTTAAGGGCTGCTCAATATAAAATCAGTAGTTGAGTCTGTATATCTATCTATCTATCTATCTATCTATCTATCTATCTATCTATCTATCTATTCATCTACATTCTCAAAAATAAAAGTACAAAATCTGTCACTGGGGCAGTATCTTTTCAAAAGGTACATTTTTGTTGCTAACAGGTCCTTAAAAGATACGTATTAATACCTATAAAATACAAATGTGTACCTTACAGTAACTTATGGTACAAAAGTCAACCTTAAAAGTACAAAACTGAACCTTAAAGGTACAAAAGTGTGCCCATAAAGGTACTAATGTCCACCAGTATGGTACAAAAGTGTACCTTTTGAAAAGGTACCACGCCAGTGACAGATTGTGTACCTTTATTTCTGAGAGTGTTCCCACCCAGCAGACACACAACGTCATAAGGCATTAATATTAGGTTACAGTCAGTGCTTAATTTGTTAATTGCGAGGTCCCGGAACAGATCGGGGTAACGGACCAGGCATGTTACCAGAGGATGTAGAGGTGCCTCGGGGTATTCGCCCCGGACGAATGCGGGGGGTAGGGTTGTGAGGTGGCAGGGCGTTGGATGGCGGAGTGGTGTTGCGGACGTAAGTGAAGAGTTGGGGGATTTGTCCAACCGAGGATCAAAACATGACCTCTCTGGACAGAAATTTAAAACATGGACCAATCGCTTGCTTTTTTAATGTCTAATCATCTTGTTTAATCCCCCCTCTTTTCGCAGCGCTGTACGACAAGAATTTTGCAAGAGCAAACTCTAGTGTGAACGCAGCTTAAGCCCTGGTTACAGTAGATTTATGTTGTCAGGTGACCAAAATTCAATGTCTAGCCAGCATCTAAGGACAATGTTATTTTGACGTCTAATAATGACGTCAAATTACATTGATATTTAGTTGATTTGAGGTTGTATTGAAAAGTGACCAAATCCCAATGTCGAGCATCTTAAACCAACATCATATCTGTCAAACCCTCGGCTTGCTCCCGCAGTCCCAAAGACCCCAGCCAATCACCAGCCACCACAGACCACTCACGTGAACCGTCACCTGAATATTAACAGCCGGCACCTGCAACCCCAATCACGAACTCTCTATAAAGTTTCACCTCCTTCAGTCACTCACCGGCTGGAAACAATGTCAGATGGTCATCCCCATCGGCTCTCCTGTGCTCTTCCATGAACCTGCTCAAGGGAAGTTCTCTCCTATGCTCTTCCGTCGATGTCCCCCTTTCTCCTGTGGATGCAAAGCAACCTGCTCAAGGGAAGTGTTTATATGTGTGTGCTAGGAACTGAACTTACCTCTTTGAACTTTGTGTGTGAGATCCTCTCACAGCATCGCCACTCATCTGCTTCATCCTCTGCTGTTGTTGCTCCTCTTGAATAAATAGCTTAAAGAATTAACCTCCTTTGTCTTTCTTGTGTGGCCGTGACAATATCGACATCACATACTGACATTTATTTGTCAGGTATGGCAACCAAAATCCAACGTCTGATAGACGTCATATTGGGAACGTCCACACAATGTCAAGCTGTAACATAATTAGACATTGATATTTGGTTGATTTTTAGGTTGTTTTGAAAAGTAACCAAAGTCCAACATTGAGCCAACACCTTAAACCAATGACATACTGACGTCAAATACTGACATTTATTCGTCAGGTATGGCAACCAAAACCCAATGTCGAGTCAACATCTTAAACCAATGTCATATTAATGTCAAATACAGACATTTATTCATCTGGTATGGCAACCAAAATCCAACGTCTGATAGACGTCATAGTGGTGACCACACAACATCAAGCTGGAACATCATTAGACGTTGAGTTTAGGTTGAACGTTGGATATTGACATCGGCTTGATGTTGGCTTCTGACGCCAAGCCAATTTTCATTTCTAAACAAAATTCAGTTTAGTTCAGTTAATTTCCACTTTATATTGTAATTAAAAATATTTATTTAATATAATCTTTCAAACTACTTAAATGTCAAATGTCCTCCAGTGTAAAGTCTAAAACATCAAAAGTTGTTGAAGCAGAGATAAAAGTCTATAATGAAGTTAACAGAAGCAAATGGAAAACAACCATAAAACACAAAATACTGACTGATGAGTAACAAATGAATGTTGGAGCAGATGCAACGGTAACACTTTATTTTGATGGTCCATTTGAGTATTAGTAGACTGTCTGCTTAATATCTGTTGATACTGACATTTAACAATCCTTCAACAGACATTTAACTGACTATAAGAAACTTTGCAATTACATGTCAACTTACACTAACCCTAACCCCAACCCCAACCCTAACCCCAACCTAACAGTCTACGTATAATCTACTGAGAATTAGTTGCAATGTATCCTAAATTCAACAAACGGATCATCAAAATAAAGTGTGACCGATGCAACTTAAGAATTGGAAAACATGTAAACTTTCTGATTACCATTTAGATATATACCAGGTTAAACATGTTTTTTCATAACGGGATCATTATTTGATGAATAGCTGCACCAGTGATCAATATGCACTATTTTATTTCCTGGTGGACCAATGAAAGCTTTTGCATCTTTTCAGTTGGAATTTATTATTAGATGGTCTGTGAACTTGTTTGATCAAACCATATGAAATTTATAAAACAGTTCTTGTCTTTGATTCTGTTGGTTGAGATTCAAAAACACTGTTACAAACACAGACGTGCAGTCTCATATCATCAGTACTGCAGCACTGCATCTGTGTGTTTGCTTCAGTTCCATACATGTGTTTCAGCAAAATTAACTCTTCAATACTTATTTCAATTACGAATGACCCCCAACTGGTGTTATGTTGCATCATCCACCTTGAATTTTCTAGATGCTGTTAAAAAAGGAGAAATGCTGATAAATGTCAGATTTACTACCTGTGTGTGCGTGTATATAAATCCACAGTTCATTTGAAGGCTGAGGGCCTATAACTAAGTTTGAGAGCAAGAAAAAAAGTTACATTTTTTTTAGACAGTATGACACTGTTTGTTCATTAAGTTATTCTGTTTAATGACACTTTGACTATACTGTAGGAACTAGTACTTTTCCACAAGCTGGTCTGCATTAACATATTAGAGTACTCTGCTAAAATATACATGAGAAAATATCATACTGTATATTGAGTTTTAAACATTACAATGGTAAGATTCAGTCTGACTTCGTAGGAACATTCTATTGCCTTTTAATGTGATTATTGGGGACTATTTTTCTAATTAAAATATGACATTTATAGTATATAAAGAAATGTATTTATACATATTGCCTTTAATATATGTATTGTGTGGTAACAGTTTTATAAAATAAATAAGCCCAGTAAAGCTGTGATGATTAGGTATGACGCACAGCTTCTTAAGGCTTATTGCTTTAATAAGCATTAATGGTTCTTTTGTGACTCAATGCCAATTTTCACCATGATGTTAACAGTATTGTGGACATAGAGATCCAGGTCATTCAGGTCCAGTACACTGTAAAAAAATAAAAGTAAAGATCTTGCTGCTTGTTTTTTGATGAAATTTATTGAATAAAATGAACTTTTCTAGTCATTCATTCATTCATTTTATTTTCGGCTCAGTCCTTTATTAATCTGAGGTCACCACAGCGGAATGAACCGCCAACTTATCCAGCATATGTTTTACACAGCGGATGCCCTACCAGTTGTTTAGTTTATTCAATTCACCTGTATCACATGTCTTTGGACTGTGGGTGAAACGGAAGCAACCGGAGGAAACCCACTCGAACACGGGGAGAACATGCAAACTCCACATAGAAATGCCAAATGAGCCAGCCGAGGCTCGAACCAGTGACCTTCTTGCTGTGAGAAGACAGTGCTACCCACTGTGCCACCGTGCCTCCCACTTTTCTAGTCTTTTTAACTTTTTCCAATCAAACTGACTAAAATATTAAGTTAAACTTTGTATTCTAGTGTAGAAAATATTGTTGAACCATCTAGAAATGTGCTGCATGGAAATATATGCAATGTATGTATATGAAATATATGCAACATACAATTGGAAATAGGCAGCATGGTGGCTCAGTGGTTAGCACTGTCAAAGATCACTGGTTCAAGTTCCGGCTGGGACAGGAGGCGTTTGTAGAGTTTGCTTGTTCTCCCTGTGTTGGCATTGATTTCCTCCAATGTTTCGATAGGAGTGTTTCAATTTCCCAAGGCCTGCAGTGTGGGTGAATCGAATAAACTAAATAGGCCATAGTTTATGTGTGTGAATGTGAAAAAGAGTGTTTCCCAGTATTGGGTTACGGCTGAAAGGGCATCCACTGTGTAAAACGTATATGCTGGAATAGTTGGCGGTTCATTCCTCTGTGGCGACCCCTGATAAATAAAGGCATTAAGCCAAAGGAAAATTAATGAATGGATAATTGGAAACACTGCAAATACGGCCTGATGGATTCATATTTTTTTTTTCAACTATTGTAATTACAAATGTACATGTTCAAATACATGTATGGTGATATATGAACAGACATATACAAGGTATATTGCATGTCAACAGCTCATTTAGAAATATATTTACCAGGACAAATTATAATATGTTATATTATATTACAGTTTTTCTCAGTGGCTTTGGTGCATTTCTCACAACACTATTTAAGTTTGCACAATAGTTAATGCATTTCTCAAAACAATTAGTCATTTGTGCACATCATAGTAGCACATAGCAGTTTCTCATTTCTTTCAACAAATTGCAAATGCTTTTGGACATGCATCAACTGTTTTTATACAACTCTCTGCTGTTTGTAACATTATCATTTGCTTATGTCATGTAAGTCAAAATTAACTAAACTTGTGAATGCTGAATAGTCATTCCATATAAAACTAATAGTCCTCATTTCATTACTTGAGTCATTATATACAAAAATGTTGAACTAGTTGTCAAAATCTGTCAAGCTAATTTTCTTTTTTTTCTGAAAATGTCTTCTAAATTGAACAATTTGATGAATGATTTACAGACCTGTGTATGTTGTAGGTTCAGTTCCAATATGTACTGCAATATTGCTTACTGTTGTATACTATTGCTTACAATTTTTTTCACATTGTCATTATGGGGTATTGTGTTTATCATTTTGAGGATATAAACAAATTTAATCCATTTTGGAATAAGACTGTAACATAAAAAATGTGGAAAAAGTGAAGCACTATACTTTAGATAAGATGATATGATGATGACTTTAGATAGATAGATAGACAGACAGACAGACAGACAGACAGACTTCTAAATTGAACAATTTGATGAAGGATTTACAGACCGGTGTATGTTGTAGGTTTAGTTCCAATATGTACTGCAATATTGTTTACAGTTACTGTACTAAAAGGAAGTTTATGTTTGTTGTAAATAAGGGTTTATTTATTCTTTAGTACAATGCTGTGAATAAATTAGAATTGTAAAGAGCAAATGCAGTAAAAATGTGCAACATTCATATTCAGTGTCTTGTACTCAGATACCTCACTAAATGCAGTGATGTCTAACGTTACTGTAGCTTTCAAATGGCTGTGCAAATAGTATATAGTGCTGTCTTGAGCATTTTCAGGACGTGTCACCAAAATCTGACTTTTTTGCATTGGAAAAAATTTCCAGAGTACAGTGTCATAATGAAAACATGACAAAGCCATTTGACTATCTTGTTCATAAACAATGGTGTCAGGACTTTTCATCTTGATGACACTGACACTTTCATTGACATGAATACTTGCTTTTGAGGAATGAGCTATCCATTTTGAGCAAGTGACACGCTTTTGCAGGTTATCAACTAGGTTTTGCAGTTTGCACTGATTGTTTTGAGAAATGCATTAACTGTTGTGCAAATATAAATAGTGTTGTGAGAAATGCACCAAAGCGACTGAGAAAAACTGTAATACATTATACATTAATATCATACAGTTCATCAATGGCCATTTTTACAATATTTTGAAATATATATGTATATATGACATATTTTATATACAGTTGAAGTCAGAATTATTAGCCCTCTTCGAATTTTTTTCTTCTTTTTTAAATATTTCCCAAATGATGTTTAACAGAACAAGGAAATTTTCACAGTATGTCTGATAATATTTTTTCTTCTGAAAAAACTCTTATTTGTTTTATTTCGGCTAGAATAAAAGCAGTTTTTAATTTTTTAAACACCATTTTAGGGACAAAACTATTAGCCCCTTTAAGCTATATTTTTTCTCGATAATCTACAGAACAAACCATCGTTATACAATAACTTGCCTAATTACCCTAACCTGCCTAGTTAACCTAATTAACCTAGTTAATTAACCTAGCCTTTAAATGTCACTTTAAGCTGTATAGAAGTGTCTTGAAAAATATCTAGTCAAATATTATTTACTGTCATCATGACAAAGATAAAATAAATCAGTTATTAGAGATGAGTTATTAAAACTATTATGCTTATAAATATGTTGAAAAAATCTTCTCTCCATTAAACAGAAATTGGCGAAAAAATAAAGCGGTCTAATAATTCAGGGGGGCTAATAATTCTGACTTCAACTGTATGTAAAATCCAAATATAATCCAACTTTAAAATTAAAGTAACAAAAGACATTTGCTGTCATGACTTTTTGTCATATTTTTTTACAGTGTATTAGTATGAAGCATAAATCATCACAGTGTAAGGGTAAAAGGACAATTTCCCTCCACGTTCTCCCACCAAAGGAACATTTATTCATTCTGTCCACTTTCCTAATGTGAGAACAAAACAATTAAAGAGAAAGCATTCCTAAAATATACATGTGGCCTTAAGAAGAAGCAACAGAAGAGAGCCGTAGATCAAAGAATAAAAAAATAAAACATTTGCAATCTTACCTTGCCGTTTCAGAGAACCGGTGAGAGACTCAAAGTCTGTGAGTGTGTCTGAGCTAATAGAAAGCACATGAATTTTATTAATGGATTCACTTCGTTTTCTTGGCAATAAATAGCTTATTTATCTTTCCCCTCAGTCGTCCGCTCATTGTTTATTATTTTAATTTTGTCTTTTGTTTTCTTTCAGTATTGCTTTCTTTGAACATTTTCCTCTGGGTCTTTTGATCACGTAAGCTTGCACAAATGACTCCATCCATTTCCCAGCTTGTACAGAAGAAGCCTGTATATATGTTAAAGTGAGTTTCCTTTCCTCTTTTAAAACCTCGAGCAACAAAGTTTAGAGAAAGCGCGGATAATGAACAAATGCACCTCCTTTGAGGAGAAGAAAGCAACAGGCCAGTCTTTGTGTCGAGGTCTTCCCCTTATTCCTTCAAACACACATTAAGTCATCAACGCGCAAAGCCCGCTACATTATGAGGCAATTAAAACTGTTGGGTGGGAGTGTATGATTGATGAGTGGGTGATTCAGCGGGGTGGATATGAATGTCCTGAGCAGGATAAATCATTCATGTCTGTAGGAGAGAAGCAGAGTTTCAGTCGTGCTGCTAATGAAGACTTGAGATGTGCAAAGTTCCCTCCTCAAAGCAGAAGTTTCAAGATGAAGTGAATTGAGAAACTATGAGGGGACAAAGGGCCAAAGGACCCCTCTGGATAAAAGAGCCTTTTGATTTGTGGCAGTTTAAAAATTTTATTATGTCGCAGATTTATATAGCCTGTGAGAATCTCGGAAAGTTATAAATCTACACTTGCACTGAAATAAACTTAATATGTTGGACAATAAGTTTCATAGTGGTTTTTGGTTAAATGGTCAAAAAGACTCTCAGATCATTACTGGATTGGCGGAAATAATAGATGCAGATTGTCCAAACTGCAATAAGCTGTTTTTGAAAATTGGACAGAAATTGATTAGTTCTAATGGATGTGCAAAGTGGCCTCATATTAACTGCTACAATCAAAATGAAGATTCATTTGCCATTTAAAACAGATTAAGAGATGCTACAAAGTTATTAAACAGACTCTCTGTAAACCATTTGCTGAAGTGGTTATTTTAGATGTAAAATAAATAAATATTTATTATTTGAAGTGGTTATTTTTACTTGCTTATTTTATGCTATTTTAAAGATTAGTAAATTTGTTTTGGAGATCTCCTTAAATAGTTTTACAAAAGCATTCAAGGTCTGAAAACACTTGAATCTTTTCATAAAATAGATACATTGCCTAATTTCACTAAGAGTCTCAAATGATTTAGTCTCTAAAACTCTCTTTTCTGAAAGGCTACTCTGATCGCCTTGTAGGGATAACTTACAGTTTTAACCCAAACAATGACCAGTCTGTCAGATGAAGAAGAGCCAGAGTCAGAGATTCAAATAAATAAATAAAGTTTACTGAAGATAGTTTGCAGTTTCATCAGCAGAAGCCAGCTTCAACACTCGCAATGCGTTCCTAGGCCGCTCTGCTTACAATCACAAATCAATAACAATTATACTCTCACATAACGTCATTATCTGCGTCATACATATAGGTGTTCTAGCCTGATTGGTTAAAACACAGATAGACTTAGAAAATTTCCACGTGGGTGCGTGCGTACAATTCTGAACAATATCTTAAGCTTAAACGTCAGACATCCACTAGACTGTTTAGAGCTGACTCCAGACCTGTGAAAACGGATCCACAATCAAATAGAACACACACACTAAAAGTACAATCTGTTTCTTAGGCTAAGTGTACTCTCAGCCGTCTTTATCAAAACTGGTTAAAAACTGGTATAATCTACATTCAGACAGTTATATTCTATAAAAGAATTAACCATAAAAATAGCTCAATAGAAATAACTCATAGAAATAACAATAGAAACAGTTGTTTCCAGTCTTTATCCCTTCATTTCCACTCAAGGTCTCCATGACCTCTGACCTAGTTTGGTGGCTCCTGAAAATAGTTACAAAGAGACAGGCAAACGCACTGAACATTCTTATATTAAGCAATGTGTTAACTTTATTCATTAGTTAAAATCATTTCAAAGTTAAATACTCATTTGAATAATCAAATAATCATTATTATGATTGAGAAAAAGGATAAAAGTTGATCCATGCTTAGGCGAACTGGAAGGTAGAAATCCGAATCCTTCAGCCTAGTCTTTTGTGATGGGTACTGCTTACAGTGCATGTCAGAAACCAAACAGCCATAACCAAATCTAAAAATACAGCTCAAGAAGCTTATTTAGTATAATGTAAGTACCATTTTTACTAGAGTTCCCATTTGCATCCAACAATGAAACACAAGAACTTTGAAGAACGTCCATTGCAAGAATGACTACGTTTACATGGACATCAGTAATCGAATTATTTGCTTTAATCTAATTAAGGCAATAATAGGATTAAGGTGTTTACATGAGTTGCTTTTTGAATGTTCCTTTCATGATCGCGTTATACATGTTATAGCACATAATTTGATTAATATCATTGCATCACCGCGCTATCCACATTTCCTCTGGAGTTTCATGTAATTTCAGGTGTTTCATTTTTAATTTGTCGACTTTAACTGCAGTTTGGCACTTTCACTTACATTTGGGAACATTTCATGCATGCCCACAGTGACAAACGAGATATTGAATGCAACTATGAACTGCTGGAAGAGTGTAGTTTTAATGGAAGTTCATACCGCATGCTGAATGGAAGAAAAAAAAACTCGGCATTTCACGATGCAGGTGTCTGTGGTCTGCACTGAGTCGGTAGGTGCAAAGAGTGTCAATAGGCCGTGCGTGTGTGTGTGTTTGTGGACTACCCTGTCGCAAAAAGCGGCTTAAAGTCCTACATGATGGCAATAGTTCGATTAAGGTGTTTACATGTCTGTACTGCACTTTAATAATGCGACTAAAATCGGCATACTCCACATGTCTTAATTTGATATCTGTTTAGTTCGATTATGGCCTTAATCTGATGAAATTAATCACACATCGCTGTATACATGGTAGACTCTTAATCAGAGTATTCTCTTAATCGCATTAAAAGCGAATTATTGGTGTCCATGTAAACGTACTCAATGACTCGAGAAGTTATTTCTCAGTGGTAAGTTTTTACTTAGTTTATGGTAGCCTAAATTACAACATCTCTAAATCAGCATTAATAAATGAATGAATTAATTTACAATATATAGCTCATTTTAACATGTATTGCCAAAAATCTAAAGCACTTCACAGTCATATACATACACCGGTCAAACGTTTGGGGTCAGTAGGATTTTAAAATGTTTTAAAATAAGCTTATCCTACTCACCAAAGCTGCATTTATTTCATCAAAAATACAGTGCGCATTGTAAAATTGTGAAATGTTATTGCACTATAAAATAACTGTTCAAAAGTAGTTTATTATTTAATTTAATCATTTATTCCAGTGATTTTAATGATGAATTTTCAGCTTCATTACTCCAGTCTTCAGTCACATGACCCTTCAGAAATCACTCTAATATTAATTAATTAATATTATTAATGTTATTTTTATTAATGGTAATAGTAATAAAAGCAATTATGACTGGAGTAATAATTTCATTTGAAACTACACACAATAAGAAAGCAATTATTTCTAACTGCAAATAAATATTTAACAATTTTTTTACATTTAATAAATGCCACCTTGATGAGCAAGAACATTTTCTTTAAAAAAAAAACTGACCCCAAACTTTTGACTGGTAGTGTATATCGAATCAAAATTGCAAATGCAATTGAGCAAAAAAGTGATTGCCATGCTTATCTTGTCAGGGAAGCACAGTGTGATCTGCAGTAAATCTACTCCCAAGGCCAGAGGGCGCTCTTACGGAAACTCTGAATGGCCATAAAGAAACCCACAACTCTACATAATAAACTCGGCTCCATCTGAATGCATGTGCTGGAGATATACTAGAACTGGCTTTACTGTCTTCGATTAATCGCCCAGCACTAGACTCTCCTCAGCACCACTAGTGTGCTTGCGATGACAGTCACAGGACAACAGCAATAAATATATGATGACTGTCATGATTAAAGTGAAATGTGAAAATAATGTGTCAGTTTAAATCAAAACATTTAGATCTGCACATAATTATATCACCATTCTTTAATTTCTCAACATGATGACAACCAACAATCCAACTATTGTGTCAGAAGTCAAATGAAGCCCAAAGGCTGGCATTATGTAAATGTATTATGTAGCTGTAGAGATCTGTTTTGGTAGTGAGCATTCCCAGCACTGGGAAACACCCACACACTCTCATTCTCGTACACATTCATTCACTATGGCCAGTTTAGTTTACCCAATTCCTATAGCAGCTGTTTTTGGACTGTGGGAAAACCAGTGCACCCAGAGGAAACCCAAGTAAACATGAAGAGAACATCCAAACACCACTAAGAAATGCTAACTGGCCCAGCCGGTACTTAAACAAGGGACATTCTTGCTGTGAGGCAACAGTGCTAACCACTGAGCCATCGTGCCTCAATTTTTTTTAACCAAACTGCCTGTTAATCACCTGAATGAATATAAATGTCTCTAGAGAGGGTTGCCCAAACTCGGTCCTGGAGAGTTGGTGTTCTGCATATTTTAGTTCCAACCCAATTAAACACACCTAAAGCAGCTAATCAAGCTCTTTCTAGGTATATTTGAAACCTTCAGACAAGTGTGTTAAAGGAAGTTGGAGCTAAACTATGTAGGACACCGGCCCTCCAGGACTGAATTTGGAAACCCCTGCTCTAGAGCAGGGGTCACCAATCCCGATCCTGGAGGGCCGGTGTCCCTACAGGGTTTAGCTCCAACTTGCCTCAACACACCTGTCTGGATGTTTCAAGTATACCTAGTAAGACCTTGATTAGCTTGTTCAGGTGTGTTTGATTAGAGTTGGGGCAAAAATCTGCAGGACACCGGCCCTCCAGGAACAAGTTTGGTGACCCCTGCTCTAGAGCAAGACATCAAAAAATTGCTTTAGATCAGGGGTGCTCAATCCTGTTACTGGAGATCTACCTTCCTGCATAGTTCAGCTCCAACCCTGATCAAACACACCTGAACCAATTAATTAGGACCTGAACAGCACTTGATAATTACAGGCAGGTGTGTTTGATATGGGTTGCAACAGAAATCTGCAGGAAGGTAGATCTCCAGGAACAGGATTGAGCACCCCTGCTTTAGATCATGGCACCACAGGCCCCGCCCACAGTCGTTTAGTCTTTGACACCTGTGGAATCAAGCAAACACATCCAGCATGCTGTCAACAAACAGTTTGCTTGCATCAGACTTCAGAAAGACCCCAGGGTCTGAAACCAGATGATTTTTAAAAAGCATCATAGATTTACAACAGAGGATTATATGTTTGTTGGAGGGATATATGTTGCCTTTGACTGCAAATTGTTTCGTAATGAGGTCCATTGCAATGAAAAGTCTCAAAGACACTGAAAGATGATGAAGCTCAACTAGCTATACTGGACCGGACAGCAGCTGCACTGCAAACCGTAAGTAAACTATTTAGTAATGGTTTTGCTTTGAATGACAGTTTTATCATGTTTGTAACACTTATGTACAGTAGCAAGTTGATACTTTTTACGCTATGATGTTAGCCCCAAGATCCCTTGAATAAAATTGTTTCTCTGGATTTATGATTTATTTATACTTGCAGTCATAAAATCATAAAAGTTGATAGATGATATAATGATGTTTTAACCTGAAAGTTCAGAAATATTTTTTTGGTAGAACAATCTTCATTTCAGTCACTATGAAAAAGTTTTTTTCTTTATTCTAGTCATTTTTGGAGAACAAAATACTCTAAATAACTATTTCAACAAAGTATTTTCATTACGCATCAAGAGTCTGCCATATTGTAGACAGAGTGAACGCAAACAATGCCACTAAACTGTGGCATACTGTATAATTTGATATTTATTGCTGCTTAAAATAATGCATTTTTGTCATGTTTTGGGCTGTACTAATTGGTTGGATTGTCAAAAAAACATTTAGAGTACTGTAGACTATCAAAAGTTTTACCAAATCAAGCAAAAGTGGAAAAACGAAACAGTTTGAGAAACAAAATGTGTTTGTGGTTGGCCAAACTGAAGAGGCGTTTTATATTTGTTATTATTTCTGGTCAAGTTACTGAAAAATTTGGCTAATAACATAATTTAATCTGCTCAGCTTTCTTTTATAACCAATTATTTTAGTGATTTGAACAGTGTTTTTACAGTAGTTGTACATTAATGTTGGAATATGTGCTGTTTTTGTTGTGTGTGTTCTCTACTGAAACTTGGCATAAATGTTAAACAAATATTAACATTTGACTCAAGTTCATACCTAATTATCTGAAAGCAATTGAGAATTTTACATATGAAATAAATTTGTCCAAAAAAAATTTAATTGCAGTACTGTGCAGTGCTACACTGCAAGTTGTTTTGCATGCAAAGATCTGCCAATCGTACGAACGTGAAATCCATCGGTGCAAATTTAAAGTTTCACAAATGAGTTCAGTGATTTCAGAGCAATAAACTCAACAAACCCACAGACAGTTAATGAGTTTGTGACTGAACCACAATCAGACTTGCAAGATGCTTTGAATCGCAGGTGTTGCACATTGCCAAAACACGAGTTGTGCCGCAGCAGAGATGATTCATGGCTGACTTGTTCAGGCATTAACCTTTGCACAGATGGAGGAAACCCCTGGAGGACAGTGAGGAGAGGTGAGCTGGAGAATGTGCTCCTCCTGAGCTCACGATGACCCGCAAGACTTCATCAGGGCCCTCACTGTTTCATACTGAGTTTCAGGAGAGACATGTTCAGCATTTACAGTATGGACATTTTTCATAGTTCTTCCACTGCTGACTTTTTTTTTATTCAACATTATATTTCACTGAACTGTGAATATTTAGCTTGTGTCATTTTGTAAGGCTTGAAGCTTACGCTGCTATTCTGGACCAATAATCTAAAACAGAAAGCAGTTGACAGATGGCGTGTTTAATTCAATAATTTTTCTGACTCTATTGTAATTAATCTGACTCCATTAAAGTTGTTATCATCATAGATAATGAGAAATAATCTCAACGCCTTAAAGTAGGCAAAGATGTTTATTAAAATACATGTTTAAATATCCAGATGGTAGAATGAGTCAAACTAACTTACTGCATAGAGAAGCTTAGCTGTAACATGTGAACTGCTGTGCAACAAAGACAGTGAAACTGCCTTTGTTAGCATATGAGGCATATGCAACGTTGTGCGGGAGAAACAGAGTAAAAGCTATTCTCCCCGATCAACAATTACCTTTCCTCCTTATACCCTAAACCAGAGATGCCCAAAGTTGGCCCATTGTAACATTTGATCTGGCCCACCATCTCATCTGAGAGGAGAAGCGAGTATGATGGAGAGGGTTGGGACAATGCAACACAGAGGTTGTCATTTCTAATTTGATGTAACCTTTTTTTGTTTGTCTTACTGCTGAGCTACAATACAAACAAACTGAAATTAAATGTTTAAATTAAATGTTGCAAATGAATCCGATTTTTAAAAATGTAAATACTGTCACCAGTGGTGTAAAGTAACAATCTACAAATACTCAAACTACTGTATTTACTGTACTTTTTCAGAAATTGTAATTTGCTAAGTAGTTTTAAAAATGTGTACTTTTACTCACCCTTGAGTACATTTTTAGTGCAGTATTGGTACTTTTACTCCAATACTTTCCTTCAACCTTCACTACTTTATTTTTTCTTGTCTATGGGGACAAAAAAATCAGTCCTGTGATTCCTGTCCAATCAAAACGCACATAGAAGGTAAATCGCAACATAATGAATTACCTCAAGACTTGGGTGCTTTTATAAATGCAGCAAACCATTTGGAAGATTAAAAATGTCCTAGAAGATGTCCAAAATCTTTACACGCTTTGACCCAGAGGCTGAGATGCATTTCACTGATGAGAAGATGACGAATGTTTACTGTATGATGAAATGGCCTTAAACACCCAGCAGGCACAAGACGTCAACATGACGTCAGATTGATGTTGTACCCCAACGCTGTAGTGACATTGCATTTGGTTTAGAAATGAAAATTGGGTTGACGTCAGAACTCAACGTCAGGCCGACGTCAATGTCCAACGTCCAACCTAAAATCAACCAAATATCAACATCTAATGTTACAGCTTGACGTTGTGTGGATATCACCATGATTTTGGTTGCCATACCTGATTAATAAATATCCGTATTTGACGTCAATATGACGTTGGTTTAAGATTATAGCTCAACATTGGATTTTGGTCACTTTCTAACACAACCTAAAATTAACCAAACATCAACCTCATTTGACATTGTTTCTTGAAATCAAAATAACTTTGTCCTTAGACACTGGCTAGACATTGACTTTTGGTCACCTGACATCACGACCTAACCTAATATTAAAATCTTATGACGTTGTGTGTCTGCTGGGCAATAACAAAATGCACTACAGAATGTTACATTTACACACATCCACAAATTACATGTAAATGCATCAGCTTTTTACAACGTAATACTTTCTACTTACTATTCTTGAGTACTTTTAAAAGGTTTTTAAAAGGTTTTTAATATTTAAAACAGATACTTTTACTTTACTTGCACCACATTTTTAGGCAAGTAATGGCACTTATGGAATAAGTTCATTATTAAATGTAAAAAAAACTGTATCACGTAATATAAAGCAATGTTTTCTAGTCATTTCTAAACATTATTAAATAAATTAGGAAATTACTAATGGCAAATATATTTATCTTCGGCCCACTAGCCTCAATCAAGTTTGGTTTTTGGCCCTTGATAAGAAAAAGAAAGGGCATCCCTGCCCTAAACAAAGTATTGTCAAACATGAGTGAAATACCAACCCCCAAAACCAGCTAAACATGAAAGCCAACTTGAGGAGATAAAGTGGAGGCGAAGTATATTAACATACTCTCCTCAGGCCATGACTAAACAACAATAAGAAGATTGTATATTGATATGCATTAATGTCTCTATTAGGTTCATCACTACAACACTGAAGTCATAAACTGTCAAATGACACCAAACATGCCAAAGTTATATGGAAGGAAGGAAGGAACAAACAAACAAACAAACAAACGTATGAATAAAGGAAAGACAGAACAAACAAACAAACAATGGAGGGAAGGTTAGAAGGAACAAACAAATATAGGACGATCACTAAATGCACTACAGAATGTTACGTTTACACATCCCTGCACAAACTGCATGTAAACATATCAACTTTTCACAGTGTAATACTCACTACTCACTTCTTTTGAGTACTTTTAAAATGGCTGCTGTTTACACATACTTTGAGTAATATTTACAACAGATACTTTTACTATACTTGCACTACATTTTTGGGCAAGTAATGGTACTTTTAGGATTTTTCAGTACTCTTTCCACCACTGCTGATGTTTATTGTCAAAACAGAACTATAGCTTTAAAAATCATTTACTAAACTGTATTTAAGTATTCAAAACAGAGAACTCTTTAAAAAAAAAAAATCACTGCTTTTTTTTTTTTTTCAAGTATAAAGGAGCTTAAATAAACAGAGTCATGATAACTGAATTAAATGGCAAACATGGCACTGATAATGACTTAAGGATGGCAGGAAAACTGAACACAGAAAAGTAGGTCATACCTGAAGTGTGAAATAGTTGTTTTTCTCATCCAACATTGACACATTATCTTTGCTTCACATTAGTAGCATCATATAATCACTGTGGAATATAAGTCACAACATAAAGAAAAAAAAATCCACAAAATGTTATGAACCTGCAGTTATTCTGCTATGATAGGTGAGGGTTTTGTACATACACTATAATCTCTATAAAACCAGTAATAATAGAGTAAATAAATTCCACATTTCCACAAATGAAAGTGTCCAAATATTGTGTGGCGGTCAGAGAAAGGCTAAGTGCTGCTCTGAGTGGCTTTTGGACAGGATGAGGTCAACAGATTTGCCTGTGGCAATACACAGACCCGACTGTATGAATAATGCAACACCCCTCTTTAACCTTAATGTGACTGCTGCCCACGGAAATATTAGCAACAATTACATATTCCACTTCTCAAACATTCTTCATTCATGTATTTAATGTTGTGCGATGATTAGTGTTTTTCACAGATAGCGGTGGGGAATGATCTGCATTTGTAGAGCCTGCAGTGCCGCCGGCAGCTCTTTTCATTCCTGAGGGGGAAAAAACGCCTCACTGACACTATGCAATTACTTTGAATATAGTGTGTCACTGTGCAAACGCGTTGGATGGATTCACTGCTCGTACTTATGAAAAGATTATCGCTCATTTGAGTTTGTATTTAAGCTTGCTTTTTCCTTCCTTTCAGTGCATATCCTCTCTGTTTCTCCTCTTGTGTTTGTCTTGTAAGCGGTTACGATCACTTCATCTCAGTTTATATACACTACCTGACAAAAGTCTTGTCGGCTATTCAAGTTTTAGGAACAGCAAATAATAACTTGACTTCTAGTTGATCATTTGGTATCAGAAGTGGCTTATATGAAAGCCAAAGGCCTCTAGATTACGCTTATTTTACCAAAATAAAATATGATCATGCCTTGATTTTTTTTAATCATTTAATTCGGACAGTATGTTCTGACTTTGCTGAGACAAAAGTCTTGTCGCATAACAAAAATAATGTACAGTATAGAATATGAAGTTGTGGTGCAGTGGAAAAAGAATTAATATTGTGTATGACTCCTATGAGCTTGGACGACTGCATCCATACATCTTCAATGACTCAAATAACTTATTAATAAAGTCATCTGGAATGGCAAAGAAAGCGTCGAAGGACTTCCAGAGTTCATCAAGATTCTTTGGATTCATCTTCAATGCCTTCATCTTACCCCAGAGATGCTCAATAATGTTCATGTCTGGTGACTGGGCTGGCCAAACCTGGAGCATCTTGACCTTCTTTGCTTTCAGGAACTTTGATGTGGAGGCTGAAGTATGAGAATGAGTGCTATCCTGCTGAAGAACTTGCCCTCTTCTGTGGTTTGTAATGTAACGGGCAGCACAAATGTCTTGATACCTCAGGCTGTTGATGTTGACATCCACTCTGAAGATCTCTTGCACGCCCCAATACTGAATGTAACCCCAAACCATGATTTTTCCTTCACCAAAATTGACTGATTTCTATGTGACTCTTGGGTCCATGCGGGTTCCAGTAGGTCTCCTGCAGTATTTGTGATGATTGGGATGCAGTTCAACAGATGATTCATTGGAAAAATCTACCTTCTGCCACTTTTCCAAATGACTAAGTGGAAGTCAAGTTAATATTTGTTGCTCTTACAACTGCGATCAACAACAAGCCTTTTGTGTTGGTAGTGTATAGTTAGCCTCATTTACTAAATTTTTTTTTAAATGTTATGGATCATTTGAATACTATTTATTTATTATACAGTTTTAAATAATTCAATATGTTCTGTATATATATGATTAATTAATTACAAATAATCATAAACTCATGATTTATTATTAATAAATTTTTTAATAATATTTATAGTCTCATCAATCTTGTTTTAAACAAATATTTTTGTGGCCTATTCAATAAATATAAATATTACATAGATATAAATAATTTATTGCTGTTTAAATAGACTCACATTAATATGATTTAACATAATACATTTACAATACATTAACGTAATACATTTTTATTGAATTTTCATTAATTGTAAACTACATTTTAAAAATATTAAATGATTGTGTCATATAACAAAAAAAACATCAATGATCAACAAACATTCAATCATATAAACATTTTCGTATTTGCAAAATCTTCTATTCAAATTCAGACTCGCATCACTAGCATGATCTGAGTACATCCAGATCCTGGTTTGTTTGTCTAGATGTAATTGGGTCAGTTGAAAACCAAAAGGTGTTGTGTTGTGCAGAGCCAACAAAATTAATCAAGACCATTTCAATAAAAATGTGGGTTTTGCTTGGCCTATTACTTTCAGACATGTTTTTGATTTTCTGGTTGGGTGCACACACACACTTACACAGTACTCAACAAAGTTGCCTCATGAAAAATGTAATTTACACTGCCCTAGGTTGTGTTTGCGCTGTTTTATATCAGAAGCTCTGGTAAAGAACAGTTCTCAAAACATCTAAATTCTGACAATGACGTGAGGAACACTTACAGTTCAATATATAGACAAACAGCTGCTTTTATCCTGAATGGAGGGGCTTGGTTAACTTGCTCTTGATTCTTTAATGTCTTATTCACATTCATAGATGTCTGAAAAATGAACTCAAGCAATGAAAAAGAGAAAGTAAACTTCCTTTTGGCTTCAGATGTATTTTCATGCTTCAGCAATCGATTGGGTTCACAGGGAGGCTGAGCGTCTGGAAATTCGCCTCATAAATCAGTGTTTGTGTGTGTGTGAGTGAGTGTTATGAAGACCTGTTTTCTCTGGACATCTTCACCTTTGTTTTCTGAGGATGGAGATTTTACACCAAACGCATCACTTGCTCTACGGAGCACAAATAATCCCAGGAGGCTAACAACATCGTAAGAGGTTAATATTAGGTCAAATTTAGGTCTTGACATCGGGTGACCAAAATTCAATGTCCAACCAGCGTCTAAGGACAACGTTATTTTGACGTCCAATAACGATGTCAAATTACGTTGATATTTGCTTGATTTTTGGTTGTGTTGGAAAAAGTCACCAAAATCCAACGTCTGATAGATGTCATAGTGGTAATGTCCATACAACATCAAGGTGTAACATGATTAGACATTGACATTTGGTTGATTTTAGGTTGGACACTGAACATTGACGACGGCCTGACATTGGGTTTTGATATCAACCCGATTTTTATTTCCAAACAAAATCCAATGTCCCCACAACGTTGGGGTACAATGGGATGCAACGTCAATAAGACGTCATGTTGACGTCCTGTGCCTGCGGGAATGGGAGGACAGTCAATTTCATCAATTGAAGCAAAACAATCAAGTCTTTTTTTTTATATACGAATATTTAATCAGGTGTCTTAGGTTTGAACATGCTGATGTCATGGCAAGTTACTACTTTTTTACAGATTTACATTACAAATAGAGTGACCAGAGGTTCTGTGTGTTTCTGGCAGTCTTGCATTTCAGCTCTTTCCAATGTCCCATATTTTTATTGTTATATATCTTTTAGGCTAGTAGTCTTCTGTCACAAGAAAATGTGTCCTAAAAAATGGAGAAACACAACTCACCGTAACATAGATTTCCATTCTCTATACAGTTAAAATCCAGCAGAGCACCATCTGCAGTTAAAAACAGATCTCAGTATTGATTCATGCATTTTTTTTTATTCTCAGAATTTATGCAGATTTTATTTTAATTAACTATATAATTTTTCACCATATCACTCAAATGATCTATTGTGTTTATTCCATGTTTAGAGAATAAAATAGTCTCATTTGTCTTTACATGTAATTCACCCGCTTCGAATGTTATCAATCGATTGAATGGGCGTTATCAGTGGTTATCAGCTGATAGATATCAGCCAGTAGAGGCTGTTATTATCCATCCACATGGTTAATCAGCTATACTAATAAACTCCAGATCTGTTTTTACATTACTGTGATGGTTGGGTTTAGGGTTGAGGTAGGGGTAGATGTTAATAAAATACAATTAATGGGAAATTTAATAAATAATATAAATAATTCTTGTTAACTTCCGGCTGCAACCATATGTGAT
The DNA here is from genome assembly GCA_903798195.1 of Danio kyathit. NCBI lineage: Eukaryota > Metazoa > Chordata > Actinopteri > Cypriniformes > Danionidae > Danio > Danio kyathit. Next base: position 43,471,793 of record LR812521.1, on the reverse strand, counting down.
CTATAGCTGACTAACCATGTGGATGGATGATAACAGCCTTCTGAGCCTACCAATAGGCGCATAAGGCCCCTACTGGCCCATTTCTGATAACCACTGATAATGTTCGTTCAATCGAGTGATAACATTCGAATTGGCTGTGTAATTTCACAGACATTCATGAGAAAAAATATTAATAAGAAATGCAACATTCAGCAGTAAAGTAAATGTGATAATTGGCCACTATGTATTTAGTCTGTACTGAAGTGTGAAAAGTGTCAAAGAAATCTGACGTAATGTGTGCATATTAAATGATAATCTGCAAATTGACACTTTTCATTTTTTTATATATAGTTGAAGTCAGAACTATAAGCCCCCCTTTGAATTTTTCACAGTATTTCTGATAACATTTTTTTATAATATATATAATGTTATAATGATAATATGTTTATTTGTTTTATTTCGGCCAAAATAAAAGCAGTTTTTATTTTTTAAAAACCATTTTAAGGTCAAAATTATTAGCCCCTTTAAGCTATATATTTTTTTATTTTTAGTCTACAGAACAATTCATCGATATACAATAACTTGCCTAATTACCCTAAGCTGCCTAGTCAACATAATTAACCTATTTAAGCTTTAAATGTCACTTTAAGTTGTATAGAAGTGTCTTGAAAAATATATAGTCAAATATGATTTACTTAAAGATAAAATAAATCAGTTATTAGAAATACGTTATTAAAACTATTATGTTTAGAAATGTTGAAAAATATCTGCTCTCTGTTAAACAGAAATTGGGGAAAAAGTAAACAGGGGGCTAATAATTCTGACTTCAACTGTGTACTTCGCTTTCACAGTATCAACAGTCTCATAATAGGCAGTGCAGAGGAATTTTTGTCCTTTCATAAGTCTGTTTTGTGATGAGTAAAATGTAAACTTTTGGACTGTTGAATGCTTGATTCTGATTGGTTCATGAATATTCTAGTGTATGCATGTAACATAAGGATGTGACAACAGAGTTGGGGGTTCAAACACAATTTTATTTAAAGGTACCATAGTCAACAGGAGAGGTTAAACACCAGCAAAATGTGATACCCAAAGTGAGACAGAAAGGGTAATCCAATAAAACGGGCGAGGGTGGGGCAGGCAACAAACAGTCACAGAAACCAGGAATAGTCCAAGCTCAAAACACAGGCAAGGCAAAAACAAGCATCAAGGAAAGCTCTTAGTAATGTCCACTACAACAAAACAAGACTTCACACAGATTGTGAAGGTGATCAGTGAATAGTGAAGTCTAGTTAATGAGGAACAGGTGCAGTGGTAATCAGTGTAAAAGGTTGTGAGAAATGAAGTCCAACTGGATGGAGTGCCCTCTAGCAGAGCTAGTGATCGTGTTATTATTTTCAGATAAGCATGCAGCTAAAGTAGTTCCAGGCAGGTCTTAACTACTGTACATTCAAATTTAAATACCACATACCATGCTGAATTATTTCAGTTTGTTCTTGAACTACAACATCTGAACAATGCCTTTATGTGTGGTAACCAGTGGTGGAATAAGTACTGAAAAAATCATACTTAAGTAAAAGTACCATTACTTGCCAAAAAAAATGTAGTGTGAGTAGAGTAAAAGTACCTGTTGTAAATATTACTCAAAGTATGAGTAAAAAGTAGACCTTTCAAAAGTGCTTATGAGTAGTGAGTATGCTGTTAAAAGCTGATGCATTTACATGTAATTTGTTGATGTTTGTGTGTGTAAACGTAACATTCTGTAGTGTATTTAGTTTTTGCCCAGCAGGCACATGTAATAAGATTTTAATATTAGGTTAGATTTAGGTTGTGATGTCAGGTGACCAAAATTCAATGTCTAGCCAGCGTCTAAGGACAATGTTATTTTAATGTCCAATAATGAAGCCAAGTGATGTTGATATTTGGTCGATTTTAGGTTGTTAGAAAGTGACCAAAATTCAAAGTCGAGCCAACATCTTAAACCAACGTCATATTGACGTCAAATGCTGACATTTATTCGTCAGGTACGGCAACCAAAATCCAACGTCTGATAGACGTCATAGTGGTAACGTTGACACAACGTCAAGCTGTAACATCATTAGACGCTGATATTTGGTTGGTTTTAGGTTGGATGTTGGACATTGACGTCAGCCTGACGTTGAGTTCTGATGTAAACCTGATTTTCATTTCCAAACAAAATGCAAAGTCCCCATGACGTTAGGTTACAATGTTAATCTGACGGCAGGTTGACGTCTTGTGCATGCTGGGTGTTTAAGGCCATTTCGGTCATCATACAGTAAATATCCGTCAGCTTCTCATTAGTGACATGCATCTAAACAGTCTTTGGGTCAATGTGTGTAAAGATTTTGACAATCTTCTTGGACACTTTTAGTGCTTCCAGTTTGCTGCAATGTAAAGCGCACATGTCTTGAGGTAGTTCATTATTGTCACGATCACCAGCGATCTTCTCCCCATAGATCGCTGGTTTACATGCACATTCACTATTGGACTACATATCCGCCATTCAATGAACTACATTTCCATACATGCACGACTCTGACATCACACACAACCGGTTCCAGATCTTCACTGATTACACCCACAGCTGAAGCCACTCAACAACTGATTACCAGGGCCAGACGGAATCTGCGGACGTTTTTTGCTATTTCTGCGGAGAATTTTGGTAAAAATCTGCAGATTTCTGCGGAATTATTTTGGGAGTATCATAACTAAAACCTTAATATGTTAAATGAAAAATAATATCTTTTTAACTTGTATTTAATATTTAAAATGCAAATCCAATTATATTAACTGTAAATAGTTAACTTTAAGTAAATAAACAGAATTAATGATGGGCTAAAAATCTGCGGAAATCTGCGGAAAATCTGCAGAAAATCTGCGGAATTCTGCGCGCGCAGATTCCGTGTGGGCCTACTGATTACACACACTACATAAGCAGAACATACACTCACTCCATTGCCGAGTCTTGTTACCTGTTCACAGTTTCAATTCAGAGCGTTTCATTGTCTTGTTTTTGCCGTGTTTGGACCATCGCCTTGTTTATCTGTTTCTCCCTGTCTGCTGCCATCTTTGTGATCATTGCCTGCTTTATCGACTACGATTCTGGATTTCCCTCATATGCCTGATTGCTCTTGTGTTGATCATTGCTTGCCTGACCATTCCTTTAAATAAAGTCTGCATTTGGATCCGCATCCTGTTGTCTGCATCTATCTTGGGTTACAATTATGATGCAAATTACCTTCAATGTGCGATTTGATTGGACAGGAATCACAGGACTGATTTTTCTAATCTCCATAAACAAAGTAGTGAAGGTTGAAGGAAACATAGTGGAGTAAAAGTACCAATACAGCACTAAAAATGTACTCAAGGGAAAGTAAAAGTGCACATTTATAAAACTACTGAGAAAAACTACTTAATTATAGTAATTTGAGTATTTGTAATTAGTTACTTTACATCACTGGTGGTAACTATATTATCAGCAGAATAATTTACTTAAATTAAAAGAAAATGATGCCTCAATAATGATTAGTAATAGAAAATATTGATCTAAAATGCTACGCTTCTCTTCTGGATGCATCATCTCCTGGCGAGTACATTATCATTAAATAATTCAACAGCCCATTGACAATTATTTTCTCCATAATCTATGCATATTAGATAATTTAAAGCAATTTGAGGCAAAAAAATAATAAAACAGTGAAGGCATGATGAAAAGCCAAACACAATCTTGTTTTAATTAAATTAACCCCTGAGGCATAAAGGTACTTGTCACTGAAAAATGTCAAATTAATTTTAAAAATTAGTTTTTTCGCTGTTGTTGTTCAAAATAGTCAACCACCCTGCAAATCATTCATTCACGCACTGCACATAATAACAACTGCAAGTGTGCAATTCCTCAGTTCTGCTAAACTCATTCGTCTCCCGCTCTTCATTTGATTTATATTAGTTCCACACAGTTTGGATCCACTATGGCCGCCCAGAGCTAAGACTGCAATTACACAATTATGGAGAGAGTCTTTCTCAAAATCTTATAATGCGAGTTAAAACAGAAAGAGAAGCAGCCGTGAGCTCCCTTCATCCTGCTAATGAGAAGATGATTTCATAGTGAAGTCTGTGTTTGTCATGACAGGAGGTTCGTGAGCATTATTTTCTCTAATTATCCATTACTATAATAACAAGCCAACCTACAGTATGACACACAGAAAAGTTTGTCCAGTAGAAGGTCATCATATTAACAGTGGCCGGCTCCAGCTTTACACCTTCATAATTTGGTGACTCAACTAGTTTAATTACTGGAAGAAAGACAGAATAAAGTGCCAGCCAACTTTGGTTGTGCTGTAGAGTATTCCTTAAAAATCTTGTTGTGTACAGTATGTTTTATTATTCTGTAGATATTTTATCTTAAGGTCTTTGCACACTAAAGTTTTTTAAAATTTTCGTATATGTTTTTTTTGTTTTGTATTCAAATCTGAAAAAATTGTCACGCACACAAACGTTGCACACCAAGTCCAATGCGTATTAATTAATCCATTGTAAAAGAATTCTCAAAACAATACAAAATGGAGTCTTTAAGTAGTGAAGATGATTTTGTTGTCGTCTTCCTGCTTAACAAAAGAAAAAGAAAGAGGAAATTTTGGGTCCATCCCATCCTTAGATTGCGAAAGAGAGAAAGGAGAGTTCTGTATCCTTATCTAAGGAGATTATCCTGACCAATTCAATGTTTACTTTAGGATGTCTGTGGCTCAGTTTGATACTTTGCTACACTGTAATAAATTCCCAGAATTTGACAACATGTTACTGTAATTTTTCACAGTAAATTACATTAGTGTCTCTTTACAGGATTTAACTGTTTAATTTTATGTATTCAGAATTTTATTGTGAAATTAAGGCTGGCATCATGATTACAGCAAATACCTGTAAAAATGGCTATATCTTTTGCACGTTAGTTATAGGAACTCAAACACTATTAATATTTTATTCCACATAGAAATTATACATTAACATTTATGCTAGTACAGGCATTTTTTGATATTTAGAAATAGTTACAGAATTATTGTTATTATGAAATAATTTACTGTGAATTTACATACAGTACCTTACTGTAAAAGTAAAGCAATTATTAGCCAGTAATTTACTGTAAATTTAAAGTAAAATATTTTACAGTGTAGTGACACTGGAACCACACATTAAAAAGAAGTCTGCCAATTTCCATGAACCAATTGATTCTGAACAGAGAAAACAGAAAAAAAAGAGTGAAATCCTTTCAGACACCGACGCTTTATAGATGCAGCAAACATGTACAGTGTGGAAGTGTCCAAGTAGAGGCAAAATCACAACAACCAAGAGACACTGAAAAGATGAAGCATGCCTACTCTATGACAACCAAAATCGCAAAAAGGCCTTAAACGAGTTTACTACAGAATATTACGTTTTCAAATGCCTGCAGAATTGCATGCCATTTATCAGTGTTGCGTGAGCTTGGTTTGTGGCTTCAACTGCTGGACGCTCAACTGCCTCTTTTACACATACAGACTTTTCCAAAAAATTACCGGCAAGTTTTCGGAAAGGGATCATGTGTGAACAGGCCCTTTTTGAAAAAAAAAGCGGTAAATTCGTTCAGGCACTTTTCCAGAAAGAGAAGTTGTAACATTACCGGTAAAAAAATCACCAGAAAAAGTGCGTTCATGATTAGAACACGCTGACGTGAGACGTCTACTCCAGCCAATGAGAACATTCCGACGCATTCACATCTGCGCTGTTTATGAAAATAAAAGCCTTCGAGTATATTTCCAGACACATTTAGCTGCTAGTTGTTAGTCAGATAACGTTTCTATGTTCATCATTAATGCAGACTGTGGAACAAAATATTGATAAAATGCTTACGATGAACCTCTGTGAGTTTATCTGCAAGCCGTGCATGCGTTCAGCTGTGTGGCGCTCGTGCATGTGAAGGAGTGCTCTGGTGAGTGCTAGCACACAAAGAAAATGTACATCTCGACATGCTAAAGTGTTCCTTTACATGTTTACATCAAAGTTGTTCTCAATAATTATCCATCCACAGAATTTGTAATGTAGTCAAATGTGTAAACATTTAGCTGCGGGTCGCATACTATTTCTCATACTTTGAGTATTTAGAACAGATACTGATGTTACCTGTATGACTTAGTATTTAAGCAATCTTATGTTTGGTAGCAATTTATAAAAAGCATTTTGACAGCAAAACATCAAGTGGTGAAGTGAAAAACAAGATCTTTTCTGCTAAGTACATAATATAACGTGATACAACAAAGTTTTTATTTGAGTGCATATACGAGCATTATGGTTGCACTTTATTTTACAGTATGTGTCCTTAACATGTACAATACTTACAATGTGTACTTAAGAAAATATTAGTTATATAAGGTAACTAAATGGATTGATTTATACTTTCAATGGGGGGTAGGTTTAGGGAGAGAGAGAGAGTTTTGAGTTTATCAGCTTATTCCATGAAAAAAACAGATCAAATGGTTTATAAATAACAATTTTCTATAATAGTTTTATAACAATAACAAGATACTAACAATAAATAATACATAACATAGATAGAAATCTAAACTTTTTAACGTGCTCTTTTAATTAAAAAAATATTATTTTATAATTTTATATTATAAAATAATTCCTTCAAAGTCTCTCCAGCAAAAACCCTTTCCTTTAAATAAATGTCCTTGAGTAACTCTGTGTTCTGTACGGCATCTTGTATAAATAACTTCTGCAAGTCTTGAGTTAAAATAATAATTAGATTTTCTTCCAACTTGGGGCTGGATTTCAAGAAGTTTATTATTTGATAGGTTAACAGTGAGTATGCTCCTAGTATGCTTCCAGTTTTGTAAGTAAGGGCTATGATAAGTGAGAAAACAGGACCATAACACACCAGCAGTACCATAGTACATTGCTCTATAGCAAATGCGTAGCTGATCTACTTATTTAGCTGATTCGTTTCTGTGATTCATCATAACTATAAGTAAAATAGTTGCAACCTTTTCTTTGTAGTTAGCAAATATAACAACATGTTCCACATAGTTTGTAAACATTTTACAATTTTCTATTTTTATAATTAATTTGATCATTTTTCTTACTATTTTATTCCTGACTTTGTAATTGTTCCCACTGCATATTTACACTGTTATTAGAAAAATAATATGCTGTAAATTCATTTTACTGATGTTGTAAACTACAGGCGTTACCACACAACAACGTGATAAATGGATACGTAGAGACACTTACAAGCAAAGTTAAATATTCCTGCTTCAAACCTTGCAGTGATTCACATCAGTGAAAGCTTCAGTGCAGCATCATTTGTAATGACATTTCTCTACACAAATTATGCTAATAACTGTGATTGTTTTAAATAATTAGTTGAATTAATATGAACCGATATGTTCACCAAAAGTATACAGAATCATTTAACAACATCTGAGCTCACAACAAATATGTATTAATTCTAAAAACTGAGCATTTATTGTGAAATTTATGGAGTTCTTACTCGCAGAACCTTTGAGTGAACCGCAGAATGTTGCACTGCATTGCTGGCTACTCATTCAAATAGATGAGGAAGATTAAATATGCACTTTTACAGCAATCTTTTGCGATATAAACACCATGAAGTAAACACTCTCATAATTCATCTAAAGTCTATTTTATGCATTGCTTGTAAATGTGCAATATTAACCCAAATTATTGTGAATTGGCTGGGTTTTTTACTTTGAAATGTGTATAGGTTACATCTATTTGATGAAACGGCCTTTTGAAGTTTAATAATATCATCAGGCAATTTTGCAATTGCTGTTTTTACATCCTCTAATTTTTGAAGACTTTTTAAGACCTTAACTTCCACAGAGCCTTTATTTTTAGTCTCTAATGCGAGTAAAAGGCTCACATCGTCAAACACTGGTGGATTTCTGCTGTTTGAGGAGAGGTTAGTTGGGAGCAACCAGCAAGAGATGATATTAAATAGTTTAAATATGACCCTATGCCCTATTTCCCAGATACCCTCCATCTTTCACTCCTCGGTCTTCCCCCAGGCCTCACGTTAGGGAGACATTAATGTTTCAGTGTTAACTAACCTGTTAGAATAGCGGTGTAAATATTTCATTTTTTCAGTTCACTTTAGTCTGTCGAAGCACAAAGATGGAAAAGAGGAAGAGTGCTCTGCTCTCTGACTGTAACATGTGTAAAGATATTCTCTCTCTGTTTCTCATTCAAACACACATGCATTCACACATTGGTTGTAAAACTGTAGCACCTCATACCAAGGCTGGACATAACAAAATGGCCTTAAGCGATGTTACCTTTTTTAGACTGAATAGTAAATCAGTACAGAAAACACTGCATATTTTCATGTCCATTCTAATATCTTATACTTCACCACCCAGTGCCAGTGAGCTACTTTTTCTTTCTTTTTTTCAGCATCAGAATGATTTCTTAAAGACGCAAACCATAAAGAAATGTTTCTGAAAAATCACAAGAATTAATTACATTTTGATATGCAGTAAAATAGGAAACTGATTTTTTAAATTTTAATGATAAAAGTAAAAAAAAAATTTTTTGTAAAAAAAAAAAAGACCTCTATCAATAATGTTCTAATCAAAAATGTTGAAAGTGTAAAATTAATAGTTTAACTGATGTTAAAAACAGCATATCATTCCTTTAGACATGTTTGAAAATTTAGAAAATGTACCATCTTTTACTAGAAAAGTACATTTAGCACATTGATTGTTCACAAATTTGTGTTAAAATATACAATACTGAGCATGTTATGGAAAAGTACTGTAAAGCATTGCTGAAGCTTATATTGAATTTATTACATCCATATTACTGTCCCGGATGTGTATCAGATAATGAAGGGTCAACGAAGGGTATACATACAATAAACATAATTTAATAAACTTATAGTGAAACATATAGGCATAAACTTATGGGAACAGGAATCATCAGGAGAGACTAATATTAATACTAATATTAATTATTACATGGCACTGTATAATTAGCAGAAATAGAGTTTTGAGAAATGTTAAGCTCTAATGGAATAAAATATTAGAACAGAGGTGAAAGAATGTTGATATCGAAGGACAAAAATAAACATAAAGCATTAACCCTTATTTGGCATTGTAACTGTTTGATTGATGTTGACCCTTTTTCCATGAAATACCATTAAAACAAAAAAGTCAAACATTGGCTAAATTGTGTTCCTGACACCCCTCTAAACAAAGAAATTTGTCCAAAAGGTCTAGAGTGGATGTTTTCCCCTTCAGACTTCAGATTATGTTCCAAGTTTCAGAAAAAAAATGTACATTTTCTTAATGTTCTTAAGTCTTCCATATTTTTTCTGTTTTAATGGACCTCAGGTCAAAACACAGTTGCACTGCAAAATCAATATACCAACATAAACTTAAAAAGTAAAAAATGCTAATTGTTGGTCTTTCCTTAAAGTTTCTTCTAAATGTAACAAACTTGAAATAACTCTAGAATCAAATCAAAAGTCCTTCAGGCGTAATTGATGCCGGTGCACTTTGGATAAGGGGTTCATAATGATACACAAAAAAATCAAGGCACTCGAATAGTAGATGGAAAAAAGTTAAGTCTTTATTGACATCAGGCTTTTTAACCTATTTTAACCTTTTTACCTATTTTTCAAGTGCCTTGGACTTGAGATTGTTTATTTTTTATTTTAACATTTAGCATTAATTTTGATGTTTTTGTTTAATAGACTGCACAATATTAGTATAAAATTAGTATTATAGTATAATTCAGATTTAAAACAATCAAAATTCTACAATCGATTTCTTACTTTAATTAGTCATTGTAATCCTTTTTTCTATACAATCCAACATAAGATCAATTATCAATGTGAAATGAATGTGAATAAAACCCTTGATTGTGTTACATCTGTGTTTGGGACAACTCTCTTCGATTCACTCCAAAAATATGTGTGCTGCTTGTTCAAACGACTTATTTAAAATGAGCTGAAACAACAATTATTGATTTTTTTTTTTTTGGGGGGTGGGGGGTACAACTTAATTGTTTTATGTTCAATCAACTTAAAATAAAATAAAAACATTAAATTAACCTAATCATTTACGTTGGGACAACATGATTGTGTGGAACTTAGCATTTTTTTTTAGGATATTTATCAAATTACAACAAGCAGTGCCTTACCAATGTTTGATTGGATAACAAAAATCATTGGGTAACAATATCATGGACAGCAGGCTTTAAATTAGATGAAATGCTCAGGAAAGGGTTAAAGGGTTAAGAGATTAGGAAATAGACTTTGATTATATAAATACTGAGAAATCTTCTATTTTGTAAGGTTAAATGAGATTTGTACATTGTTCACATTCACATCTTGAGATAAAAAACAAGAGAAGCAGCCACTATAAACAAAAAAGAACTAGCCCTTCAGATCTCTGTCTCCTGCTGACTCCTGCTGTCTCTCAAGCAAAGGCATCCTTGTGTTTCCGTATCATTCACTCAGAAAAACTGAGTTTCAGAGGGAGCCTGTTTCTTCCACAGCCAGACTTATGTCCAGATCCCCAGGAGAAAACAGAGGAGGATGATAATGAGTTAATATCAAAACATGATTTGATTCAAAGAGATCAAACAGACCACTAACAAAGCTGCTTGATTCATTTGGGATCGAGGATCAAATGAAATCTCTGTGTTCTTCGTGTTAAATTGGCCGTGCACACAAAAATGCTCTTGCTGGTGGTTCTAGAAGAGTCTGTTTCTGAGTCTGTTTGAAGTAAAAACATGCTGAATGAATCCCTGCATTTTGAACGAGGTTAATCTAAAAAACAATCAAACATGCTGGCTGTGGATTGTTAAATGAAACATGAAAACAGAGCCACTGAGATCACTTTCTATGAGTCTACGTCAATACACCTCAGTGTGTGAAATCATAATCACTGTGATAAAAATTGCTGCTGCCTTAAACTTTTAAGTTGAATCAAATTAACTTTTCAAACATTTCAATTTGCATTACATAAACGAGCAAATGTAAAGGCGGAAACGCCAGAGCTTTTGAAAAAAAATCAACATTTATTTAAAGGTTATCACATATTGTAGCATGTGACTATTCAAAGAACCACACTAGGAAAGGCAAGTTTATTTGTATAGCACATTTTATAAACAATGGTAATTCAAAGTACTTTACATAAACAGGAATAAAAGAGACAAGTAAATAAAAACAAAGAATTCAATTGACTAAAAACAGATAAAAGTATGTTAAAACAGGTTTAAAAAGAATGAAAGAAAAAAGAAAGACATAATAGTGCAATCTGTTGGACGTAGCACAGTGCTCATTCAGTAAAGGCACAACTAAACAGATGTGTTTTCAGTCTTGTTTTGAATGTGCCTAATGTTGGAGCACATCTGATCATTTCTGGAAGCTGATTCCAGCAGCGAGGGGCGTACATGTAGTAGCTGAAGGCGGATTCACCCTGCTTTGAACCCTTGGAATTTCTTGTTTGTTTGATCCTAAAGATCTGAGTGATCTGTTAGGTTTGTATTAAGTGAGTATTTATGTAATGTATTGAGGTCCTATAGGCCATTTAGTGATTTATAGACAAGTAGTAATACTTTAAAATCCATTCTGAATGTAACTGAAGGACACGTGTGATGTGCTCTGATTTCCTGGTCAGAATCCTGGCCGCAGCGTTCTGGATAAGCTGCAACTGTCTGACTGTCTTTTTGGGAAGGCCAGTGAGGAAGCCGTTACAGTAATCCACTCTGCTAGTGATAAAAGCATCAACAAGTTCCTCACTGGAATGTCCTCACAAATGTGTCACTCTTTAAACTATCAAAGGACACAGGATCTCACGAAGTGTTTAATTACAAAAACCAAAACTCAACAAGAAAATCAACAAGAAAAACATTACTAAATCAAATCGCATAGTAAAAACTAATTAAAAAGATATGTAAAACAGTGCAAACATAAATGAACAAATAATGTGGCTATTCTAAATATACTAAACTATGAAAAATATATAATAACACAAATTCAAATAATCTCACCAAAAAACTTCTATTGTCAAAATAACTCCAAGGATGAATATATATTTATAAAAATAGACGAATATCAAAATCTTACCTCAAACCTCTCGAAAAAATACAAAAGCCTCATGCTGTAAGTGCAATTTATTAATATCTCTCCAGTGACGTGGACACTAGTAGTGCAGCATTTTTAGCTCGGAGACATTCAGTGTCTGCTCTATATAGGTGCTGAGAAAATCAAGGTAGTTTTTTATGGTTGAGCACACATTTGAGACTGATGTGCTTGCTTTTGTGCATTTTATTTCATTCAATTGACTTCAAATGTCAAGTAAAATATTTTAACTTTAAAAAATATATAAAATGTTTAGTAAAAAAAGAAGAATGTTGTCATGAATTGCAAAAAAACCTTTCATTCATCCAATTAAAAAAAAAAGTAGGGTAATGGTTCACATCTAAATTTTATCACTTGACCCAATGAAAAATAAATAATTTGCCTTAAACAATATTTTCTATCTCCATGAGAATTTTTATATTACTTGGTTCAAAGCATAATTGTCTTGTTAATTAATTTAAATTATCTTTTTGTTCTAAACAAGAAGATATATAGCTTTAATCAAAACAACAATTCCCATAAAATGTTCATTCATCCTATTAAAACAATTTAGGGTGATGATTTCACATCTAAATTTGATTACTTGAGCCAATGAAAAATACATCATTTGCCTTAAACAATATTTTTTAAGTTTATAAAAGTACAAAGCATATTGAGTTTCTGTTTAATACACACGCACTGGCCTGTGGGAGTAACCTTAAAAGATTACATTGGTCAAAACAGATACTTTTAGTTGAGCTCTTAATCAAAAACATTTATATTTAACTATGTTCTGAACTTAAAATATATTGCTTGAAAAATAAAACAAATAAAATTAAACCATAATGAAAGATACATTTTTAATTGGATGAAGTACTGCTTGATTTTTTTTTCAGTGAAGCCTTAATTTGATGTTTTAATTAAGTTTTAATTTAAAGTGACTAGTAAAGGTTATAGGATTCAACCTAAAAATGTAAGGCAACAACATTTGTATACGGTGTTGGAAATCAAACATGGATTTACTTATTATATTTTGAAAGTATTACTCTCAAATGACTTCAAAAGGAGCCTGCACTGATCATTTTGAAGGTTTACATGTTGTCAAGGTTATAAGAGACTCTCAGAATAACCCTAGTATGCAATTTAAACTAATTAGATCTAACATAATTATAACTCATAATTATAACCAAAGGGTATCATTAATTTGATGACACATCATTTCATTTTGAGCCCAACCAATTACATCCACAGATATTTATAATTCTGAAAATCACTCATTTTCAAAGTAAAGGGTTCAGGGGGAAACCAAAAGAGAAGATAAACAGTGGTGTATGATCTTGGCTGTTGGTTTTCAGCTCATGTTGGCGTTCATTAGGGCGAGCGGTAAAGAAGAAGAGGTTATTTTCACCTCACCTGGATGCTGAAGGCAGAGTTCAGCTCCAGAGCTGTCAGTTCTCCTGAGTAAACGCAGCTCAGTGTTCATACAGACACACTGGAGACTAGAAAAGCAAATATAAGTGGGAGAGAGTTTACTGGACATGTTTTGAATGAGTTACAATTTAGATGAAAAGACATTGTGTTGAAAGAAGCTTTGTTGTGTGCAGGAAAACATTAGTCTAACAACAAAAGTCTGCGGCAAACACAGAGAAAGGGAAGAGTGCAAATACAAGTTCGATAACAAACATTGGTCATGATGGTCAAGTGTATACATAGCTTTTCTTATACTTTATATTTATCCAGTAAAATATGTGTGTATTATTATTATTATTATTATTATTATTATTATTATTATTATTACCAAACATATAATAATTTAGTTATTCATTATACACTAATTAAAAGATTGAGGTTGATTAGGTTTTTTTAAGGTTTGAAAGTAATATTTTAATGTAAAAATGCATTTAATTGATCAAAAATACAGTAAAAATACTCTTCAGCAGCTTAATTTAGAGAACGATCTGCACCATTGTCTTGCTTAAGGTGCGTCCCAAGTCGCATACTAATCTATGACAGTTTGTAGGATAAAGAGTGTAAGTAGTGCATTCACACTGAAATATTCACTTTAAATACTTTAAATCAAACTGAAAGTGCACTTAAATGACCGGATGATGCTCTTATTCAACTGTTAAAAATAAGTGTGGAATGTTGGACACTTCATGCACTCAATGGCTGCAGCTTTGCTCACGTAGTGGAAGGGGCGGAGCTATCAGACTCTGACCTTGGGTTACTTCATTTATTTTGTATTATGCAAGCTAAATTCTCTCATGTGAGTGATTATGCCACTTCCTGTTGGTCAACTGAGTATAACACGCTTATAGCAGGTACTGTTTGGTAGTTTGGTCATATATTTCACTAGTTTGGCAACTGTCAAACATTCTCTGGGAAACAGTTTGAGTTTCTGGTTAGTAATAAAAAACGTTAGTGTTTTATTTGGAACTATATTAAATTCATATATGCTGTTGAGTGTGTCAGTGTATAAGTACATAGTGCATAAATGTATAGTGTGCTATTTGGGATGCAGTGCCACACTTCTTGGTAAGACTCTGTGCAGTTATTTGACACTTAGGGAGCTGTCTATTAGTAATGAAACAAAGACTTTTGATTTTTGTGTTGTATACAAAGGTTACTTCAACTAATTAATATTTTATTTTTAATCTCAATGTTTGTTTTGATCTCAGATTGTTCTTTGTGGGGGTTTTTTTGTTTTGTTTTGTTTTTTGCTTCCTGCCCTGACCTTTGGCTGTTTTGTGGAGTACTCTATTGGATTTTGTTGGATGTTGTGTTTGACCTTGGTGTTATGACTACGCAACTCATAAAAAAAATCTCCTGACCCTTCAGCAAAGTCATCATTAATTCCTGAGTGCCTGATATAAATGAGAGATTGTAATTTATTTCATTATCATGGCACACAAAAAAAAAATACACAAACACAAAAAAATTGATAATTAACAATTTCCATGTTGTGTTTGTGTCTGTGTTGTTTTTTTTACGGTTGTGACTTGCATTATGGGACATTGATCTCTGGTCTGTCAACTTTTGATGTTGAAAATTCAACTATACAGTTTACCAAAGTGACTTTTATTGACATAATTTCACGGTTTTGACATTATTTTATTAAAATATTGTTATATATAAAAAATATTATATGGAGAAATTAGTTGTTAAAATAACAGAAAATGTACTGGCTGTTTATTACAATAGATCACTTTAAACTATTACAAATGTTCATAAAATTCCCTTTTTCAAACTTTTTAAGTTAAAAGTTGTTGGAAAAAAGATCAAGGCCCCATAATGCAATTCAAAAGCATAAGTAAATGGGGGAAAAATAAAATAAGAACATGAATCACAAAATATGGAAAACTGCTTTTATTTTTTACTATATACATACAATATAAGGATTTATTTATCATTATTATAATAAACATTGAGGAATACTAAGACTGAACTTTAAAACAAAGTACATTATATGGTAATTAAACAAGCAAAGAATAGGTTATTATACTAAAATAAAAAGTTTTTACATCGGAATACAAAGCTAATGTTAAATGGATACCATCTGAGAAATATGTGGCTTAATATTTTAAATTATTTAAAGCAATTTTGGGAAAGGTACACTGATCTAATCTTATAATTTATACCCGAATATGAAGCAACGTCTCACCTCTTCCCATCATCAGTTCTTTTGGCATCCTTTCTTTCTCCTCCTCCTTAAAAAAAACTAATTCCTTTATAGCAGGGCTGCAAGCCAAAACCATTTACCATGTACACACAGACCATATGTACACACAAACTCAATCAAACCACAGTGTGCCATATAGATTTTCCATACTAGATGCATGATGTTTTGACACTGACACACAGTGCCAAATCCCTCCAAATGGTGTGCGAAAAGAAAACAAGCTAAACATGTACAAATATATTCAACCGCCCTCAGGAACAAGCACAAACAAAACAAATGGCTTTAGATTCAATAACCAACCTGACATTTTAACATCCATTTATCGGTACAGGCTGGAGAGTGAGATGATGCAATGCCATATCTATCTTTTGAAGAAACAAGATAGTAAGAGTTCCTTAAGGCAGTGAGGGGTAAAAAAAAAAAAAGCGAATAAAGATGTGACCATAGATCATGACAGCAAAGACTCTGTAGGACGAAAAAAGTGATGAAAGTATTTCAGCAAAGAGCTTTCCTCTCCATGTCACTTTCCCCCAGCACCAATAGCAACACTGAACTCAATTCATTATTCATAATTACTCTTAATTACATGTTCCAGAGAGAATCACTTTATTACTTTACCATTCCCCTGTCTCTTTATGCACTTCATTTTCTGCACTCACTACCAAGGACAGGCAGAACACATCTGAAAGCCTCAAGAGCTCTTAGGCGTCATGATAAAACTTTTATTATCACTGCATGAAACACAAATGCGAGTGGACTATAGAGATGTAAACATTACTGCGAATTGTGTCAGAATGTGTTTAAGGCATGGGGAAGTTCTTAAGAGGTCAGATGATTCATGATGCCAGTTACTGTAGATGGCTAGTTTAGTATTTATGAAGGTTAAAAACATTACATAACAGTAAATTATCCTTCTACTCTGGTAGGTGGTGATATGTGCCTGAGTGTTGACTTGATCAATTCATTCAAACACAGTAAAACATTTGGAAATGCATGATTTACATGATCTTTCTAAACCATAAATGTGATTCCAAATTCAACACAAAAGAATTCATTCAAATGATTTGTTCATTAACACCGATTCATTCGGGAATGAAACACCACTACTGTGTCTACGTGTTGTTTGGTAAGCTCTAAATGTTTATCCTTTCCATTTTTGGAATCCGATACTTAAGATAAAGAATCAGATACTTGTTATAAAATAAAAATTTTGATTCCTCACATCTTACCCTGTGTGCTTGTTTTTGTTTTTTCACTTGCCGATCTGCCAGGACCTTTCGTGCTGGCAAGCTACTGGGACCTTAAAGGTGCTGAATGTAAGTTTTTGACTCCTCTAAAGCATAAAAATACCATAATATGTTTGCAGATATTTAAGAAACATGCTGTAAACATTCTTGTTTATCTGAAAAGCAATGTTGAAGTCAGTTATTCTGCTTTGAAAATGTGCATTACGTGCCAGAATGAGTGTCTTTGTTTTGGTTCTTTTAACCTGCCCACTGCCAGTTCAGCCAATTATATAGTATTTAGCACTCCGGGTTGCCTTGATGGAAAGCCGCGTATTTCATTCATTCAGTCAGAAAGGCTCTCAAAGCATGTGTCCTTGACTGAAATGTGACCTCTGATGGACAGTAGCAGACTCTGAAATGAGACGCTGATTCAGAGTTACACATGAGATTATTAATTAGTCAATGATATAAATATTACAAACGTAAACATTAGGTAAGCAGGTTACATTGTGACCCTGTGTCCTAACAACACGAGATTTGCAGAGATTAGCAGTTTGGCTGTTTTGTCCGAAACACAACAGAAATTTTAATACAGCCTTTCAGAAGCACATAATATCTCACAAAATGGTAAGGTTTCTAATCTAATTAATACATTTTAAACCTCTTTACCATTATTAAATGTATATCACTGAATTACTGATATGTGCTGGTTTGCACTGAGTCACAGTTCTAAAGTTCAATTTCAAACGGTTTATTATATTTTCAATATCTGAGGTGAACTATCTGCTGCTGCTTTCAGTAGTATGGCAATAAATGGTATATAAAATGGTATTCAAACTCACATTATAAGCACTCAACGCAGAATAAAGCACATGAAATGTACCTGAGGTGATCATTGTCAGTTTATCCTGTTGTTCAGCTGTGAGAAATAGAAGCCGTTTCTAATATATCAAATCGAGGTGTTGGTTAGGACAAACTCCTTTTAATATGGAAATATTCCTTCTATCACGTGCTGTTGCTTTTATATAGAACACGATTTAAATCAGCCTTTTAGCTTGATAGTCAGACTTGCTCCTGTTGGTCCTCAATCTGGCAACTTGCGCTTGCATGTGTTTTGTTCCAGGAATGCAACACCTAGTTTAACCACTGGGTGTCAAACTTACATACTACACATTTAAACCTTAGTCTAAACATCAGTTTAGAATATGAACTGTGAGAACCACTCAAAAGTGTGGCTTCATATTGTTAAGAACAGAGAGAAAGCAACGTGGAACTGTTGTAATAAACCAATGTGTTGCAAGTAAGGAGTCACAACCAACATGACCAAGCATGTGCAGTTGATTCACAGCACCGTGCTTGATTCACTGCGCATCCTGAGTGCTGAACGCTCTACATTATAAGCTGGCACTTACACGACGACAACACCACAAAATGTTGCATGTGATAAATTCTGGGAATCCATAAGAATCTAAATTGACAAGTGGAATCTGAACTGATTAAATTTAAATTATATTACCCAACCCTATATTTGACACTGACATACAAGATACAATTATATATCTGTGCACTCTAAAAATGCTGAGTTGTTGTAACCCAACGATGGGTCAAATAATGATAATAACTCATATTTTTTTGGAAAGTTCACTTACATATCCCTAAAACACATACTCTTTCCCCCACCCTATTCAAAAATAAAAACGGGGAGGCATAATATATGTATCTTTATGTCTATAGGCTCACACTGACCCACAAAATACACCTCAATTAAGGATTTGATGCGAATGGAGTAATACGTGGTGTTCTTTTTAGTCACTGATGTACGTACCCTGAAGGAAGGGCCTTGAAGCAGGAATGGCAGGGATGAGTCTTGTCAGAGTACATTGCAATTGCCTTTCTCATCATGAATTGTAAAAACCGCTCATTCACTTTGTCTCTGGCCAATAGTTTTATTTGCTTTTTTCAGTTTTAATGTTAAATTACCATACAACTAAACAATGTTGGTAACACTTTACAATAACAGTACATGAATAATGATGTATTAATATGTAAACTAAACATTACTTTATTATTAGTTAACCCATTCATAACTACTCATTGTGTACTCATTATGAACTCCTTATGTCTGTCTGTCTAGTACGTCTGAATAACAATAGAAAAGTGTTCTGTCAACATCAACAAGAACAGTTTAAACAAAGGAGTTCATGAGTAGTTAATTGTGATGTGCCCCTCCAAGTAAAGTCATGACATAATTAAACATTAACAGCTCATAACTTCATGTTGGTTACATTTGGCTTAAACTTAAATGTTAATTAATACATTAACATGTACTAACAAGTAATTAAGGTAACCATTATTTACTCATAACTAGGGCCAGACGGAATCTGCGGACGTTTTTTGCAGTTTCTGCTGAGAATTCTGGTAAAAATCTGTGGATTTCTGCAGAGTTATTTTGGGAGTCTCATAACTAAAATCTTAATATGTGAAATATGTGTAATTTAAAAACTGAATAAATTCCGATTTACACACATTTACTCAAGTAAATAAACAGAATTAATGATGGGCTAAAAATCTGCGGAATTCTGCGCGCGCAGATTCCGTGTGGGCCTACTCATAACCTCTTGTGACTCATGTTGTAGTTAAAGTTAGTTCATGATTAGCGCATGCATTAACTCATCATTTAATGATGATGTGGCCCTCCAAGTAAAGTCATGATATAATTATAAACTAGCATATTATGAGTTCATGATGGTTAAATTAAGCATAAACCAATGTAACGGAGGCCAGCTTGTAAGTGCTGTGCAGGTAAACCTCACTCCTCCAACCTATAAAGGTGCTCTAGCGACAGACGTGCAGAGCAGACCTCTGAGCATTCTGAAGTCTCTGCTGGACAGTTCCTAAAGTCTCTGTTTTTTCCACAATCTTTATACAGATTCTTTGACGCACCCCTAGGTGTCTCATTTTAACTCCTGACCATTCTTGGAGAAGTTTTACTCTAGGTGGTCCGGTTATTCTTGGCTCTCTGCCAGCTTGCTTAGGTCACCAGAGATGTCACAGGTCTATGTCAGCAACTGTTTGGAGACTAGAGCATAGATGCAACTTATACAAAAGAACTAAGTGGTTACATTGTCATAATGGCATAATAACTTGATAATATGTTACTCTAGCTTCTGACACATATAGCTTCATATGAATATATACATATATAATCAGTGCTTTACATATTCAGTTATTTTACAAATTCAGTCATCTCATAGTGTTGCTCCTGTGAAGGTTTCTCTTCTTACACACAGACATACCAAAAGGTATTTTTACCACAGGCTGGCATGTTTGCTGCAAACACCCTATTCTGTTTGAGAAGAGAAAATTAACTGCTTTACACTTAGAAAATACTTCACACTGAGAGAATAAAATAACACCTCTGATTAACGAATGTCTTCTATATTGTCTAAAATGTAAAGTTACTTATTGCTAACTACTTTATTTAACTGTAGCATAAAGGCACTGCCTATTATAAGTATTTTGCCATGTTAGCTGTACAGATGTGAGACTGTGATGGTGATTTGATTGTTTAATGTGATTTGAAGGATAACTCCATCTGCAGTAATCAGATATTCAGTGTAACTACTTGGGGTATGGAAATAAGAATTTTCACACTCAAAAGTCTTTTTTGATATGCATTACAAAAACGATCCTTGAGCATTCACACAAGAACAAATGAATAATGTGGTAAAGGAAGGACAGCATCTCAATCCTCTGATGAAAAGGAAACATCACCCGTTATCTTACATTCTGTGACTTCAGATGCACATACATTTTAGAAACATTGACAGAGAAACATTGACACAGCCCCTTTATATACCCTTTATCCTTCTGCCAATAGGTACATATAGACATGAACCTAAAGTAACCGTGACTTAGTTGCGTTTTAGATTTAAATCCTTAAGTAACTGATCAAGTTCACAATAAAAAGTAACATTTCTGCAGTCAGGCTTCAAGTGTTTAGATTGTTAACTCGTCCTTTGTTACTGTTCTTGCTGTTAGCCCTGCAAAAATGATCCTCAATTCATGATGCTTCAGTGAAAATCCTATTTATTACTTTTCCTTTTTCATCCTTTTGTTCAAGATTGTATAAATTGCTCTTTTTGTGCTGCCGTAGGCAAACAGGTTTGTGCGGGAACTGCTAAATATTTAGCTGTCAAGGCTAACAGAGAAGGGATGGCATGAATATTCCTGGCTCGCATTATTGCAGTCTATACAAGACGCGCTTGTGTGTGTAGCATAAATCAAGCTACTCCCTGTGCTGTTGTTTCCTGTAATGAGAATAATAATACTGTCCCAACAGTAATCATCATATTGTTTTGATTTATTTAATGATCTAATTACTGTTTCACTGGGACAACTCAATATAAATGTTTTTGTGTGTGCATTAGGACATTGTTGGTAAACAGAGAATTACAATAAAACGCTTTGAATCTTAGGGTTACAGGCCTGTAGCCATGGGGGGTTTGGGTGGTTTGGAAGACCCACCTATTTTGACTGCTATTCCATCATAAATACTGAAAATAACCCACCGAAAAAGGCTTTAAGACCAAGTAGAATCCTCTGTTGGCTGTCACTTTAGTGTGACTTCAGCTAATCAGTTTTGGCCAATAATAACAAATATTTTTCCAGCTGTGCAAAAAAACATACAACCTGACGTAAGTGAAGTCATCTTTCACTACTGTACTGTTTTTAAATAGAGAAAACATTTAAACTTTTATTCTAAATATTGGACCTTATTTTTGAAACCAAAAAATGTTTAGTGTGACCAAGTATTTTATGATTTTAATATAAGTTTAATAAGTCAAAACAGTTTATGATTTTCAGAATCAGAATCAGTTTTATTGCCAATAAAAGGCTATAAACATTAAACAGAGATGCAGTTAGTCAAAAAGATCTGGATGTTGAATTGTATGTACAGATTTGTTGTAAATATACAGGTTATAAGGTGCTGTGTACCAATGCGAATGGAGTAAGTATTGCATTGTATATTGTTATAAGGTGCTGTGTATAAATGCGTATGAGAAAGTATTGCACATTTATTGCACAGTAGGGGAATATTTTAATGTTTATGAGGTAGATGGCCTGAGGAAAGAAACTTTTCCTGTGTCTGGCTGTTTTTGTGCTTGGTGCTCTGTAGCGCCGACCAGACGGTAACAATTTGAACAGGTAGTGTGCTGGGTGCGAGGCATTCAGAGTGATTTTGCGAGCCCTTTTACTCACATTGGAAGAGTACAGTTATTGAAGTGTAGGAAGGGTAGTGCCAGTGATTCGTTCAACAGTGCGGACTATTTGCTGTAGTCTACAGAGGTCAGTTTTGGCAGCTGAGCTGAACCAGATGGTGATTGAAGTGCAGAGGATGGATTGAATGACAGCTGAGTAGAACTGTACGAGCAGCTCCTGTGGCAGGTTGAACTTCCTCAGTTGACGAAGGAAGTGCAGTCTCTGCTGGGCTTTCTTCACAATAGAGTCTATGTGAATGTCCCACTTCAGATCCTGAGAGATGGTGGTGCCCAGAAACCTGAATGACTCTACTGCAGCCACAGTGCTGTTCATGATGGTGAGTGGGGGGAGGGCAGGGGGGTTTCTCCTGAAGTCAACTATCATCTCCACTGTTTTGAGCATGTTCAGCTCCAGGTTGTTGTATCTGCACCATAAAGCCAGTCGCTCCACCTCCTGTCTGTATGCAGACTCGTCACCATTCCGGATGAGGCCGATAACAGTAGTGTCATCAGCAAACTTCAAGAGCTTAATGGAGGGGTCTTTTGCGGTGCAGTCGTTGGTGTACAGGGAGAAGAGCAGTGGGGAGAGAACACATCCCTGGGGGGCACCAGTGCTGATGGTGCGGCTGTCGGATGTGATTTTGCCCATTCTGACTAGCTGTTATCTATCTGTCAGAAAGCTGGTGATCCGTTGACAGACAGAGCTAGGGACTAGGGATGCGCGGATGGCGGTTAAATCCGCGGGTCGGTCGGGTAATAAAAAAATACATTATGATTAATTGCGGGTGGGTCGCGGGTAGATGTAGCGGGTCATAGCAGTTGACCAGCAAAAAAGCAGAGAGTGGACTTTGCAGAATGTAAAGATGAGAGACGCCCAAAATAATGGATGAAGTGCAAGAGTACTGTGCTAACTTCAGTTAGGGGAGTCATCAGAGGAAAATCTGCTATCATTCTGGGAGAAACAAGATCGCTTATTTACACGACTGCAGCGCCTTGCAAGGAGAAGCTTGTGCATTCCTGCAACAAGCGGTTTGCGCGAACGCTCATTTAGTGCAGCCAGCCGTGTTTTGGAGGCGAGGCGGAATCGCCCGAATCCAGGCACAGTAGATGCTATTCTGTTTTTGCACAGTGTTAAGAAAAGGGCCAAGTACACACAACATAGCTGCTGTTTAGGCTGAAGGGACGCCGTTTTTGTTCTCTTTTTCCTGTATATGTAAAAGCTGAATCTGCTGTTAATAACGAACGATCCACTGTGACCTAAGTTGCAAGAGAGGGGAAACCGTGTGGCCGCTTGACTGCTTTTACGGGAGTTGTAGTCCATAGCGAGGGGCATTGTGGGTAGTGTAGTTCGACATGCATGCTGTGTGACGTGAGCTCTCGCTGTGTGCTGTGCGTGCGGTGAATTAGAGGGAGAAAGTTTTATCCGGTTTTGTTTTATGTTTACTTCAGTAATTCCACCCGGGAGCTGTTTTGCACTGTGATCCTGAAAACACTGAAATAAGTAAAAGAAGGGCATGCATCGAGTACTTTTGTCCGTCTCATCATTTGCTCGAGCATGAATTAACGAGCTGTTACTCTGCCGCCGGACGTTGCGGAGAAAGTTACACCCATCATCATGCTTAAAACAAAGAATTAGAATTATTAAAGTGGCGATCGGGTGCGGGTCGGGTGCGGATATATATATCAGATAAAATAATATGTGCGGGCGGGTGGCGGGTGGATGATTAGAATGAAGGAGCGGATTCGGGTGACATTTGAGCTGATCCGCGCATCTCTACTAGGGACAGACAGCTGGGTCAGTTTGTACTCGAGCAGTGATGGGACGATGGTGTTAAAGGCAGAACTGAAGTCCACAAACAGTATCCTTGTGTAGTTCCCTGGTTCGTCCAGGTGTTGTAGGGTATAATGCAGTCCCATGTTGACTGCATCATCCACAGACCGGTTTGATCTATAGGCAAAATGCAGGGGGTCCAGCAAAGGTCCAGTGATGTCCTTCAGATAAGCTAGCACCAGTCTTTCAAATGACTTCATTGCCACAGATGTTAAGGCAACAGATCTGTAGTCATTGAGTCCTGTGATCTTTGGTTTCTTTGGTATTGGGATTATGGTGGAGCGTTTGAAGCAGGATGGAACTTTGTGCTGTTCCAGTGATCTGTTGAAGATCTGTGAGAAAATGGGAGCCAGCTGGTCAGCGCAGGTTCTCAAACAAGCTGGTGAAACATCGTCTGGGCCTGGTGCTTTCCGTCTCTTCTGTTTACTGAAGATCTGACGCACATTATCCTCACTGATCTGAAGTGCCTGTGGGGAGAGGGAGATGGCTGGAGGTGTTGATGGCTGTGTAGGGAGATGGTCCAGGCGGGTGTGGGGTGTCTGGTCAGAGGTGTCAAATCTACAGTAGAACATATTCAGCTCGTTTGCAAGATGTTTGTTGCTGTCCATGCCGGGGGATGGTGTCTTGTAATTAGTGATGTCTTTCAGGCCTTTCCACACTGATACAGGGTCGTTGGCAGAAAACTGGTTTTGCAGCTTTTTGGCATAGCTCTTCTTAGCCACACCAATCTCCTTTGTCAGTGTGTTGCTGGCCTGATTGTACAAAATCCTGTCCTCACTCCTGTAGGCATCCTCTTTTGCGTGACGAAGCTGTCTAAGTTTGGTGTAAACCATGGTTTGTCATTGTTAAATGATAAGTAAGTTCTGGTAGGGATGCATAACTCCTCACAGAAACTGATGTATGATGTTACAGTCTCTGTGAGCTCGTCCAGGTCGGTGGCTGCAGCTTCAAAACACTCCAATCAGTGCATTCAAAACAGGCTTGTAAGACCTGCTCTGTGTCATTGGTCCATCTCTTAACAGTCCTTAATACTGGCTTAGTAGTTTTTAATTTTTGCCTGTAAGTTGGTATAAGATGAACCAGGCAGTGGTCGAAGAGTCCTAGAGCTGCTCTGGCGACGGAGCAATATGCATCCTTTATTGTGGTGTAGCAATGGTCCAAAATGTTATTGTCTCTGGTGGGGCATGTGATGTGCTGTTTGAATTTAGGCAGCTCATGTGTGAGTTTTGCCTGATAAAAGTCACAGAGAATGATAAAAACAGAGTACAGTGCAAACACTGGAGAGCTCCACACCGAGGCGGCCATCTTGAGAAGGTCAATCTGGGGTAATTTTATAAAGGTCGATGCTGGGGGAATTTTAATTACCCCAGCATGCACACAATGTCATAACGTTAATATAAGGTAAGATTTAGGTTGTGACGTCAGGTAACCAAAATTCAATGTCTAGCCAGTGTTTAAGGACAATGTTATTTAGACACCCAATAATGACGTCAAATGGCATTGATATTTGGTTGATTTTACATTGTGTTGAAAAGTGAATGTCACAGTCAGTTAAGTTTCTGTTTAGGTTGCACCAGTTCTGTATTTAAGGTTTATCACAAAGGTAGCTCAGCTCTGCTCAACTCAGAGGAGTGATTAAAGCAATAAAAAGTGATTAAAGTGGAGCTGCCTTCATGTTACCTAAAACCCAAGATTTGTGCAAACTAAACTGAAACATAGATGGCTATCCAGCTTCATGTCACAGCCCCAAAAACATCACAGTAACCAAAACAACACATTAACAACACATTAATATGGTACTGAATTCTGCACATATTTTTTACTCTGTTTTCTTAACCTTGTTTGCAAACCTTGAATTACCCCAGCCAACACAGCTTGTTTAATAGTTGACATACCAGTCTTTCAGATGAAGATAGGATGTTTCTCTTATTTATCTTTGTATAGATTTGTGAATTAAACACAAGCCCTGGTCTAGAACAGAAGTGCTTACAGTGTAACATCTCCACATGAAGCAGAAATAAGCTGGTTCCCTCAGATGTCTGCAGTTCGTAGAGGTCTTGAATTTGTTCTTTGTTTTTGTGTGTGTTGTTTTCTGCTCTCTCAGAGAGAGCAGGTGAATAAGCTCCTCTCACCGGCAGATTGAGATGAATATAAATCACCTCAAATGCATTCACAGGTTTACAGAAGCCTTCAGACAAACCTGGATTTATGAAGAAACTGCCACAGCATATGGTGGTTAAATGCTGCCTGCGAAGAAAAGCTCCCTAATCACTTGTGGATCAGAAGGAGTGCTCATTATGGGTATAATTCACTGCAATGTCTAGAGAAAAGAGAGGTCACTGTCCTTTATGACTGCGTCAGGCCTCTGGATAATCATTTCAAAGATTTGAACAAGACATCAAAAAGAGTGCCAGGGTCATTACTGTCATTCATTAGCACTTCTTGCAGGCAGTGGATATAGATGTGACTCGAGTGTTATTCATTTAGAAAATAAAATGGCAAAGAAGGATTTCGATTTAATGAAATAGAAACATTCATAAATTAGAAAGACTAACATATTTGTATGTTTACATTCCTTATATAGCTCACGAGTATACTAACTTATTAGTGACATTTAGTTTTTATAAAAACTACCAGTGGTGTTAAGTAAAACAAATACAAATACTCCGATTACAGTAAGAATATTTTTCTCAGGATTGTACTGTACTATAGTTTTAAAAACTTTTACTTTTATTTGAGTACATTTCTAGTGTTCTATCGGTTCTTTAATGGTACTTAAATTTTCCTTCAACCAGCAATCACTCCTTTTTCTTGTCTACTTTTTCCTTTTTCTTGGCTAAATAGAATAAACATACTGTATATAATATTAGTCCTGTAATTCCCATCCAATTAAATCATATAAAGCAGACTGACCTTAGGACACAAATACTTTATAAATGCAGCAAGCATGTACAGCGTGGAAGCAAGATTCCAGGAAGATGCAAAATCGTTACACGTAATGAAGATAACATGCTAGATTTTTTGCCCCGGTAAAAGTGTGTAATGAGCTGCCAGTATATTTTCATGTTTTTTTATGGAATCTTTTTTTAGAATGTAGGTTTATGCAGATTTCACTGCACATGTGAACACGTCAACCTGCTTTCCGTCAGCTTATGTGCATTATTAGTGTAATGTGTTCTCACATTAAATTAATCTTGCATATTAAATCTATCGTCCATGAATGGCTAATAATTTATCTTACACTTTGAAACACCCTTAAAAGGAAATTATACTTAAGCTACATTTTGCAAGGAGGTTGCACGGTGGTGCAGTGGGTAGCACGTTCGCCTCACAGGAAGAAGGTCGCTGGTGCCACGGCTGGTTCAGTTGACGTTTCTGTGTGGAGTTTGCATGTTCTCCCCGTGTTCCCGTGGGTTTCCTCCGGGTGCTCGGGTTTCCCCCACAAGTCCAAAGACATGTGGTATAGGTGAATTGGGTAGGCTAAATTGTCCGTAGTGTATGTGTGTGAATGGATGTGTATGGATGTTTCCCAGTGATGGGTTGCAGCTGGAAGGGCATCCGCTGCAAAAAACGTATGCTGGATAAGTTGGCGGTTCATTCCGCTGTGGCGACCCCAGATTAATAAAGAGACTAAGCCGAAAAGAAAATGAATAAATAAATGAATACATTTTGCAGGGAATAATTTTCACAGCGTAATACTCATTGCTCTTGAGTACTTTTAGAAGGACCACAGTTTACTCATACTGTGGTATTTAAAACATACTTTTATTCTACTTGCACTGCATTTTTTAGCAAGTAATG
This sequence comes from Danio kyathit, assembly GCA_903798195.1. Lineage (NCBI taxonomy): Eukaryota > Metazoa > Chordata > Actinopteri > Cypriniformes > Danionidae > Danio > Danio kyathit. The sequence continues at coordinate 43,443,874 of LR812521.1, read as the reverse complement.
CTTCTTTTACTTAAGCATGATTTTTCAGTGTTTTTTTTTTAACTCTGAAAACAACACAGCTGCTTCAGTGCTCAGCTTTAAAGTGTGAATGATTGTTTCTATTTATTTTGTACAACAAAGCTCTCTCTCTCTTACTCTCTTGCTGTTAATTTATTCACCCTAAGGCCATCCAATATGTAATTATTTTTTCTTCTTCAGTAAATTGTTAAAGAAGTGTTTTTAGCTGAAATATTTGTTATTGATTCAGAAAATGCAAGTTTTTGTTCCTAGCATTTTTACAGTCCAAAATAATACACTTTTACACCTTTACAGTCTAAAATGATACACTTTTACACCTTTACAGTCTAAAATGATACACTTTTACACTTTCACAATCAAAAATAATACACTTTTACACCTTTACAGTCTAAAATAATACACTTTTACACCTTTACAGTCTAAAATGATACACTTTTACACTTTTACAATCAAAAATAATACACTTGTACACCTTTATAATCCAAAATAATACACTTTTACACCTTTACAGCCTAAAATGATACACTTTTACACGTTCACAATCAAAAATAATACTCGTTTACACCTTTACAGCCTAAAATGATACACTTTTACACCTTTACAGCCTAAAATGATACACTTTTACACCTTTACAGCCTAAAATGATACACTTTACACCTTTACAGCCTAAAATGATACACTTTTACACTTTCAGAATCAAAAATAATACACTTTTACACCTTTACAGCCTAAAATGATACACTTTTACACGTTCACAATCAAAAATAATACTCGTTTACACCTTTACAGCCTAAAATGATACACTTTTACACCTTTACAGCCTAAAATGATACACTTTTACACCTTTACAGCCTAAAATGATACACTTTTACACCTTTACAGCCTAAAATGATACACTTTTACACTTTCAGAATCAAAAATAATACACTTTTACACCTTTACAGCCTAAAATGATACACTTTTACACTTTCAGAATCAAAAATAATACACTTTTACACTTTCACAATCAAAAATAATACACTTGTACACCTTTATAATCCAAAATAATACACTTTTACAGCCTAAAATGATACACTTTTACACGTTCACAATCAAAAATAATACACGTTTACACCTTTACAGCCTAAAATGATACACTTTTACACTTTCACAATCAAAAATAATACACTTTTACACCTTTACAGCCTAAAATGATACACTTTTACACCTTTACAGCCTAAAATGATACACTTTTACACCTTTACAGCCTAAAATGATACACTTTTACACTTTCACAATCAAAAATAATACACTTTTACACCGTTATAATCCAAAATGATACACTTTTACATCTTTACAGTCCAAAATGATACACTTTTACAGTCCTCACAATCATTATGGTCTCTTGAAGTGAACTGAACATTATTTACAACATCATTATTGGTTTGTTGATTAAACTTTAATGAATGTTCTTGATGGCCAATAAATCAGCAGCAAAAAATGTCCATTTCGGGTAATCTCCCTTTACCCACAGACAAGATTAGATTAAACCAGCTAAAAGGTATCTTGGAAAAATCCAACAATTGGGATTTTCTTGGTGGTTTTATTCCAGATTAGCAAATAATTAAATATATATAAACACAGTGGTGCTGTTGCCTCACAGCAAGAACCTCGCTGGGTCGCAGGTTCGAACCTTGGCTGGGCTGGGTCATTTGGCGTTTCTGTGTGGAGTTTGCATGTTCTCCCTGCGTTTGCGTGGGTTTCCTCCGGGTGCTCTGGTTTCCCCCACAGTCCAAAGACATGCAGTACAGGTGAATTGGGTAAGCTAAATTGTCCATAGTGTATGAGTGTGAATGTGTGTGTGGAAGTTCCCAGAGATGGGTTGCGGCTGGAAGGGCATCCGCTGCGTAAAATCGTGCTGGATAAGTTGGCGGTTCATTCCGCTGTGGCGACCCCGCAAGGGACAAAGCCGACAAGAAAATGAATGAATGAATGAATAAACACAGTGGAATGAACCGCCAACTTATCCAGCATATGTTTTACACAGCGGATGCTCTTCAAGCTGTACTGGGAAACACCCATACATGCTCACACACACACACACACACACACACACACACACACACATACACTATGGCCAATTTAGCTTATCCTATTTACCTACAGTGAATGTCTTTGGACTGTGGGGAAAACCAGAGCACCTGGAGGAAACCCCCGCAAACATGGGGAGAACATGCACACTCCACACAGAAATGCCATCTGACACAGCTGGGACTCAAACCAGCGACCTTCTTGCTGTGAGGCGACCGTGTCGCCCCATAATAATAATAATAATAATAAATTTTTATTTGTATATCACTTTTTCTACAAACATGCAACTGAAAGCATTTCACAAACAAACAAATATTAAGAAATAACAAAGTAGAGCACATGTGAATAATTCTATCAGGGAAAGAAAGCAGAGTTTTATAAATCAGTGCTGAAGAATATATATTTGTTACTGTGTTAAGTGGCTATTTTTCTGAAGAGAATAACTGATCAATACGGCTATTTGGGATGATGATCCACACTTTTGACGATGAATGTTATTTTGCAGTCTATTTCAGCAGAGACAATGACTGTTTATTAAGTTTAACATTAAAAAAATGTTGTAAGAACTTTCAGTCTGAAATTTCTAGCACGTTTCACAAATAATTAAATAAAGTACCAAATTACACATTTAATTTTGTTTTCACATAAACTTTCATTTAATACTACTCAGAAATGTCATTATATGGGTAATGGGATTGTGTTGATTGATGTCTGTTCCTCCAAGCTAGATTTGTTTTATGGATATTTGAATACAAAGGGAGAAATGACAAACAGCAGTATGTAGACACTTTAATGTGTAATCTTTAAAAGAATATAGGTTGTCCATTACTAGAATGTATTAATAATGCAGGCGATGATGGTAAAAGCTTCAGATGCTGCAAATAAATTGTACGGCAGCCAGTCTTTCTTCGCAAACAGCCTTTTCATTATATTTTTATAGCCGCAGAGAGCATTGGTGTGCATCTTGGTCTGCTGACTGAAAAAAAAAAGAAAGATATTTTGAAAAACGTATGATACTATTAAAGGATTATGCTGATTTTTAGCTAAAATGCAGTTGTTGTTTTTTACCGGTTACTGGCACTTTGAGAGTTGAAAAAGAAAACGTATATAGGCAAAACAAAATTAATTAAATGCTCGATTCATTTCGTTTTGTCTCCAGAATGTGTCTGTAAAGTTTCAGCTCCAAACACTCATCAGATTATTTATTATACCTTTCAGAATATTTGAATTTTCTGCTCTGAACACATTGTTGCTGTCTTTGTTTCCTGTGCCTTTAATGCTAGTTCTCCCAAACCACCGTTCCCACATGCCTGTCAGAGTGCGCCTCAATCTCTGCCTCGGCTGCGTAAGATAAACAGCACAGTGACAGACATGAAAGAAGCAGATCTCACGTAACGTTTGTGAGAAATTATACAGTAAGAACTTTACCAAATTACCAATTTCATGTATTGTTGTGGAGTTGCAACGAAGAGTCCTCAAAATGAGAAGGACTTGGATCCTATTTTAACATCAGGAAATTTAAAAAAGAGACTAGTCTTTATATCACCTCAGTATGACTGTGGACACACTATACAGACACACAGTTCTGTCCAAACCGATTACAAAAGACGATTTTCATTATAGGTGCCCTTTAAACTTTCGTTTAAAACATGTCACCTTGAACCACATTTTTTTTAGCAAAAAACTTAAATTCTTTAATGTTCTACTGAAGAAAGAAATCACCATCTTGCATGGCCTAAGAGTGAGGTGATGAAATGGAAAGTTTATCCAAAAATGAATATTCTGTCATCATTTACATAATTTAATCATTTACCCTTTAATTGCTTCAAACCTGTATGAGTTTCTTTTTTCTGTTAAACACAAACAAAAATATTTTAAAGAAAGCTTAAAACCTGTAACCATTGACTTGCATAATATTTGTTTTTCCTACTATGGAAGTCAATGATTACAGGTTCAAAATATTTCTTTCTGTGTTAAACAGAAGAAAGAAACTCATAAAGGCTTGGAACTACTTGCGGGTGAGTAAATTGTGGGTGAATTTTCCTTTTTAGGTGAACTATTATTAACTCTTTATTTTTGAGTGAACTGTCCCTTTATCGTTTAATTCTTTATTTTTGGTTGACCTATCCCCTTTATAAAACATTTAACACTCCATTTTTGCATCTCGTTTAAATACACTATAAACAGCAGCTATGCTAATCATTTTCTTTATTCTCTATTTCCACCTGGGGATACTCCGAGGTACCTAGAGACTATGCAGGGACATTGATGCAATCCAAGACCTGTGAAGAGATGATCCCAAGGTATCCATAATCCTGGACCAGGCCGTATCCCGAGCTGATGCTGTGGTGGTCATGGAGGAACGGAGTGCATGAGACGACAGTGACAAACGAGTCCCCACATTGATCCTGTGGGCCAGCATGACCTCCCGCCGGTGCCATACTTACACCTACAGCTTTTCCACAATGGACGTCCAGCTTCTCCAGCCTCCGGCGCCTACTGCAGCTCCACACAGGAAGTTTGGCCAGAAAAATAATGGTCGTGTCCAACAGAGCCTGGTTTCTCTCGAGGTTTTTTTTTATTTTTTTTTATTCACTTCGTGAATTGGTGAAGTTTTATTTTTTTCCTCGCCACTGGCTTGCTCGGATCGGGACTTGTGAAGCTGCGCTTCGGTGGATTTGCTCTACTGTGTTTGAACTTTCAGCAGTGAAATTTAAATCACACTGAACTAAACTAAACTGAACTTCAACTCTGAAATCTAGACTTTACTAGAACTATGTTAAGCTGCTTTGACACTATCTACTTGTAAAATATAGCAAGCGCTATATAAATAAACATGAATTGAATAGAATTTAATTGAATTTTTGGGTAAAGTATCCCTTTAACATTTAATTCTTTATTTTTGGGTGAACTATCCCTTTAAGCACTGATGGACAAAAAGCTCAAATGAACTTTGGTACAAAAAACTAGAGCAAACATTTGCCCAGGCCGAGAAGGAGAGTGAGCAGATGACAAGTCAAGCGTTAAGCTTTTTCCCAAGCGTTAAGATGGACCACTTATGAAGTAAATCTCTGCAAAATAATGCATGGATTTACAAGGTTCAAGAAGGGAGTGAGGGCAGTGGGATTTACTACAAGATTTTTAGTGAAGCACCAGGAAATGCCAAACGACTTTTGATATACGTGCAATACTCTCAAAGCTAACCTGAACAGTTCTATCAATGCTTTGGATGAAGGTTTCAGGAACCACTGGTTTATTTTTCACTGTATGGTCTTTGGAGAATGATGATTCTATAATCGAATGCAGAATCACATCGCAGAGTCATGGCCTGGAAAAAAATATCGCTCATGTATTTTGCAAAAGCTCTCACCAGGCCATGCTAGAAGCAGAAAAGGAGTAAAAAAATGAATAACATCTTTCTCTGAGCCAGAATATAGTTCATCACAACCCATATAGCATCAGGTTTAACCATTAAAAGCATACATACTGTACAATGCATGTGATTTCCCATGCATGGTATTTCTTATCAATCTAATCATGTGTTTCTGAAACACAACTGAATCTGACATGATAGAAATGAGGTTTTCCATAAAAATACAGCCATACCTCCTGGGGCGGCCCTACACAGAGCTGATTTTAATATTCGCCGGCTGAAGTGAGCCCTACCCGTCAAGAACCTCAAATATCACGAATACTGCAGACTGACGAAAATCCGCTTTCTTTCCGCTTCCTTTCTTTTTTGTGATATTACATAATTGAAGGGCGTGAATAATTTATAATTCCCAGATTATCTTTTGAATGTTGTCGGTGTCTGGAAGACAGAGAGGAAACTTTAATGACGTCCCAGGCTTGGCGAAGCCATCTTTCACAGTTTCACAGGCTGAAAAACTCCCTGCAGAATTCCACCCGCAAAATCGCTGGTCTTAAATAGACAACGCAGCATGTGTCTGCAGGAGGGGACCGGATCTACGAGGAAAAGAGTTGTAATCGTGCATATGCAGATGTGCCTGCCTTTATATTTGCTTCAGTTTTGACAGCGGCATTTACATAAAAATTTGGAAAATGTCAAGACAAGCCTGCTTAATTAATGCCTGCTCTTAGACAACGATGCCAGGTAGACAGGTCATCGAAGAGTCCTGCCGTCAATGAAAGATTTGTCAAAATGCAAATGTCTCCCACATAAATGTGGTTTTATTCTGGGTTTTCACCAGACTGAAATGTTCCGATTCTCTCAGCCTCAGGTGAGGATGGACAAAAAGAGTTGAGGGTTTTGCACTTGCTCTACCTGACCTATCATAGTGTCAGTGTGCTCAGAAGTGTCACTTCAAAGAGTTCCTGTGACTTCCTGTGACATCTGGTCTTAGCATATTCAACATTTCCCGTAAAGATGGTCTCAGACATCATGCCCACGGACTGCTGGCTGAACGTTTGATGCATAAGCCATAGAAAAAATGGAAATACTTCAGGAGTTTTAAAATTGTCAAATCTTTTCTCTATTACTTTTCCCAATAGGCCTATGTAAACACAAGCTTATTGACAACACAACAGAACAAATCTAACAACTATACACTGTAAAGCGCTTTGAGTGTCCAGAAAAACGCTATATAAATGTAAGGAATTATTGTTATTATTATTATTATTATTATTATTACACTGTAAAACCCAACAGTCAACTTTATCATATGAGTGTAGATAACTCAAAATTTACTGAAAGTTATTTCACAGTACTCATTAGGATCAGTTTTTGAACTTAAATGATTTGTTGCAGTCGGATTCCTCAAATGATTTGATTTACCATAACGTTTTAGGTTTTACAGTGTATATAAATTTTATTGTGATTCGTTCACTTGTTTAATTTCAACATTAACCTCACCAAATGAGATGAGTCGGCACAAAGTCATGAACACCACAAGTTCATTCTTGGTTTAATTTCGGACACCACATCCTCCACACAAATCCACAATCATCCTCCAAGTTCAGTTAGGACCTGTGGTTATTGCTGTGAAATTTGATCTGCTGCAAATTACACTATTTCTGTGTCATTAATCTAATGTAATCACCCCAGGGGTCGCAATCTAATGGAAAAAAATAAATATTTAAATGCTAATGGATTTTAATTTGCATGTTGTTTTTTTGTGTATTTATTAAATATAATATTTTGTAGGTTATGGATAAAATATAAATTCTTGTTTTTAGGGGGGAAACCACTAAGCGGCTCCTGTTTTCGTGCCACCCACACTTTGGGAACTACTGATCTAGTGAACTCTCTCTGTTTGTAAATGTAAAAAATGTTGGTAACACTTTATAACTACACACTATGAATCATTTGTTAAGCATTAGCAAATAGTGAATTTAGTATTTGTTAAGCATTAACTCTACATTAATAGACGTTGGTAAGCAGTTTATAACTACAGATACAAATGCTTTAGCTATTCTTGACATAGAACCTTTATAAAGTGCTTAAAATTGTTCTTTCATACTTTGTCATTGTCATTTATAAGGGATTTGTAAAGCATAAATAGTCCTCCATTTTAGTTCACAAAACTGGATGAAGTTAAGTTAATAAAGCATTTATTAAGATACAAATTAACTATTAATATATGCCTGAATAATAAAATATATAAATGTTAATTTGATAAGTTTGTTAATAATTTACTTAATCTAATAATCTTTAAAAACCAGCAACTTCTCTCAAATAACTGGTTTATAAATGATGCAATACTTAATTTAGTCATGAAAAAATAATCATTAATTATGAAAATACAATCATTAAGCAATCATTAATCATTATATGTGTGTGTGTATATATGTATGTGTGTGTGTGTGTGCATATATATATATATATATATATATATGTATATATGTTTAAACTCAAGAATACAGAAAACTGCTTACTAATGTAGAGTTTATCCTTAACAGACAATGAATGAACTATTTGCTAATGCTTAATAAATGATTCATCATGTGTAGTTATTATAAAGTGATACCAACATTTCTAAGATCTTGGAGAGATAAAGGACTAATCTTGGTTAAAGATTTTTATTTAGATATCCCATAGGATTATTTTATACAGCTTTGGAACAATTTTTTCTGGATTTACTACATTTACTTAGTATAGGTTAGAGTAAAATGTTATTTCAAAACATTTTAACAATTCAGTATGTCCAAATTTTAAATAAAAGTACTGTCTTTAATTTTATTTATATTTTTCAAACTGACAGTTTAAAAAAACTGTCACAATAACAAATGTTCTTTTTTGCTGTGTTTGTGTCAAAGCAGCTTAACATAGAAGTTCTAGTAAACTGTCAGTCCAGTTTTCAGAGTTGTGAGAGTGTGGTTTAATTTTCACTGCTGAGAGTCCAAACACTGAAGAGCAAATCCATCAATGAGCAGCTCCACAAGTCCCAAACCAAGCAAGCCAGTGGCGAGGAACAAAACTTCACCAATTGAAAAAAACCCCGAGAGAATCAAGGCTCAGTTGGGCCCGACCATTTCTCCACTAGGCCGGAGGCTGGAGAACACTGAACTTCCATCGTGGAGAAGCTGCAGGTGTGAGTAGGTCACCGGCGAGTGTTCAGGCTGGCCCACGGGACCAATGCGAAGACTCGTCTGTCACTGTGGTTTCATGCTCTCCACTTCACCATGAACGCAACAGCATCAGCTCAGGATATGGCCTAGTCTGGGATTATGGATACATTGGCATCATTTCATCACAGAGTTATTACACCAAATATTTAATTTTAACCCTTCTGAACATATTGTGGTGTCTAAAATATCAATATAAGCTTATTTTTGTGTTACACAACAACGAAAAAAAAAAAATTTAAACAGCAAGGGTGGGTGAAGGATGACAGATCTTTTTATTTTTGGGTGAACTTAATGTCTCTTAATCTCTTAATGTGAGTCTACAACCTATACAATTTAAAGTGACAAATAGACTGCACTATTCAGACCTAGAGTGGTAAATTTTACCCCTGAGTCTCTCTGTAGTGCAATATCCAAGTGGAAATGGGACATATGCTAAAATGTTCTGAGTTTGTCTAGATTTTTGAATGTGAAAAAACACATCAAGATGTCCTTGGAAAGGAAATCATGTTTCTCCCATATTTGCATGGTCGTGGGCAAAAGGGTCATTTTGATGGACTGTAAGTTCACTTTACCTCACAGTTTTCATTAATGGCTTGCTGGTTCTGCCCTCACACTTTAAAAAAGTATGCTTCTATAAAATGGACAAGATGAAGAAATATGATCAAATCTGGGGCCCAATTCTCAAGCTTTTACTTAGAAGATGAACTTGTTAAGTATTTATGCAACAGATGATTTTATTCTTTTTTATTTTCACTCCCTTTTAAGTTTTTTTTTTTTTTTTTTTTGAGGAGTAGATGATTATAGCTCTCTTGCAGTGTATTCCTGTGTGGAATCTGGTGCTTGTTCGGCTGGGGGGGGTGATGTGGGTCAATCATTTTATTTTATTTTGTATTTTTTTTTTTTTGTTTAAATTTTGGTATATAAAAACAAGCCTGCAGCTTCAAAGATCAAAGTATACACTCTACAAAGGCTGTCACTCGGGACAGTAATAAAATGTTTATTAATCACACAATTTGTGCACACCGCAGCAGTTAAGTAGAATCACTTTTTGCCTAAACAGTGAATAAGAATTAATAAAACGATTCATACAATTAATATAAAAACCATACATCAGCATTGCTAGTTGGAAAATCTGTTACTTTTTCATTAGACTGTAGCAGCATCTTGATTAGATATCATATTCATAATTAGAGTCCCCTTAATAACCACCAAATGCTATTAATATCTATTTCCTCAATCATAATCTCTTATCAGGTGTACAGATTTTCATTATGCTGATCCTTTCTCTCTTTCTTTTATTAGGGTTTTTACATCAACCTGGAAAAGGCATGGGAAATATGGAAATAAGGTAAGAAAATGTAAAACAGTTTTCAGTTTTCTGTAAGAATCTAATGTTCAAGTAGGTCTATAGTGCTTCATGATTGTGGAGATAATCTGAAGAGAGGTCGAAGAAATATTTTAATCAACAAATTAATCTAGCACATTTTAATCTGTTCACAAAGGACTTCCACAAAGGAAAAAATATTACAAATGCACTCAACAGAAGGAGGAGGACTGCATAATTAAAGTGACGTAAAGGATAATTTGCATCTAATGTACATCTAGCTGGTTGTTATCGTGGAATAAACCCCTTAAGGTAAATCCAATAAGAACATTTGATATTAAACTGTTTTAAAATCTTGCGGGTTTATAATAATATACTGTATAATATATATTAATATATATATATATATATATATATATATATATATATATATATAAATCATTGTGATTTATATAAAATGTCATCTAGAATCAGGTATTAAAAAGCTAATATATACAATTGATATGACAGTTTGATTTTTTTTTTTTTTTTTTTAAATATTTCCTAAATGAGTTTAACAGAGCAAGGAAATTTTCACAGTATTCTGATAATATTTTTTGTTTCTTCTGGAGAAAGTCTTATTTGTTTTATTTCGGCTAGAATAAAAGCAGTTTTTAATAAAAAAAAAAAAACATTTTAAGGTCAAAATTATTAGCCCCTTTAAGCTAATTTTTTCTTCAACTGTCTACAGAACAAACCATCGTTATGCAATAACTTGTCTACAGTAGTTAACCTAATTAACCTAGTTAAGCCTTTAAATGTCACTTTAAGGTGTATAGAAGTGTCTTGAAAAATATCTAGTAAAATATTATTTACTGTCATCATGGCAAAGATAAAATAAATCAGTTATTAGAAATGAGTTATTAAAACTATTATGTTTAGAAATGTGTTGAAAAAAAATCTTCTCTCCATTAAACAGAAATAGGGAAAAAATAAACAGAGGGGGCTAATATTTCAAGGGGGCTACTAATTCTGACTTTAACTATATGTATACGTATTTTATGTTTTGTTTTGCACCAGATGCCAAGACAAATTCCTAGTACTTTAAAGTGTTTGTGCTAACCCTTTTGCTCTACTGGCAGTATTGTTTTTTAATTTTGATAATAATAATAATAATTGTGTAATAATACGAAGTAACGCAGGTTAGACGTGGAGCACCAAGTTCCAAAAACTGAAATCATGTGTGCTAATGCTTTGCCGCATATCCGGTGTAAGGTTTAATTTTAATATTTTTGCTTCAAACCCTACAGTTTTTTCAATTATGCTGAACACTATCTTTTAGATTTCATTTTTTTTTTTTATTTATTTATATGGACTATTCACACCAAAGCCAAAAACTATATGATAATGAAAAAACATCTAGTTGTAAAAATCATTTTAAATGTGAAAGAATGGCAAAGCACACACCTGAAGATAAAGTGGTGTAATGTTAATGGAATCAGTTGATTGAAAGATCAATGATTGTGTTGTGTGATTAAAAACAATGATGGCAAGTCAATCCATAATACTGCTTTAAAGAACTTTGGCTATTTAAAATGGCACACAACAAATGATATATTTCACATACAGAATGGTATATTCTGCTGTTGGGGGGAGTTATCATCCTCAGTGCAAACTGGCCTCTACAGTACCTGGGCATGTTTCATTAAAGACTCATCTTACATGACTTTCATTGTCCAATATTATTTTTTAAGTTATTAGTATTGCAAAATTGTGTTGCTAGTGTGATCAGAAGCAAATATTTATTTTCTGCCATGTCTCTGTGGTGTACTGAGCATTTAAATTCTTTCCGAGGTAACAAAGTCTTACAGCACTGTATTATTTGACTATTGACTATGTAGAACATTTAATAACAATGCCTTTGCAAGTATTTACTGACCAATATGTTATGCTTCACTTTTCATTCTATTAGACTTCTGTTGTAAGTATATTTATCTCTTCAAGATCTGTCTTTTCCAGATAACTACCCAGCATCCATTCCCTCATTACTTCATATCCATATCAGTCAATCTCTATGAGCTGGCACGAGCCCAACAGTACTACCTCACAGCAGAGATCAAAATATCTTTCTTCTTCCTTATTATAAAGCTATTTACAACTTAATGTTGCAATATCTTTCATTCACAGAACTACATTTATCATCTCTGTACCTGGAGACATGCTTAACTGTTTAATCTTTCATTCAGCATCGTTCATAGACTTCATTTGTCACTAGCTATTGATTTGCTGTTCTGAGACATCCTGCTCTCTTGTCTCTGCTGCATCACTCACTTGTCTCAGATGGGTGTTGTATTAATATTATCAGAGGTTGCGTATAAATGAACCATATAAGCCAGGATTAATTCAAGACTTTTGAAGGTTCTTGTGTGTCACCAGTAAAGTTTAAGGATATTGATCTTGTGAAAAAGTACTTGTGAAAAAATGAGAAACATTCTCTAGCAATATATTTTTATTATCTTAAATATTGTGTACCCCAGATAAACACTATTACGCAAAGTAAAAATGCTGTGTTCCCCCATGAGTACTGGCTTTCTTTTACAAATCTTTTACAAATCTTTTTCTCACACTGTGAAACAAGACGAATAATCAAAACATTCTTATTACCTCAAAACATTTAAGTAAACAAAATGTTTTCGTTTTTTTTTTTATTTTACACTTAAATCATCAGAGTAGGGCAACCCAGTGGCGCAGTAGGTTAGTGCTGGTTGCCTCACAGCAAGAACGTCGCTGGGTCGCAGGTTCGAACCTCGGCTGGGCTGGGTCAGTTGGCGTTTCTGTGTGGAGTTTGCATTGTTCTCCCTGGGTCGCGTGGGTTTCCTCCGGGTGCTCCGGTTTCCCCCACAGTCCAAAGACATGCAGTAACAGGTGAATTGGGTAAGCTAAATTGTCCATAATGTATGAGTGTGAATGTTGTGGTGGAAGTTCCCAGAGATGGGTTTGCGGCTGGAAGGGCATCCGCTGCGTAAAATCGTGCTGGATAAGTTTGGCGGTTCATTCCGCTGTGGCGACCCCGCAAGGGACAAAGCCGACAAGAAAATGAATGAATGAATGAATCATCAGAGTAACTTATTTAATTATGACACACATTTCCACACATTTGACATTTTTTTCATCTTATTTGAAGGACATATTTTAGTACTTTTTTACTTACTAGTACGTAGTAACTTATTTTAGGAAAATAAAGTTTATGAGCAAAATTTATTTTAAACCATTTATGTCTAATCACCTTCGCCTTGAATTACCTTGAAGACAACTTACTTTTGTGAAGCCAATACATTTTTTTGTTGCCTAATGCCTGTTGATTATTGTAGTTCAAACTGCAAACTGCTTTAATAATGCCTACAGTTGATTGAGATTATCTCAGGACTAACTGTATGACAGTTTCTACTCACTGAGCGAAGAACAGCATTGTCGTTGAACGAATTTTTTCTGGAAGGTGGTAACCCCAAAACTCAAAACATTACATGAAACTCTTCTAAATCTTTAAATTAAGTGAAAATTAAACCCGAACGTATCTTTCCAACTCTTACTTAAAACACCCAAGATTACTTCACTAATTAAAAGGTTATTTCTTGCACAGTTGGTTTACATACACATCACATTAATTCAGATATTTATGGTTTAAATGTTAGTTAGCAACAAAAAAGACCATAATATATTAGTTGTAACAGTATTCAGATCCCTTAAATTTTTTACTCCTTGTTATATTGCAGCCATTTGCTAGTAATTTTTTTCCTCATCAATGTAAACACAGCACTCCATTTTGATGAAAAAACACAAAATTGTTGACATTTTGCAGATTTATTAAAAAACTAAAAAAACTATAATGCCATTCAGTAATTAAAAATTCTAATCAAATATTTTGTTCATATAGATTTTTTTCAGTCAAAAACAGTGAACTATGTGAACTATAATGAACTATTATAGTTTCAATCAAATTAACTCTATTTTTTATTTCAGTATTGGGATTTACAGTGACAAAATAGTGTTCTCTCTCATAAAAGCATTGCTTCTCCTGGGAAACTTTGCTTCCTCTCACAAAAGTGCTATTCCCCCCCCATTAAACTTGCATTCTCTTGTGAAACTTTTGTTCTTTTCTAAAAGAGTTGCATACTCTAAAAGAAAGTTTGCATTCTCTCAATAAACATTTTTGTTTCCCTTTACACAAAATTTATGGGAAGAGAGTATTTCCTGTTGTTTGCTGTTGTTTTGAAGCATTATTTAACACCAAAAAAGGATCTCTAAAACCCATTTTACACTTGTATTGTTACCTTATCATCTGTAGCTCTGCTTGTTTACAGCCTAATTTGTGCTGTTTTTTGCGTTGCATCATACATTAAGAAAATAATCTCTTGTGCTTGTGTACTTTAATTTGTGCATTGTATTTCCAGTCCCATCTGCACTTTTATTGGACTGTTATCTCAAGCTAATTTGCTTTGAGTAAATCTAGCCATTTGCATTCTTTCGCAAGTGTTACTTTCCAATAAATATCAAATTGCATTCTCTCCTGAAACTTTGTATCTTTCAAAAAGTGTTGCGCTCCCCCATCAAACTTTGCATTCTCTTACAACACTGTTGTGTTCTCTCTAGAAAAAACTACATTCGAACATATGTTTTCCCTCCATGTCATTTGGTTTGACTTTGCATAAACATGTCCCTGTAAGGCTTTGCAGGGTTAAATTTATGGGGTGTCCTCTCTGTATTTTGAAACTTCCCCACATAAGGAAACGCAGCTGAAACCTCTTGAAATATCTTCTTTTGTGTTTCACACAAAAGAAGATATGCCATACAGGTTTGGAATGACATGAGGGTGAAAAAACAATGACAGAATTTCCCTCTTTTTTCATAATATATTCCTTCAACAAAGCTGTAGATTTTTTAAAAATCATTATCTTGTCCTTCCATGCAAAAACAGAGCTCCACATTACTCAAGCTCGCTGGAATTAGAAAGCTCAAGGCTAAATCAGCAAACATCGTGATTATTTCTCATTGTCAGATCTCTGCTGTCATATTTGACCCAGCGAAGAGTAACTAGTATTGTCATTCCAAGGCTGATTCATACAGTATAAAATGGTAGACATCAGCCTCTGCGTTGTTTGGATAGTACGAAGGCAGCACAGACGCTGAACTCTTGCCCTGCTCCTTAAGGACTGGAAATCCAGCTTTACCTTCAGAATCCCAGCAGAGAAAATGTTATTTTCAATTTCTTTGCGTCACAGTTGAACAGATGGAGTCGGGACGAACGTAATCTGTTGAAGGTTGACGGATTAAGGATTGTCCAAGCCTGTCATATTTCTTCATGTGATGGTCAAGTATAAAGAATGCAGTTTCTGAGATTTTACATTCCGATGTAATCACCCATTGTGTACAACTATAATGACCAGTGACCAGTTTTTACATCAATAAGCCCTCACACATACTTATGTGGTTTATGAAGATTATAGGAGCAATATACTCTGTACTGTAAAAAAAAAAACACTTAATATGGCTTTAACCTAACCCTAAACCTCACAGAAAACTGGTGGCAAATATTAAAATTCAAAAGATCATGTTAAGTGTGGTAACTGTTAAAGGTGCTGTATGTACATTTTTGACTCTTCTAAAGCATAAAAATACCTAAATATGTTTGCAGATATTTAAGAAACATGCTAAGTGAACATTCTTGTTTATCTGAAAAACATTGCTAAAGTCAGATGTTCTACTTTGAAAATGTGCATTACGTGCCGAAAAGTCTTTTTAATCCGTCCAATGCCAGTTTAGCCAATTATATTTCAGCACCTCGGGTTGCCTTGATCAAAAATGGCATATTTCATTCAGTCAGTCAGGAAGACTCTCACATGAGGTGGTTATTAATTAAAAAAAAACATAAACATTACAAACATAAACATTAAATGAGC
Source organism: Danio kyathit (assembly GCA_903798195.1). Lineage (NCBI taxonomy): Eukaryota > Metazoa > Chordata > Actinopteri > Cypriniformes > Danionidae > Danio > Danio kyathit. Next base: position 43,427,938 of record LR812521.1, on the reverse strand, counting down.
AGGTTACATTGTAACAGCATTTACTAACAACATACTATGTGAGAAGATTTGTAGCGATAAGCAATTTGGCTGTTTGCACCAAATGAAAAACAACAGAAATTGAAATACAGCCTTTCAGAAGCACAGAATAGTGCACTTACTGGTACAAAAGGGTAAGGTTTATAAACTAATTAATACATTTTAAACCTCTTTAACATTATTAAATGTATATCACTGAATCACTGGTATGGGTTGGTTTGAGTCACAGTTCTAAAGTTCAATTTCTAACGGTTTATTTTTTTTAACATCTGAGGTAAACTATCTGCCACTGCTTTCAGTAGTATGGCAATCAATGTCAAGTAAAATGGCATTCAAACTCACATTGTTAGCATTTAACACTGAATAAAGCACATGAAGTGTATCTGAGGTGATCATTGTCAGTTTATCCTGTTGTTCAGCTGCAAGAAATAGAAGCCGTTCAGGTGTTGGTTAAAACAAAAACTAATTTTAATATGGAAAATATTCCATCTATCACATGATGTTACTTTTATTTAGAACACGATTTAAATCTGCCTTTAATCAGCCTTTAGGCTCGATCGTCAGGCACACTGCTGTTGGTATCGTCAATCTGGCAACCTGCAATTGTGTGCATTTTGAACAAGGAGTAACCGGTGTATCAAACCCATTTCATTACACAAATATGTCCTCGTAAACCACATAAACAAGTACACAAGCGCAGAGACCGCAGTGGCAGATTTCTGAAACCAGTAATGTAATGCATTCAACATGTTTCAGTAGATGCATTAAATGTTCCCTCAAGCACGTACAGCACGCACTGACACAAACATAGTTATTTTCACAGGTATAATAAAGGAGTTCACGGCATGAACTGTGGATCCTGTAGATTCTATGGCAGTTCCTCTCTCGAGCCTTTTAAATGCCTGAGCCTGACTGTCAGAGTGAATAGCGATGATTAGCATATGTGCAGAGACACACACAGATGAATGAGCGCATCAGCAGAGCTCTTTTACAAGCAACCGTATAATCTGACCTGTGCAACAAAAAGAGACAAAGACAGACTGTTGGAAAACTAGTATTCTTTGTTGTTCTTTGTGTACAGTGTTCAAAATGATTTTATGGTAATTAATTGTTTAAAATTATTTAACATGGATGAAATTTGATTAAAAACAGGCCGAACAAATTAAACCCATTTAATTGCAGTTTTTCTTATTATTAATATTTATTTATTATAACAATGAAACAAATGAATAAAGAAATATAAATATAATACAAATAAATAGTAAACTATTTATTAATAATAATTTCAATCAGAATACTAATCTATAATTATTTTAATTATTATTGTATAAAATAACAGTACAAAATACAAAACTAATATTTATAGAATAATTATTTATTTACGTATTTTAGCTTTCAATTCACAAATATTTTTATTTTTCTTGAAGAGAAATGTATATGTATGTATATATGTGTATGTATATATGTGTGTGTGTGTATGTATGTATGTATATATATATATATAATACAGTTTCCAGAATCATAATTTTTACAAATGTCATTCTAAGGAATTTAATTAATATATTAGGTATTTAAATATAATATGTTATTGATATAATCCACTTCAGTGTTTCATAGTACAGTTGTCACTGTCAAAATGAAAGTCAAAGTTATGATATACAATAGTCCATGTAGAAGGTTCTGACTGCACATTTTGATTAATTTAGTAGGTCACCCATAGAGCTAGATTATGGGCAGTCCAGTGCTTCAGGCCTAACACTGCCAGGGTCTTCCAAAGCCCCAGGGCCCTTGGCACATGCGCTGTGAGGTGATGGCTGAGGCCACTGGACTCCTCAAAACATGCAGAATGAGCTCAGGACATTCAGTTCAAGCTGAACACTGAGGCCACTGGACCCCGCAGCACATTCACTATGAGCTGAACACAAGGGCCCCGGGGCCTCGGTGCACACGCAGAGCAAGCAAAACACCAGGGTCACTGGCCCCGTCAGCATGTACAGCTGAGCCTATAGTTGGCAAATTACAACAATGATTCTGCACGTCCACTCATCTCAGCCTCCAGAGTAATCCAATTTTGCTTGTACAAGATGTTTCTGGAACAATGGATTTTCAAATATTATCATGCAAAAAGATCAATGTACACTTTAGCCAGCGGTGCATCTTTTATAAATAAAAAAGACATCTAAAGTTAACTTTTGCAAATGATAGTAGCTTTCAGCACATTAGCTAATTAGCGTACTGCGGTTTGGTTAATCGCTGACAAACATTCAGTAATGAAAATATACAGCCTGCTTATTTTTTTTTAAGTTAGGATATACTTTATCAAGATCAGAAGCTTTTTTCTTAGGAATAAATGTGCAACAAAAACAATTCACAGTAGGCCTAAGACTAGTCAATCGAACAACTTAAAATATAGAACATGTATTAAAGGTGCAGTAGGTGACAAAATGCTAACTGGTTGAGAGGGGTCTAGCTGCAGACTTGGTGCAGATCCAACCTGAGCTGCATGAAATGCAAGGCTTACCTAACCCTACCCGTCACAGTGACGTCACTAGCTCCATTGAGTGCATTGTGTCTGACATTGCATCTCTGAAAGATGCAATCTCAGCTTGCATCATAAAGGCTGCATCCAGATATTATTGAACCGGTTAACATAATATCTTTGAAACACAGTCGCCATTCCGTCCAAAGCCACGCCTCCTGAAACACGAACACACGCACCTTAAAAATGATAGCAGACAACTCACTAGTTTATGACATTCGACAGTTAGAAAACTTTATAGTACTTTATAATACTACAATTCTCAATGAAAAACCTTATCTAGCACGTTTTCAGTTGTGTAGCAAGCAAAACTTGTCATATTGTGCAATATTTCATGCATGCAAGGATCGCTGGTCTCACTCGCTTTGTCCTAAAGAGACTATTGTGTGCTTACTGGTTGACCGGCGGCATGCAGGAATTACACTTATTACTAAGCCATACCTGCATGCTATTTCAGACCGAATATTCAAAGTAGCATGGTAAACAATATAGGGAGCGCGTCACAGGCTGTCACTGTTGAAAAATAAACCTATGTGAATATAAAACCAACTTCACATCAGTAAAGCAGGCTAGGCAGAATTTATTTACTTATGTTTTGTTGTTAAACTAAATAAAAACTACATTATCGATGCTGTAAAAGGTACCATATGAAATTGAAAATAGTCACATCAATCAAAGTCAACAACAGCTGTCCCTTTAGTTTCATTTCTAAACGTTCAAATCACACAAAATCTGCAGAAACTCACGTCTGGTCTGAGCCTCTCCCCAAGAGAATCGTCAGTCTATAGTGATCGATGATTGGCTCCTGTACTAGAAGGCGGGTTTTTTTACCATATAGCGATCAATGATTGGCTCCTCTACTAGTAGGTGGGGCTTTATTCACCATATTGACCGCTACACTTTTCCCCGTTCAAAAAGACACGAGTGGCATGTCTTGTTTATTCTAGAGTATTAGCTTTTATGCATATAGCCCATTCGTAACACAACAAAGTCTACATAAGGCTTGCGTGCCTAAAATATTTTAAAACATAACATTACCAGTCTAAAAGAAATACTTCAGCCATAGTGTCGCGCAAATAGTGTGAACAGGCATGCGCAGTTGTACAAATATACCTTTAATGACAGACAGTTTGGGCTACGTATCAGAATTATGGGAATTGTCGGCCCGACAATATTTAATTGGATGAACATTTTTTTAGTTTTATGCCTTACCCAGAATATAAAAATACATATAAATACATTTAAATCATTCACTTTAATCATTACTAGTGGAATGTGAAGAGACTTTCAACTAGAACAACAAAAAATGTTTCTGAAGACAATCACCTACTGCACCTATAAACAAATAGATTAATAATAATATAAAATGTTCAACCTATAATTTTAGTTATCTGATATCTAAACCTTTGTTTAAAAACTGTTAAAATTAGCAGTAGAACTGTTCAAATGTATTATACCAGCCTGATCTCACGAGGAAACGTAAGTATTTTACGTTTTGTCAGTTTAGTGGCTAATTCGTACGAGTTCAGTCGTACGAAAATGTACGATTTTAAAAAGGAGGCGTGGCACCTAACCCCACCCCTAACCCCAACCGTCATTGGGTGATGGGCAAATCGTACTAATTTGTACGAATTAGATCGTACGAATTCATACGAATTAGCCACTAATCAAAAAGTTACGAATTGGCCGTGAGATAGCGTTGATTATACTGTTCAAAAGTTTTGTATTGGTGCTCGACCGTTTGATCAAAATTCACATAAAAACATTTTTGAGCCATTATTACAGTACAGTACAGTAAAGCACTGCTTCTTATATTAAAATGTATTTTATTGCTGTGATGAAATAAACCACATTTATTAAAAATAGAAAATGTTTTTAAAAAGTTTGATTTCTATTCAAATTTATGCATCCTTGATGCATATAATTAATATTATATTCATCTTAGTGATCTGCTGTAATTATTTGGTGTTAGTTATAATTTGTTTACTGCAGTTTACCCTACAGATGGAATAATCATACATGCACTTGTGAAACAAAATTGAATTAGATTTTGATGAATTTGTGGATGATTTTATATAAAGCCAAACACAAAGCTCTTTGGGGAGTTCAGTTTTCAGTTTTTGCTGGTTTACTGAGAATTTACTGTTTAAATAAAATCTGCTTACAAAGACGTGTGCCCAAGGGCCCTCAGGGGACCATCATCTGGCCCTGGTACTCTCTGCATCTGTATTTAAAAGAGATTATACTCACTGCAGACATCAAATGAATATGGTGTGCCACTCTGAAAATACCCATAGAAAAGAGAGAATCACACATGCGAGCCAACCAACGTGACAGAAAGCCATGTGAGAGCCTAGCACTGCATCTGTGAATCTGCTGAAAGACTCACATTCAACCCGAGAGACAGAAACTCACAAACCAGATGATGCAACATGCTAGCAGTCCACATATCATAGGTAATAACTAAGCTCAGACAGGTTGACTAGCTTAAGATCTTAAAGAGCCCCAAGAGCATCTTCAGCCAAAAAAGCAGAAGCTACTGACAGCACTTTGTCTGGGGTGAACATTTGCTCACTCTTCCACGCGCAAGTAAAAGTGCTCATCCGCTAAACACAAATCCAACATTACAGCGATATATATACGAGGCTTTAAATTTAACATGTACTCCTGCGCAGAGCATCTACAGATGTATAAATAATGAATCTGCGAATGTGCATGCACCATACATTAAATTTGCATGCTTTCAAGAGTGCGGACATGCATGTTTATATGCGGAGTCTTTGTGGAGAGCAACAGCGCCATCTGTTGAGCTGCCCGAAGAGCTACGGTACTGCAGTGCACGGGGTGGGAAAACAAGAACCAGGATTTATTGAGGATCAAAAACCCCTCTCTTTCCTGAGACCTGCTGAATCACACCGCATAAATATTAACACTGCCGGCTGGGTCAATATCGCATGCTGATCCTGTAGCCTTCTCACGTCCACATGGCCTAATATCATCGATTCAACAGGCACACCAAAGAAAGAAAAATGTGTGCAGTCTGTCTTTAAATCAACTCTCTCTCTCTGTTGAACTCTTGCACTGACGTCACAGGGACTGCAGCTGTCTGAGCCACTAGTGCATATCAGACACACTGATGAGCCTGGAGCAGTGGGCGTCAGGCGGAGATAACACACTGAATTAAGACGGACAGAGAGAATAAAGAGAGAGAGACGGGGGCAGTAACATTGTTGAAGCAACAGGGCAACTGGGGGAAGATGAGAAGGATAAAAAAGAATGGGGCACACATGGAGGAGAGAAAGTGAGAGAAATGAATTGAGAATTATCTTTTAAACTATGGAGAATGATTGTCTCATTGAAGTTTCGGTCCTTAAACCTGAATTGTTGAGTTACAAAAGTGCTTGTATAACACAAAAACTTAAACAATACACAAATACACTTCATTAAAAATTTATTATACAAAATACACATAGATAAAAACTTTTTGAAAAGGGCAATATACTATGTTAACTATGTATATACCACCCTGTGCACAACACCTTAGCTTTCTGATTTTGACTGTAATGTAATAACATGCGCCTTTTGTAAAGCTTCCTTGGAAAAATAATGAAATGGGCTAGACAAATAAGTTTGAAGTGAATTGATTTGAATATAACAGTAGTGGGACTTTTCACTGGTTTCTTTTGCAGGTTACATTGCAGAAGTGAGTGGCTGCATCTGAAACTGCATACTTCTCTATATACAGTAAAAACAGTATGCAGAAAGAGCACGTTGTTTGAATGTGAAAAGTAGCTGGTAGGCTAGACAGATTATTAAAGAAACACTGAACTTTTTAGGAAATAGACTTTAATTTAAAAGCCACCTAGAGTTACCGAACTTCAACTGTGACAAATGAACTGTCGAACAGTGAAACAGTTTTAATTTAGAACTTCTACAATCTACATTATAAAATGCACTATAGTGATAAAGATTAATTGAATTGAAAAGTTAAACAGTTGAGTTTTACCAAATTTTATTCAATTCAACTTCGGGTCTGGAAAGAGAACCTTTAGCTTAGCTTAGCATAAATCATTAGCATCTCACTTTCAAAATGGTGAAAATTGGTACTTTAAAGGTACATGTTACATATAACATTCATTTTCTTTTCGGCTAAGTCCCTTTATTAATCCGGGGTCGCCACAGCAGAATGAACCGCCAACTTATCCAGCACGTTTTTACGCAGCGGATGCCCTTCCAGCTGCAACCCATCTCTGGAAAACATCCACACACACTCATTCACAGTCAAACACTAGGCCTACGCACAATTTAGCCTACCCAATTCACCTGTACCGCATGTCTTTGGACTGTGGGGGAAACCGGAGCACCCGGAGGAATCCCACGCGAACACAGGGAGAACATGCAAACTCCACACAGAAATGCCAACTGACCTAGCCGAGGCTCGAACCAGCGTCTTTCTTGCTGTGAGGCGACAGCACTACCTACTGTGCCACTGCGTCGCCTGTTACATATAACAAAAAAGTACAAATAGCCATTACTCAGTGACAGCTTTTGTATCTTTTATTTCTGAGAGTGCAATATTTGTCTTTTAATGCAGGAATGAGTAAAGATGTGCATAATTTATTGAAAATACAAAATGACAAGATGTTTTAGTCATGTGAAATCCAGTTATGATAAATTACAATAATTGTATAAAATGGCAAAAATAACACTATTATCATAAAATATAATGATTCGATTGGCCATCTTAATCACTTTGACTTTGATAAGGGGGTATGTACAGCAAGTATTTTTCATTCATTCATTCACTTTCTTTTCGGCTTAGTCCCTTTATTAATCTGGGGTCGCCACAGCAGAATGAACCGCCAACTTATCCAGCACATGTTTTACGCAGAGGATGCCCTTCCAGCTGCAACCCATCTCTGGAAAACATCCATATACACTCATTCACACTCATACACTACGGACAATTTTTAGCTTACCCAATTCCCTTATACCACATGTCTTTAGACTGTGGGGGAAACTGGAGCACCCGGAGGAAACCCACTCGAACACGGGGAGAACATGCAAACTCCACACAGAAACGCCAACAACCCAGCCGAGGCTCGAACCAGCAACCTTCTTGCTGTGAGGCGACAGCACTACCTACTGCGCCACTGCGTCACCCAAGTATTTTTAGCCACCGATAAATTTCTAGTCAACGATTAATGTGTTTTCAATTCCATAAGTTTCCTTTTACAGCATCGATTAAGTAAATTAATTAAATAACAATAAGCTAAACAGACTTAAGCATTCATTTAGCACAACCGTAAAATGAGATGAAAGACAAGCAAGCACCATCAGGAGCAGCAGTGCAAAAATTCCATTGAAAATACTGTGCAAAATTAGATTTCCATATTTTAAAGAAATGACACAATGATTTTGTAATGGCATGACAGTTCACTGGAAGCACTTCTGCTGGCTTACTGAAAATGAATAGTCCTTGTGCATATACCCCAGTGTAAATATTTAAAAATAAAATAAAAAAACTAAAATAAAACTTCTTGTCATATAAATAACACTGTTTTGTTGATGGAATGTACAGTCCTGATAAAATCATCTAAATCACAGTAATTTTGATCAATTACCCAAAAATTACCTGAACCAACCATTCATTAATTCATTCATTTTCTTTTCGGCTTAGTCCCTTAATTAATCTGGGGTCACCATAGCAGAATGAACCACCAACTTATCCAGCATATGTTTTATGCAGCCGATGCCCTTCCAGCTGCAACCCATCACTGGGAACCACCCATACACTCCCATTCACCACGACCAGTTTAGCTTACCCAATTCACCTATAGCCCATGTCTCACTGGCTCGAACCAGTGACCTTCTTGCTATGAGGTGACAGCTCTACCCACTGCACCACCGCACTGCCTATCTGAACCAACCATGTTTATATGGAACAACCATTAACATTTTATCTTAATCTTAACATATATTAACACAAATATTGTAATCTTAATCTTAGCATGTAAACTCATGCTGAAAATCCTATTTTATGTTCATGCATATCATCTTGGCAGTAAGTTACTGGTAATTTAATAATATAGCAATTGAAGACATTACTAATGTAGTATGTCTGGATTTCACTGACACACACATTCATGTAGAACAAACTTTTTTAACACCATGATGATATGTATGCAAGCAATGACCAAACACATTAAAACTAACTATAACGAAACATTATGTTGAGCAAATCTGTCTGCACTGGGTTGCAACATAAGCAACAAATCCCAAGCAGTAAAAAAATGATGCCATATCCTGTTTACTACAAGCTGACACAAATGATTTTCAATGATTAGCTGTTGCAAAGTATGCGACAATGCATCTAGTGAAAGCATGATGTTACAGACACAAAGTAACTATTTATTCACCTACTCTAGAGTATCTGGATGCAGCGAATGTCTTGATTGAATCATTGAATCATTCATTCAACTGATTAATTCAAATGATGATTACTTAAGGAACTATCAGCTATCTATCAGATTATTTGAGTGAATCAATGATGCATTCATTTAAAATAGTGAAAGTTGTTGACACATTAACCTTTGCACAAGTTTGAGGCAGTTGAAAGTGAAATTAAATATAATTGTCTTTTATAAATCACTACCCTACATTAACAGTGGATATAATATGCGTGATTTTAAATACAAAGGCTTGTTTATTGAAATGTAGCAGACTTACAGTTCACAGAATCATGAATACCTCAGTATCTGACAGGTTTTAATTTATCATACAGCAGTCTGATTATTAAACCTCCAGTGAAAATGTAATTATTTTTCTGGAGAAAGTCTTTATTCCTTTAGTTTTGCTTGAATAAATTTTTAATTTAACAAAATTAATTAAGGTCAATATTATTAGCCTCCTTAAGATTTTTCTTTGATTGGTTACAGAACAAACCACTGTTGTCCAATGACGTGCATAATTGACCCAACTTGCCTTTTTAAGCTAATTAACCCAGTAAAGCCTTAAACTGCACTTTATGCTGAATATTAGTCAGCTGCACATCCATGATGGGAATCTACCATTCCACCACATCCTAAAGGTGCTCTATTAGAGTAAGCTCTAGTGACTGTGGAGGCCATTTGAGTACAGTGAACTTATTGTCATGTTCAAGAAACCAGTATGAGAGCATTCGCACTTTATGACACAGTGCGTTATGCTAGAAGTAGCCATCAGAAGATGGTTACACTGTGGTCTTAAAGGGATGCATGGTCAGCAACAATATAGGCTGTGGCATTGACACAATTCTCAATTGGTACTAATGGGCCCAAAGTGTGCCAAGAAAATATCCCCCACACCATTACACCGCACCAGCCTGAACCGTTGATACAAGGCAGGATGAATCCATGCTTTCATGTTGTTGACACCAAATTCTGACCCGAACATCCGAATGTTACAGCAGAAATCAAGACTCGTCAGACCAGGCAACATTTTCCAATCTTCTATTGTCCAATTTTGTTGAGCCTGTGCGAATTGTAGTCTCAGTTTCCTGTTCTTAGCTGATAGGAGTGGCACCCGGTGTGGTCTTCTGCTGCTGTAGCCCATCTGCATCAATGTTGGATGTGTTGTGGGTTCAGAGATGCTCTTCTGCACACCTCGGTTGTAACGAGTAATTATTTAAGTTACTGTTGTCTTTCTATCAGCTCGAACCAGTCTGGCCATTCTCCTCTGGCATCAACAAGGCATTTGCCCCCACAGAACTGCCGCTCACTGGTTATTTTCTCTTTTTTGGACCATTCTCTGAAAACCCTATGATGGTTGTGCGTAAAAAAACAAGTAGATCAGCAGTTTCTGAAATACTCAAACCAGCCCGTCTGGCACCAACAACCATGCCACATTCAAAGTCACTTAAATCACCTTTCTTCCCCATTCTGATGCTCGATTTGAACTGCAGCAGATCATCTTGACCATGTCTACATGCCTACACGCATTGAGTTGCTGCCATGTGATTGGCTGATTAGAAATTTGCATTAACAAGCAGTTGGATAGGTGTACAAAATAAAGTGGCTGTTTGTTAGGGTGAGTGTAAATAAACTGTTCACAGAAAGGCTAATCATTTTGCTTTTAACTGTATGTATAAAATGAAGATCACAGTGGAAGTAGAGTAATTCTAAACATCAACCAATATTTTAAACAACAGCACTCTTCCTCATGTGATATTGCTTAATAAAGACGTTGGACTGATGTATAATACAGCTACAGAAACAGTGTAGTCAAATGCTCTGCCACTGCTGCTGACTCAGGGGTCTGAATAATAGCTGCCCTCTTGATGAATAGCTTCATCTAAAAGGGTTTTATCTTGGGAATACATACAGGAACAATCTACACATACGCACATGCACATTACACAAAACCAACCCACTTATGAAGACTTGTTACCATGCCTACCAATCTCTGACTACAAATCTTTTGACTCACATTTATGGTCAAAACTAAAGACTATAAATGCAAAGATGAACCACTTCCACTTTAACTGGAGAAAGTTCAACTTGTGAATTAGCTGAGCCTTTATGTAAAAAAGCCAGTCATTAAATGGTAAAAGTCCTTGCATCAAAAGCCAGTTTTTAGCTTTACTGTATATAAGGCCTGGAAGACTCAGTAGATCTTTCACTCAATGTTGCACTTATCAATATAGCTATGGTTTGGCCTTACAATGACAACTAGACTGAAGCATCATAAAAATAATCACCTAATCTCTGCAGAAACTAGTAAGCTAAACTAGAAAATAGTAAGCCATGATAATGTATCTCAATTGTGAAAGTATCTTACATAAAGTGTGACGTCTTAGTTATGTGATAAATAAATACTTCACAATATGATTCATTTTATAAGGCTGCACATGAAGTTCTTACAGTTCCTTTTAACATTTAAAAGTAAAATAAAAAACTTCAATGTGTTATCTGTTGATAGCTAATGGGCCTCTGTTAATAATTGGCAATGGACAATTTTATTTTATTAACCCTTACATAAACCCTTTGCTAACCATAGTTTAACCATAGTATTTGTATTAAAGCATACAACTGACTTCACATAAGTGACTTAGGTTTCTGTTGTGATTAATTGCTAATGCTTTTATCACAATGTATGGTATTACCACAATATGACCCAAGCTGCAAAGTTACTGGGTAATAATATCAAAAAAGAGGTTATGCTTTATGGTATCTATACATGTTCATACTAAACAAATGTTTTAAGCAAATTGAATTGCTAAAGGATGATAAATTACAAAAGGAAACACTTTACAAAATCTGATTATAAATGTTAGTTAATGCATTAAAATCAACAGTGAGAAATAGCCATATTGTAGTTATGTTAAAGTTAATAAAAATACATCTGAATTTGATTTGCTATTAACTCCCTTTAATAAAATGAATAAAATATATGCTTTTGCCCAGATTAACGTGAACTATTCTTAAAGTTTTGGCTTTGTGATCTATTTATTTATCATTTTTAAACAGAAAACTGTTAAAAGATGATCGGGCCTGACTCAGCATGAATGCTGTTTTTCAGCAGGTTCCTGCTCTGCAGAACATAACATACAGACACCCTTAACATCTCACACATCAACACATGAGAGCAGTACAAACAATCACCAAACCTACAAAAGGAAGAGAAACAGGCTACTATCTCAGTGGCTGCAGCGATAGTTGACCATCAGATGACTAGCATGGGATTTTTAAAAAGTCTCAGTGTTGGTTTTGTTTTTAGATGTTGTGGGATTTCGTATTACAAGTTGGACAAAATATGGCATGTTTTTGAAACAGAAAAGGACAAATTTGTCCTAATTTACTCATAAACAAATAGCTTTTGTTTCAGCTTTTTACAAACATTTTGAACATGCTCACAATAAGCAGAGTGAGAGTCCAGGCTGATTCCCAAATATTGAGGTACAATGGAATTTTTTGATTTGAGAAAGTGATGGGATTGGATATCATTTTCGCCTAGGTGAGTAAAAGTACATACATTCTGTTTTCTTAACGTTAATAGTCAAATGATTGTCTTGCAGCCATTGATGTAAATGCTGAAGATCTGTATTTAATTTATTGTTAATTGTGTCTGTACCTGATGAAAATCACTACTAATTCAACAATCTGAATATTAAGAGTTACACTTAAAAGTCCAAATAATAAATTATTATTCAAGGTATTTTGAATTGCCTACAATATCAATATTGTGCATGTTTATTATCATGATATATTGAATTATTGAATGTCAGCATGTCTAAAGTGTCAGCAATCTACCAAGACACTTTTATTATCATAAAACCCCAGTTATTTTTTGAAAGGTAAAGATTTTTAATACGTTTGATAAACAAAAGTACTTATGTGAGTGAAGATTATTTGACAAATATTATTCAAAATAAGTACCTTTAATAAAAAAAACATAGCTTTCAAGATTATCTGTTACCTTGGTTGGCCTATAACCTAACCTGAGTGTCGTTTTAGCTTCACTTCTCCTACAGGAGGAAAAGGCTCAAGTTTCGTCTCACCGGGCTGCAATTATTTTTATAATTTCCAGGTCATGACATGGCTTCTAGCAATCTCCAGAAATTACTTGCGTTGACTCTTCTCATGAGTGATTTCCTTCAAGCCATCTTCTCATAGAGCCTAAAATCTTTGAGGTGCAAAAGAGATTGGTTAATTGGTTAACTCAGTTTATTCAATGCTCTCAACACCTTCGTTGCTTTACATTTGGCTATACTTCACTGCTATTTTAGTGCAATTGCAAAGATACTATTGGAAGCGTTCAAGCATTCTCTAACCTACAACTCCTCTAACAAAAGGTTTCTGACTTTTTTTTTTGCTGGAATGTATTAGAAAGTGAAATTATAATGTTAGACATATTTAGAAGTACATATATATATATTTTTCACACCATACCAGTAATCTCAGCTCATTAGAGAAACAGGTTGTGTTGTGTGATATATGTAGTTTTTCCAAAATATGTCTGACATAATGTGTTTTACATGACTGATGTTATTTCAGTATACACTGACCTTTAGTCCTAAATTCAGACTTCACTCGTGTGTCCACATTTTTCTTCTTTGTGTTTGTGTGATGTGAGCCATAAATAACACTTAATCCAGTGACAGAGCAGAGGGCTTGTTTGCCTCCACAAATATTGTGTAATACCCTGACACCTTGTGGTGAAAGTTGGCACTGACACTTATTTTTTTTATTATATTCCAGTTAAAGTTGTGAAATAACGACCTATATTTGAATATTTATATATGCATAATTTTCTATATAAATTTATCTCTATATTATAACAAAGTTTAAGGTATAAAATAATGTCAAAATTACGCAAAAATATTACGCAGTCATATTTTTTAGTCACCTGTGAGCAAATGGAAAGATACAATACATTCAACCATCAAATAAAAAGCTTAAACGCATGTGGTAATAGCAATAAATGAATGATTTTTTTATTAACATTTGCTCAAGAATACAGATGTGAAGAACAGCGGTGATGAACAAAGAGCCAGGAGTTGGAAATAATGCCAAACAACATAGCCTATCAGTAGTGAGTACAACCGAGAGAGAGAGAGAGAGAGAGAGAGAGAGAGAGAGAGAGAGAGAGAGAGAGAGAGAGAGAGAGAGAGAGAGAGAATAAATGAATAGATAAATTAAATAATACATAAATTGCAAAGTTTACTAAACCAAAAAAATAAAATAAAATAAAAAAGAAGGAATTCAGAGTAGAAATACCACCAATACAAAACAAATTACATAAAAACATCAACAAAGAACATACATTCAGCAACAAATGAATGAACTGATTAACCAACGTTGTAAGGCTACGTCACGAAGTTTGATCAAGACGGCGGATGGATATGATGTTTTGTTGGTAGTGTGAGCTCCAGATCCTGCTGACCTGCTCTGCTTCATGATTTCTGAGTGCGAACAGAACTGTTACAAAATTCCTTTTACTAATATGGGCTACACAAAACAACCTTTATTAAGTGAATCACACGTTTTGCTAACTTGAAAGCTTATATAAGAATATTATAAAACTAAAACGATGAAGCAAATGTTGAAATGATGTAAAAATAAACATTTATAAAATACGGTTTCCGTGCCTACACTACATATTAGCTACTGCTACAGAAAGTATTTTCCTTTCAATCAGACGAAATCTACAGGATGAGAACTATTTCTTTAGGAAATCTCTTTTGGCGGAAGGATACAGTCCTTCAGCGCGACGCACGAACAGGTGTATGACGCAAAACACTCGGGTCTGTGCAACTGTCCACCATCACAAAAATCCGAGTTACAACTACACATCCCATAAAGACGTCTTATCCGAAAAAAAACAAAAACATATGCGTTATTGTACCACGATGTACAACTGTTCAGCAAGGAGATTCAACATGACGTAAGGTAAGAAGATAAAACAGTTTTTGCTTGCTAGCTCGGCGGCTAACGTTATAGTAGCGGCAAGTGCCTTGATTAACGTTACTGATGCTTGGATGGCTTTAGCCAGCGACTGTTGAGTGTCACGGGCTAATGACGGCTTTTATAAATTGGTATAGTGTTTACATCTTATTTAACGTTAGATGCGTTCTATTCAGTTACGGTATCATCTATGAAAGCGGCACACAGATATGAATGACCTCTCGGCGGCAGTTTACGCGTATTATGAGTAAAATGTTAGTGATGTTATGTCCGGTTGATGTAATAGCAGTTTTCGCACGAAGTAAGAATATACCAAGTAATAAACGTTAATATTTATTTTTGTGCTGTTGTCTTCAACTCGTGTATTGAAGTTTGCTCGACTGACAGCAGCAGTATTTTTGACACTACTACTCGAACTGTTCTCTAGTATGTTTATATGCCGACGAGTGTCCTTTTTATGTCGCAGTGATGATGAGTTTGTTAGTGAGTTTCGATAGATTTAGTACCCCTGAACCCTTTTCTGGTATTTGTCCGTTATTCTGATTCATCGTGAATGGGAGGTGTGCGCAAACTCATTGTAGATGCCATATGGTAAATGACTCGTCCTGGCATTATTTGCTTATTTAAAGGTCTCCAACAACTGTAAAACACGGATGTGGTCATCCTGGGCATTTTATTTCTTTTGTAGGTCACAAAAAAATGGTGGCAGGTAGAACATTATGCATACGAGTTTAGTCACCTTTTACGTTTGCTGTCTTTTCACCATTACATAAAAGTGAATGGTGACTGAAACTGTCATTGTGAATAATCTCTTGCGTTCCACACACAAAAAAGTTAGGTCACAGAATGACAACTCATTTATCACTCTTGGTGAGCTGTCTGCATTTCATTATTTTTAAATTGTACACTTTTCTGAACAATAATTTGTCATCTCGGTAATACAGTTGATGGTGCTGTAGGTATTGATTGCCTCAAAGCTGGGCATCATTTGATTGGTTTGGTTTGTTTTGATTTCCTTTTTAGGAATCGAGTACAACATTTGGGTTCCTGATGTAAAAGTCCCTTTCATCATGTTCCAATACCCACATTTCCTGTCTTAAGCACTTTGCCACTTGCCATCTAATGACATGTTTCCTGTTTGGTCCAAGTGTTCAAGCAGAAGTAAAGACCACAAGTGTGTGTAAAACTTTAATTCATCAATGAGGGACACTTACAAGTACTACCTGTATTTATAGAGCTTTATCTACACAGCTTCAGCAAGACTCTACACTTCAGTTCAGTAGTTATCTATGACAATTTAATTGTGATGCTTCTTGTTAAGGGATACAACCAGTTGCAAACATCAAAATACATCTACTTAATTCTGTATCAACCAAAACTGTATGTTTGACAAATTTTAGTTGACATCATTTACATTTTAAATAAGTGGCAAGAGGAGTGGGATGCATTGGAAAATAATAAATTACATGAAATCCAACCTGAAATCTCAAACAGAATTTTAAGACATTTTAAGACTAGATTTGATAAGGTGCTTTTTTTTTTTTTTTTTTTTTTTTTTTTTTTTTAACCAGATGTCGTATTGGACATAGAAGATTAACCCATGCATTTTTACTTAAAGATGAAGACCCCACTCAATGTTTGTACTGCACAATTCCTTTCACAGTAAAACACATTCTACTGCTCTGTCCTGCTTTTAATGATTCCAGAAGACTTTTTTTATTAAATGAACTCTCTTAAGGACATTTTTAGCAAATTGACACCAGGAAAGATTTTAGAATTCTTATCATGTATTATTACTAAAAATCTTATTTAACTAGTGTATTCATTTGTTTGTTGTTCTTAATTGTTTGTTTATTATTATAATGTTCTTGCCATGAAAATAGCACTGGTTGCTGACATGGCAATAAATAAAAAAATGCATTACATTACATTTAGTTGGCATCAACACTTTCATCTTAGTTGGTTGTATTCAGCACAGTGAAGTTTCTGGTGAAAAACAACATTATTATTTTGTAAAGAGTAGATTGCTTATTCCTGCAATGCAGAAAACATGAACAGAATTACTGGGTTCGCTCATTGAGAATTGGATTAACTGAATAGCGAAAAATGTCTCAACCTTTCTCAAAATATATTGGAGAATTGGAATAAAACATGGATGTCATTGTGCACTTCCCATATGTGGAAAGCTTCATGGGATTGTTATCCTTTTTCATTAAAGCTGTTAAGTACACAGTCTTGTACCATTGTCCTTTTTGCCTGACATTGTAATGCATGTTAGCTTCAAGTCAAAGTTAGTAATGTTGTGATTCACCTCATAGCTGGCTGTATTTATTTCAGTGCTTTACAATCTTAAAGATTTTTTGTTCAAATTTGTGTAGGGAGAATACTGACTCAGTGTGCACTTTATTAAGGGGTTAAACGTAAAATGCTTCTTGTTATAATGACATTGTTTTGAACAACTTGGAAAGGTGCTAAGTGCTAACAGAGTATTTTTGTGTTTGAAACTGGCACTCCTTTGACATATGCATAGTGTAGCTGTAAGGTTAGTCTCTGTTTGTTTACTGTGGTTCACGCCTTCTTTAAGCACCGGGCAAGTCAGGAGATCCTGCAGAGATCAATAGGAGCCTGATGATCTAACAGTGCATTATGTGTAGAGCTGTGATATAGAAAAAGTGGCCTAATTAAAGCTCAGCCAAACTAACTAATAAAGATCCCCCTGTCTTTCATCAGCCCCACCTCCATCTTTCCTTCCTCCAGTTTTTTCCAGCCACAACACACAGTGAGTCATGTAGCACACGCTGCCCTCCAATCCCTCCCTCTGCTCCCCCCGTCTTGCTGTCGTCAGAGCTCTGCCACGTGCCTCCTCACTCAGCTCATAGCATCAATGCCCTTTGGTTGGCAGGCATTTCTTTCAATCACAGTCTCACACACTTGTGTAATTTCTGTAGCTAGATACTTTTTTATGTTTTTATGATTTTTCTATTGATTTTTTTTTCAGTATTTTAGTATTTTGTTTTCTGTTTGTTTTTTTCATCTTCAGTTAATCTAATAATTTACTCTGAAACACATACCACTTCACAGCCACTCTAGAAATTCATTGAAATTATATTTAAAAAATGAACAACTTCACTGACTGCTGCAATGGTCATAATATGATGCTGCACTCTGTTGCATCACTTTTAAAAACACAATTCAACTTCTAATAGTAGAGGGAAGATGTTAAAATAAGGGGATTGTTTCACTTTAATGTATTGGAGATATCAGCTTATTCCAGGAGAGTTTTTTTAGCAAGAATGTATTCAAATTGTATAAAAATATTTCTGACTATCCTTGTTTACTTTTTAACTAAAATATCACGCATCTTTACTAACATTTTCCATAGTGTACACTACTGTTACTCATATTTGTTTGTGTAAATGTGTGCTTGGTTGCAGGGAGGTTTTTTTTTGAAACCATTAGATTGTCTAATCTAATTCTTTTGTTTTTCTATTATTAACCATAAACTAATCTTCTCAGAACATTCTATATACCATACATTCATAAATGTATATGGGCTTTTTATTTTTAATACCATAGCTATTTTAACTAACTCAGAATACATTATCCCCCGGTTTCACAAACAAGGTTTAAGGCTAGTCGTGGATTAAATTGCATGTCTGAGCTGTCTCAACTGAAAATAACTTGCAGTGAGATGTCTTAAAATATGTCAGTGTCATTTTTTGTCCACAGGTGCACACCAGTAATGTATTTTTCTAAGGCTGTTTTTAAAAATGTGGCTTAAATAGCCTAATTTAACTAAGGTCTTGTCCTGGCTTAAGCTAAGCCCTGTTTGTGAAACTGGGCCTATATGTTATTATACTTATTGGCCACTTTATTAGGTACACCTTACTAGTACCCGGTTGGACCCCCTTTAGCCTTCAGAACTGCCTTAATCCTCCGTGGCATAGATTCAACAAGGTACTGGAAATATTCCTCAGAGATTTTGGTCCAGATTATCATGATGGTGTCATGAAGTTGCTGCAGATTTGTCGGCTGCACATCCATGATGTGAATCTCCCATTCCGCCACATCCCAAAGGTGCTCTACTGCTGAAAGTAGCCATCAGATAATGGGTGCACTGTGGTCATAAAGTGATGGACATGGTCAGCAACAATACTCAGGTAGGCTGTGGCATTGACACAATGCTATATTGGTACTAATACTCAATTGGCCCAAAGTATGCCAAGAAAATATCCCCCACACCAGTACACCACTACCACCACCATGAACCGTTGATACTGTTGCCTTTTTATCAGCTCGAACCAGTCTGCCCATTCTCCTCTGGCATCAACAAGGCATTTGCACCCACAGAACTGCCGCTCAATGGATTTTTTTTCGGACCATTCTCTGAAAACCCTAGAAATGATTGTGTGTGAAAAATCCCAATAGATCGGTAGTTTCTGAAATACTCTCAGACCATCAACCAACAACCATGCCGCGTTCAAAGTCACTTAAATCACCTTTCTTCCCCATTCTTGCATATAACTGAATCATCTTGTCCATGTCTACATGCCTACATGCATTGAGTTGATGCCATGTGATTGGCTGATTAGAAATTTGCATTAACAAGCAGTTGGACAGGTGTACCTAATAAAGTGAATGGTGGGTGTATATTACAAGATTGTTAGTTGGTTGTTTATAATTGGCTGATAAACATCTAAGGTGTGTAATTATTTTCAGGACATAGCTAAAGTAGTTTTAAATTTAATCTTGACCATTATTTCCATATAACTATATACTCTATTCTAGTATATAAGTCTTTGACTGAGCATGCAAACATTTTTCAAATGCAATATAATAACAACTTTTTTTTGCATTTTTAAATAATACATTTTGACATCAGTAGAGTACATAAAATTTATTATCATCAAAAAACAAAGTATTCTTTGGGTTTAATATGTGGGCACAGCTTTGCATGATATGAATTTGCAGGTGAACAAAATGCAAAAATTTTTGTGACAACCCCTTTGCCCTGGTGTCGTTGTCATGACAACATTGCAATAATTATTCTACCTGTTTTTAAAATGGCCCATTCTGTTTTCATTAGCAGCAAAGCAGTCCAGACTCAGAGAATTAGGCTTTTCCCGAGAGTATTGGACTTTGTAACCTGCTGTTACTGGATATTATAAGATTTCAGTTTTTTTTCAGTGTCTTCAGGGAGCGCTGACTCCTCTCATTGCTAATGCTGTGACTGTTGCTGTGGGGTCTGTTGCTATAGGGAAGAAACTAGCGGTGGTGTTCACAGCATGAGAAGGAGTGTCATTGTTAGTAAGTGTTTGTTTATGATGGAAACTCATACAGAGAGCCAGCAGCTGATGGACGACATTATGCAGTGTTGTAATGACCGTCTTCTAATGAGACCCAGACACAAAATTAATAAATTAATTGTTAGTATGATTATAGTATAAATTGGCATGTTCCTAGTAAGATTAGTATGTTTCTAGTATGGATTAGTATATTGTTAGTATGAATTACTATGTTATTAGTATGTCCAACGTAAAGTCAATGGCAGTTTTTTTACAATGGAAGTCTATGGGACAGTTGCTAGGGTGCCGTAAGTGGTTGCTAGGGTGTGGCTAGTAAGTTGAAAGATCATAAGTGATTGGAAGATTGGTAGTCTGAGTTAAATGACCTCAGTTATAAGTCTAGTGCAAAGTTATGAGGTCACAAAGTTTGGTCCAATGTTTGGTTAGTGGGACTTTTCCGAATATTCCGGGTCAGTTTTGGGAAAACCGCAATCATATCAGTTGGAAAAGATATAGCAACTTAATTCAATATAGTTTGGAGGTTTAGAGTTAGTTTGGTGGTTGTAGTATGAACGGTCTAGGAGGAGATGCGTTCTTAAAATAGTTTAAGATGGAAGAAGAAGATTATGTATAACAGTATGTTGGCTTTCTCAAGCCACCATAATAATTTATAACAGAATGGATTTACACTAGTCAAGCTGCTCTTGATTTAGCCTTGATTTGCTTGCAGATGTCTTCTGCAATGTCCTCTATCTGTACAGTGACAGTATTTACATTTTTACAAAGTATTTATTTAAGTATTTGCAATTAACATTTAACTGAAACATTTATTTTCATTTGGCTTTTTTTGTAGCTCAGCAATAAAACAAACAAACAAAAAAGGTTATTGTAAACTAGAAATGACAGTTTCTCTTAAAAGCATTTGCCCCAACCCTGCCCATTATTCGTACTCCTTTTTCAGATAGTATGGCGGGCCAAATCAACAAAATTTGATGGCCAGTTTACAATGGGCTAACTTTGACCCTATAGCAGTCCCTAGTTTGGGCATCTCTGATATATACACTTTATATATTTACATACACATTATATATAGGGGTAGAAATTGAGAGTATAAAACTTATCCATATATATTGTTGTGGGCAATTTGAGGACAGTCAAAAATGTTGAGGACCGTGCAGAATCACAAAAAGCCAGATGTTTACAAGGCATAAAAATGGATAGACCCGATCAATAAAAACTTTCATTTCAAAGCTATTTTTATTGTTAGCCCATTCAAGGCTACATTTTACAACTTGCAGCCAGAGTCTGTGACTGGCTCAGTCTAGGTTCAGTCACACAAAAATTCTCTTTCCACTGACTTTTATTCAAACATATGCAAATACGAGAACTCTGACCTGTGAATTTGTACAATGTGAAGACGTGTGACCTATTATAGACTGATATGGCATGACGTGACCTTCCAGCTGAATTAAAAGGACCCAAATAATAAATCAAGAGTCAATACAGCATCTCTGTGCCTTCTAGCGATTAACATGGATTCACAGATTTCAAACATCTATGTTCTAAATGTTAGTTTGTAATATGTTATCAGAATATACAATGAAGTTAACTGAAAGAGTGTCGCAGTAGCCTAAAAGTTTAAACAGCACAAAAATAAACCTTTTTTTCTTTGCGACCTGCCTATCAAATAGAAAAAGTTACACTAAACTGCAAACACTTCACAGAATGCATCTTAATACCAGCCAGGTGTAATGAAGCCCATTGAGTCTTTTTTTTCTCTTTAGTGTGATTTAACTATAGTGAATGTAAATAGAGCCATTGTCCTTTAAGCCAACATGACACTTTCTCTCTGTTAAACCCATCATCAGCTTCCAGGTCCTGTACTTGCATATTATGCATATCCAGATAACATCTAAGTTTTCCATTGCTTTCTGTCTTCAGTCATGTCGAACACACACATAGGCCGAGCAGGAAGATAAGCTCTGCTGCATTTGCAGAGCAGTCCTTTACTCCATTCCCTTAGAGACCTTGGCGTTTATTCAACAAGGAAGTGATTTATTTTACACAAATGAGGGAATTGCTTGGTGCATTAGCATAACTGCTAAAAAGCCTCTTGCCGGTTCAGCAGCGATTAACCATTAAGTTTCTAAAACAATACATCAGAGATTAAATGGTCTAAAGAAAATCACATAGATGGGAATTTCTGGATCTATTAAGCTATGATTTCATTTGATATGGGTGGGCCTGTATCCCCACATCCCCCTCTGCACACATCCCTGAAGGGTTTGTCATGAGTTTAGTGCAGAAACAAAGACTGCCTTATGATGGCGGGCTGTAAACACAGCTGATGTCAGTGTTATGGAGAGACAAGTTGTGTGAGGCAGTGTGTTGTCTATGGGCCCACTGACATGATTAATTTATCCCAACATGCTGTGCTGCTGAAGAATTACCGTGCCGTCCTGTGTGTCTGGGTTGATTTGGAGAACTGGAGCGTGAAGGAGGACGGTATTAAGGTGCCTGCAGCTCAAGTTCAGCCTTGAAAAAACCAAGAAAGGCTTTCAGACACTTTACTTCCCTATAACATGGTTGAATTGGACTTAGGTGACATTGTTATATGATATTCTGCTTGAAACACATTTGAGGTAATTACTTTCAGAGACTGAGAATTATATTGTAACAATGATGTCTTTGTGGCTCTGCATTGTCTTTTGGGAATGTACTTACACAATTGGTTTTGGTCTTTTTATCTATGATCTGTGAACCTTGACCTGGCCTGATCTAGCTGGACTGCTCTCTTTAGAAGCTAAATAAACACTCTTCGAGATCCAGGACCATGTCAGGTAAGCTTGCTGCATGAATACATAAGATAAAATGAGGGAGCAGGTTTGTATTCATATTGTCAAACTCAATGGATTCCCTGTTTTGCAGGTAGTTACACTCCAGCCCCAGGGGGCCCTTTTTCAGCCCTCACACCAAGCATGTGGCCCCAGGACATCTTGGCAAAGTACTGTCAGGTAGTTTACTTCAATCTTTCCTCCTTTGCTTTATAATGCTGTATTGATACTGTAAGTGCCAGAAAAATGTTGCTTGTTTTTGTAAGGTATTCATTATAGTGGGAGGTTGTTCATTTCTCATAGATTCTCATTCTTCTGACTATTGCAGAAAGACCCCAGTATGGAAGTGGAACTGCAGTATGATGAATTTGGGTTCCGGATCGATTGTGAAGGTTAGCGTGAGAACATTAGCACTCATTAAAAGTCCAGAAGGGTTCAAAGGGATTAAAGTGTTCACCCATTATAAAGAACTTGCTATCATTTTTCTTCACTTCTTTCAAACCTGTTTCGAGTTTTTTTTTTCTTTCTGTCAAGCACAATATATATATATATATCTTTTGAAGAATCATGGAAACCTTTAACTATTGACTGCCATAGTATTTATTTTTCCTACTAAGGATGTCAATGGTTACAGGTTTTCAACATTATTCAAAATATCTTTTGTGTTCAACATAACAGAAGACTCTTAACTAGTTTGAAAGAAATAGGTAAATGGGTATCGCTTTAATCAACACACTTGTTTAGGACAACAGAAAAAAATAAAATAAAATGACTGGATCTGCAGTATCTGCATTTTTTTACAAAAATAATTATACAACAATTTTTTTTAATTTAAATTATCATTTCTGTCAGGCTTGTTCTTTAAAAAAAAAACATTGCATTTTTTTGGCAAGGATGTGTGGTATTAATCAGAATTAACAGACTGTTTTTTTAACTGTTCGTTAATGATTCTGGGGGAAAAATCAACAAAGATTTAGGCAGTGCAGCTGTTTTCTTACATTGATAATGGTGTTAAATTAGAAAACTGTTTAATTGTATTATCTATTATTGTTTTTAATGCTTTTTTAACCTCTTTCAAAAGCATCTTGCAGACTGTATAATATTTATTTCATAATGCTAAGTATTATTATTGACTATAATGTAATATTTTTGAAGCTTTGTTGCAGAAATTAGTTTTAGGATGGCAAATTTTTGGGAACGTGATTAGGCTTAAAAACCCTCTGGAAAAAAACAAGTCAATGTCAAGTACTGGAAGGAAATTCCGAGAACAATGTCAAGTCTTGTGATAGAGCTTGTATTATCTGGCTCAGTCTGTCTCCTTCATTGACAAGAGTTTGAAACTTTCTTGTTTGTTTTTGTCAGACGGGGTTGAGACACGGAAATGGCTGTGTGGTGACGGAGCCCCTCAGAGAGAAGACCCTCAGCAGAGACTTCGCTGGCAAGCCCATCTGGAGTTCACCCACAATCACACTGTCGGAGACCTGACGTGGGACAAGATTTCCCCCACACTGGCCCGCTCAGACCGTCTGCGGTCACTGGTGCTGGGTGGAATACCACACAGCATGAGGCCACAGGTCAGCTCCTCCAGATCTCAATGTGAACTTCACCTCACTGCATATTTATTGAGGACTTCGTTTTGTTACACAACATCATACTGCTAATCTGCTGATGTCATGTTCCCATGGCAACCTTGTTCATGCTTGAGGGATTCTTAGTGTCGCTGAAATAGTACATGATGTCTCGGTAGTTTTTTGTTTATGCTGCTTATTCTGCTATTTTTAGCGATCCCCATGAGAACAGCGGTGCGTCTGGAATCTATGATCTTCTCTGCTGGATCTTTGTTTGTTTAACTGTCGTGTTCCTCATTGTCTCTTTCATGCGTTCCCTCAGTTGTGGATGCGTTTGTCAGGGGCCCTGCAAAAAAAGAGAACATCAGACATCTCCTACAGGGAGATCGTCAAAAACAGCTCCAATGATGACACCACAGCAGCCAAACAGGTACGTGTCATCCCTGACACGCGTCTCATGTAGAGGCACAGTTTGAAATGAAGTTTCTGTTAGAAGTAAATGCAGTGCTTTTTAAATTTGCTAATATTTAATCCTAACAAAATGTAAACATTAAACAACAAAAGTGATGTTTCCCTCATTATTAGATAAAAGTGGATGAACATTACAATAAATGTTAACAAATTCAGATACACAGGATTGATCATATCAATGTGGAGTAAGGATAGAGGGGGGGAATAATAATGTCAATAAATGATTATAAAATAATAAAACGTTAATAATCATAAGAAATATTTCTTGAGTAGCAGTACATCATATTAGAATGGTTTTTGAAAGATCACGTGACCCTGAAGACTGGAGTAAGGATGCTGAAAATTCAGCTTTAAATCACTGGAATAAATCACATTTGAGCAATTCCAGCGTTATGGATGTGACATTTGCAGTAAAAACATAAATATACAGAGAAAGTACATGCTAACATTATATTGAAACATCGGTTTATATTTTCCAAAACAACTGCTACAGAGTTATGAGATCAGAAAAATATCAACCTGAAATATTTTTTTATATTTTAAATGGGGGAAATAAACATGCGTTATGGATGTGACCAAAAAGTATGCAAGTTTACAGTGTACACCATACTTGTAGAAATTTTGTGAATTAAACTGCACAACTCAAAACAAGCAATGCTAATCAAAAGGATAAGAGTCGGCTCTCTATTGAACAAACATGATTGATTTCATTTTATTTGACATTTTTGCATTCATAAGGGAAAAACTTGGTTATGGATGTGACAAATGTGAAATTGCCACCTGTGTTACTTTGGTAAATCAAATATAATAATTTGAAAACATTGACAGAGACATTTTAAATTATGAGTATTGAGTATTTTTAAAGTACTGTAAAATACTTGCTTACACAAAAAATGTAGAAAGGGTTTTGCTATTTTGTTTTTTTTTCATGGCAAGTTGACATTTGCATGGAATTGCTCATAAACCATTATTAAAAATTGTATTAATATTTTACAGTACAGTATATTATATTTTACAGTTTTCAAATGGCATTAGTAATCATAAGAGAAAATAATAACAAAATAATAGCAGTCTATTTTTTTTTGAAGATGCTGATATCATTTGCATTTATTATTTACCTGATGCTTACTTCCAAACAACATAAACAGGACCATGTAATATTAGTGCATATTTTAAATGCTTTTTGGAAAACAATCACTGTGAAAACAAACTTTTCTTTTACTTGATTGAAAATGAAACTGTTATATTTTTTTTATTATGTTATTTAAAAATTCTGTATCTCACAAACAACTCATAATTCAAAAGTGCTGTCTACATTTAAAACCAAACTACATTTAGTTTGACATGTCATACATTTAAAAAAAATTTTTTTCTTTTTTGCATTTCATTTGCTTCATTAAGCCATTTGTTAAATAATAATTTCTGCATTAACACATCTCAGACATGATATGTAGGGATGCTCTGATCAATCGGCCAAAGATCGGTATCGGCCGATAATCGCATTTAATGACTCTATCGGTACTCGCCAATCCTGCCGATCTCATGAACCGATTGCAGGAGTTTGTTTACAAGCAGAGGAAGATGCAAGTGCAGCCATTGTATTTCCAGTGTTTTGAGCTACTGTCATGCGAGTGGAGCGATCACCCCTATCTTGTGTCTCATCCAACCTCATGACCTCTCCCGGAAGCTCCGCGAGTCTTCAAACCGCCTCTGTGATCTCCAAACATTTGTCAAAATACTCGGAAATCATGGCGACAAGAAAGAGTGAGAGAAGTGAAAGGAGCAAGAGAACAGATCGCGAGAGGCACAGTGATGCTCTGCATTAAATTTCCTAGGTTAAGTGAATAGAACAGTAAAGATATCGCGAGTGCAAATCCCCCTCTCTCTCATTGAGAGATCTGCTGTCAATAGTTGGAGACGAGCAAAATATTGGAATAGTTTTGCATGTATTTAGCCTTTTTACATATAACAACTGAAAGTTCTGTGTTTTTGACAATATTGCAAGTTCACTAAAAGCTGGCTGGAGTTATTAGATAAAAAACTTAATATATTTTTTTTAACATAAATATTTAATAATATAACTTCTTGTAATACACTCATTGCTATAAACCGTAGTTTATAGGCCTATTTCCTTTTAGTAAAGAAGTATTAGATTTAGAGGTGTGTTTAAACTTCTTATGCATCAAATGTATGCTCCAAACTTTTTCTTGAATGAGACATGTTAAATTCTTCTTCCATCATTTGCAATGTTTCCAAATTGCACTGTTTCTAATTTTTCTTACCAATTTTTATATCCGTGTTATATTATTATCTGTAAAGCTGCTTCTGTCCATGACATGTCCACACTAAATGGTTAAAAGAAACATGTTTAAGGGATTACAGTATATGCAGCATTCTTCATTTATTCTCTTAGATAAGGCGAGATCCCCAGTTAAGTATCATACTTAGAGGGAAAATGTGCCAAATGCATTATAAAGCTTGAGGCATCAGAATCTGTACTCTGTATTGGACAATCACCATGACAAAGAATCGGTACTTGGTATCAGCTGCAAAAATCCTGATCGGAGAATGCCTGATGAAAAGTGTCTTTACATCTTCCAAACCTCCATCATTATGGTTCTCTCTCTGTGTCTCTGCTACAGATAGAAAAGGATCTTTTGCGAACCATGCCCACCAATGCGTGCTTCAACACTTTAACCAGTGTTGGGGTGCCCAAGCTCAGGCGGGTCCTGAGAGGCCTGGCATGGCTCTATCCAGACATCGGCTACTGTCAGGGCACAGGCATGGTGAGGAGAAGCTTAACACACACTCTCAGTATCTCTGATGTCTAGTGTCTAAATTAGAGTCTGAGAGGTGTCTGTGTGTGTGTGTGTGTGTGTCTCTCTGTGTCTGTGTCTGTGTCTGTGTGTGTTTGTGTTTGTCCCATAGGTGGTGTCCTGCCTGCTGTTGTTTCTGGAGGAGGAGGATGCCCTGTGGATGATGTGCGCTCTGATAGAGGACCTGCTGCCCCCCTCATACTTCTCCTCTACTCTGCTGGGAGTTCAGACTGACCAGCGGGTGCTCAGACAGCTCATAGTGCAGTATCTGCCTCGTTTAGACAAGCTGCTACAGGAGCACGACATCGGTGAGACACACTTCACCGTAGGGCTGCATGATGTTGGAAAAAAACTCACATTGCGATATTTTGTATTTCTGCAATATATATTGCAATATGAATATAATTTAATTTAAGATTTAAGAAACTGTTTGGGAAGAATTCACAATTTTACATTGATTGGGATGATTTTGTAGGGAAGTGCATCTGCGTGAAATATCCAAAAATATATATTCATTCATTCATTTTCTTTTGGGCTTAGTCCCTTTATTAATCGGGGGTCTCCACAGTGGAATGAACCGCCAAATTATTCAGCATTTCCTTTACGCAGCGGATGCCCTTTCAGCTGCAACCCAACACTGGGAATCACCCATACACTCTTGCATTCACACACATATACTACGGCCAATTTAGTTTATTCAATTCACCTATACCACATGTCTTTGGACTGTGGGGGCACCCGGAGGACACCCACGTGAATACGAGGAGAACAGCTACACAGAAATGCAAACTGACCCAGCTGGGGCTCGAACTAACAACCTTCTTGCTGTAAGGTGATCGTGCTAACCACTGTGCCACCGTGACGCCCCAAAATCATATATAAAAAATGTAATAAAAAATGTAAGCACAGATTAAAAATAAAATAAACAATGGTTTTTGGTGGAATATTACTATATTGAGCTAAAGAAATCCAATTATCAAATCTAAAATAACACTGTATTTATAGTTTTCATCTGATAAATAATTAAGCTCAATTAATCTTTGTTTAAACGGCAAACTAATTTCATGTTCCTGAATGGTTTAAATTTGTTTTTAATCTTACAGTCATGGGCCTTAAAACACATCTGATAATAGATTATGGTTGAAATTCAGAATGACTCAACAAATCATCCGTACTGAGCTATGTTTTTTAGTTGATTTAGAATCCCAACTCAACATTGCACATCCTGCGATGTGACTATTGCGGATGCGCACATTGTGATGCTGAAACAATATATTGTGCAGCCCTACTTCACAGTCATCACATAAGGTTCTTAAGTATTCCTAAAATTAGTTTGGTCAAATTTAAGTCTTAAAGGCTGTAACACAGATCTTCATTATTACTTTAAGAGATTTTAAAATAGAGAATTTAAAAAAGCTTAAGTTTTCAAATGGCCTTTGATTATTAAACTCAAAAGGAAAAAAAAAATTATGTGAACCCCTACAAGTCATTTTCAAAGCAGTTCACAATCAGTAATGCGGAGCAATTATCATACTGTTGTAGAAGTGCATATTTATTATCCTTCTGTCATCTTTCTTTAGAATGAGCAACATTCAGCTTACAGTCCTGTGGCTTACTCTAGGGTGCCACTGAGAGATTTGAGAATTTTTTATTACGTTACTGGCATATCTTTTTATTGCATTTTGAGATATTATTGTGTCTGCAAAGTTTTATGTGTTTTTATTAATTAAACCTTAAATTAATTAAACCCACTTTTGCAATTGCATGTGTGTCCAAGCTTGTTTAACTGAGAAAAATAACTAAAAACTCTAAAGGTACCAGGTTTCATAAAACTTTGTATGAAGAGGGACCCTGATTTACTTCTCCAAAAGCTCTCTAGCAATTTTCACATTACAAAAAAAACTTCCCTCTGAAATATGTGTATAAGTAAAAAGCCCTCTGATGTTCATCTTTTTTCTCTCTCAGAGCTGTCTTTAATCACACTGCACTGGTTCCTCACTGCCTTTGCCAGTGTGGTGGACATCCGAATCCTGCTGCGAATCTGGGACCTGCTGTTCTACGAGGGCTCAGTGGTGCTCTTTCAGGTTACGCTCGGCATGCTGAAGATCAAGGTAACTCAAGGCTTTGATTGTTGTGTTACCTCATCCTTAAAACACCCTCAGACCTGAATTGTTTGCTTTGTTCCAAAACAGGGACTTAATTTGTTCAAATTATATTAAAATTGCATTTGCTTATTGGATTGATTTGCTTTCATAAGATGTGTTCATTCAAGTCACGTGTTTAAAACACTCCTTGCATTGTTCTTCGACAAAATATATAAAAGTTGACTGATTAGTTTGATCCACAGGATATTGTTGCATTATTGTTGGTTCATAGTCACTTTTTCACATCAACCAAACCACTCCAGAGTTGGTTGTTACAAACCCCTGATGTTAGTCTAGGGCAGCGGTTCTCAAACTTTTTTCACCAAGTACCACCTCAGAAAAAAAATTGTATCTCCAAGTACCACCATAATAACCGGTATTGAAATACAGTAGCGTAGTAGGCCTATTTATGCAGCTACAACACTGCACAGTTCAAAAACCAGACAGGTTAATTACTATTATTAAGAATATATATTAATGTCAGCCACTTTAAACACACACACACACACACATTTTTTTTTATACATTTTGAAATATAAACTGCATGTACTGTACATATAACATATGTATATGTGTGTGTGTGTGTATATATATATATATATATATATATATATATATATATATATATATATATATATATATATATATAAATGAGAAATTAGCTCTGCTGCACTTCAATTACAGTAGTTGCATGTGTCAGAAAAGCCAGTGATTAAATGCATATATACAGTACAGTGCTAGACCAACTCATACATGCAGCATTTTTGTGATTTGGTGCAAATGAGATCACTTCTTAAGTGTAGGGATGCAGCGATTATAGATTTTGGTTGTACGATTATAGTCTGAGAAATAATCACGGTTTCGCGGTTATCACGATTATTATGCATTCATTAATTTCAAAACACGACTAGTTTAGAAAATCACATGAAAACTCCTTATATTTTTAAGTGTTGTTTATTGCTGCTCAGTAACCAAATAATACAGCACATACTAATATTAAAAACAAACAATAGTCCAATTTTTCTTTGTGCTTAAAAATTAAACAAATAAAACTTTAAACAAATTTTACGCTGTAAATAAATGACAGAGCAATGAGTAAATAAATAAAAATGAGAATAAAAAAATAGTATTTGTCTAATGCAAGGCTCGAAATTAACTTTTTTACTTGGTAGCACTGGTGCTCCCAACTTCAAATATTTAAGAGCACCCAGCAAAAATGAATGTGCACC
The DNA here is from genome assembly GCA_903798195.1 of Danio kyathit. Taxonomy (NCBI): domain Eukaryota; kingdom Metazoa; phylum Chordata; class Actinopteri; order Cypriniformes; family Danionidae; genus Danio; species Danio kyathit. Next base: position 43,396,591 of record LR812521.1, on the reverse strand, counting down.
ACTGAATATTTAATATTAACAGATTTATGTATTTGAATAGAACATCAATCAGGACTAACAAAAAACAGAAACTAGATAATTCTATTGTGAGTGACTTATTGATATTTGTGCAATAATTCCAAAATTAATGTCTAATATTTATAAAATATTAATGATGACTCTGATGACAAAAATACTAACAATGTAGTACATTTCTCATTCTCATGCTGCCTTGAATGTGCTTAAATGTGAGTTATCTGCTATAAAAAGTCAAAGACAGCCAAAGCAGATATACCAAAAACGGTGACCTTTATTAACAGTCCCCAAAGTGAACAAAAACAACAAATTTATCAAAAATAAAGAAAAACAAGGTAAGCAAAAATATTATTTACAATATATACAATATTGGGACAAACACAAAGAAAAAAAAATAAGAACAAAACCCAATCAATGTCTAACTCCCCGGAAGCATCTAGCTAACTAAATAAATTAAAACAAAATAAATAAACAGTATCCTAACTATTCTACTCTCACTATCCAAGTACAAGGGGTGGCGCTCTCCCCTAACCTAATGTACTTTACACAAGAGTAGTCCTACGTGTTGCAAAATGTATGTCACGTGACCTGCTTAACTGTCCGCTTCATCCGAGCCATATAAACAGCGGGACAAATGAATGATACAGATAAACAGTTTGATATAAATAGCAGACGGATATGTAAACAGGAACGGGTAACAACAGAATGCACAGTTAAACAGGGTTTTCTTTGAGCACAATAAACACAGCAACAGAAACAAGAGGGACTGGTGAGTGGTCTTGACCTATTGGACATGACGTCAGAGTGACATCACCGGGGAGGAAATGATTGACAGATGGATTGACCAATGAACGAAATATAAAGCAGATACGGGAGAACAGCGAGCGAGAGAGAACACACAAACAGGCACAAACAACACAAGCACGTAACATTGATTTTCAGTTGGGCGAATCTCTAAGCACAACTGTCTTGGTTATATATTTCTAACGAAAGAAGAAAACAGACTGTATTCTGAAACATGATCCAAATGTGAAAACCATGAACTATATTTGAAGATATTTTGAAGAAACCTGAAAACCTGTAACCATTTTTACTTACATAGTATTTGTTTTTAATGGTTACAGCTTTCTTCAAAATAACTTCTTTTGTGTTCAACAGAAGAAAGAAACTGATAAAGGTTTGGAACCACTTCAGGGAGAGTAAATAATGAGTACATTTTTCATTTTTGGGTGAACTATCCCTTTAAAGAGCCATGAAACCCCCCTGTCTCGGCAGGTTGTTTTCACACCTCTAGTTTGAAAAAAAGTCCAGCTTTGTTTAGGTGGGAGTGGCGGATTTTCACACCGGCAACAGAGACGCAGAGAAAGACAGTGACTACGTTTACATGGACATCAGTAATGTAACTATTTGCCTTAATGTGAATAAGACAATAATATGATTAAGGTGTTTACATGAGATGCGTTTTAAATGTTCCTTTCATGATCCCATTTTACATGCTATTGCACATAATTTGACACCGCACTATTCACATTTCCTCTGGAGTTTCATGTAATTTTGAGTGTTTTATTCATTTGTCAACTTTAACTGCAGTTTGGCACTTACATTTTCATTCAGGAACATTTCATGCCCCCGTGACAAACGAGATATTGGATGCGAGGAACTGCTGGAAGAGTGTTGTTTTAATGGAATTTTTGATACCGCATGCCGTATGGGACAAAAAAACCCTCCGGATTTCTCTGTAGAAACACAGCCGTGTGTGTATAAACTATCCTGTCACAAAATGCGGCGAAAATCCTACACAACAGTAATAGTTTGATTAAGGTGTTTAAATATTTACGTTTGGAGAGCAGAATTTACAGCTGATTTTTCAGTCCATAATATTGTAGTGATATTACTGTAAACTTAGTAACTAAATCATTTTGACTAAGTTATGTCTTTAAAAACTGAAAGGATACTGCTGACGATACAAACTAACTTTGCCATCTGAATAAACAAAGAACACTGATTACACACTTACCAAATCCGTAGAGACAGGACAATCAAGCCCAACTGGAACTGGCGTCTTTTTTAAATGGAGAGGAGTGGCAAATTCGGATTTCACCATTTCCAGATGCGAAAAGCTCTCATGTAAAAAATGTTTCTTAGAAACATATTTTTGTCATGTGTTTGCAGACCACTGTAATCCACACGTGAGTCCAGCTGCGCTCTCATAATGGGGAAATGGAAACAAAACTTTTGTTGTGGCACATTTATAAACGTAACACTGATGACCCATGTCTCCAAACAATTCTTCTTCTTCCACTTGTTTTAATTATGGTTGGCAACACAACGTAGCGTCTTTCTGCCATCTGAACACTGTAACAGGTAAAAACTGTCTTCGAAGCTATATCATACATATTAATGAAGTTGCACCTCTTTCACAATAGAGCACGCTGATTGGTTTGAACCCAGTTTTTTCATGAATTAATGCCGAAAGCTCAAAGACGTCACGTTGTACCCGCCGGTACAGACAGCCAATCTCCACGCTGGGATTTACACAATGATCTCATCCCCGTGATGTAGCTTCAAAATTGTTTTTCAAACCGAAAGAACGAATTTGCTCGAAATACAAACGCAAAAACAACCAATCTTCACTTTTTTTTTGCAATATATGTGTCCTAATAGTGTTTTTAGCAGCGCGGGACAAATATATGACTCTCAACATCACAAAAAAATGTGTTTTGGTGTTACGTGACCCTTTAAAAGTTTGATTTTGCACATAGTAAATAATAATCCTTCTTGTGTTTTAAAGGAGGATGAGCTGGTATCATCTGAGAACTCGGCCTCCATCTTCAACACACTGTCTGATCTACCCAGTCAACTAGAGGACGGGGCGGCAGTGCTGGGAGAGGCTGTGCGTCTAGCCGGATCTCTGTCTCAGGAAAACCTGGACACGCACAGACACAAGCATCTGGCCTACATCCTGGCAGAGCAGGCCCAGCTCAACTCCAACAACTCCCATTCCCTCAACACCAACCTCAACAAGGCGAGTACACCATCAGCTATGATGCACACATTACAATCATCTCCTAGATAGCTCATTGTTGTATATCACTGTACAGGTGGTGCGCAGACAGAACATGCGCAGGAAATCCACCCTGAGTTCACTGCTGTGGGGAGAGGATGAGGTGGAGGCACTGAAGGCCAAAAACATTAAACAGACGGAGCTGGTGGCAGCACTGAGAGAAGCCATCAATCGCACCGCAGAGCACTTTCACTGCCTGGACCCCCGTAACTGCAGCACTGTAAGAGTCACTCCATCACATGAGTCGCATTTCCAAATCTGTCAGGAATAATTGAATTAGAAACAGCAACACTCTGACTCATGCACGGCTGCACTGAGCCGACCTGATGACTCACTCAGTCGTTTTGTTGAATTGCATAAATCAAGCCTATCAACAAGAAATTAGCAGCACTCGCTCATTCCCAGTAAACAGACCGCCATGCGTCATAGTCTTTGGTTTTTATTCAGTAAGTAGTTGGTTATCATGCCAGATGCATTATTTAATAATACTCAGTTCCCCCTTTGCATTTGGAATATATAAAGATTACACTGGAGGATAATTTCTGTCATCTTGCTAACGTGCAAATAATAACTCATTTATAGTTGTATGAAGGACCTGCATAGCTTACATTTTGCTATGATCAATAATACTAAAATTATTAGTAGTAGTAATGACATATTTCTTTGTATTTATGTTGTGATGTTACTATGCAAGGAACAATTGACACTGAGCTATTGGATTATTAGGAAAATAATGTACACCTGAGGTGGTCATGTGGCCACAGTGCATTAGATTCTAATAAATAGGCCCACACGGAATCTGCGCGCAGATTTCCGCAGATTTTTAGCTCATCATTGAGTCTATTTATTTACTTGTGTAAATGTCTGTAAATTTATATTTATTTAGTTTTTTATTAATTTCAGTAATAATATTGACAAATATGAAAATGTTCATTTGATTTATTTACATTACAGTATGTAAAATAATATGTTCTGTCTTTTAGTAGAGATGTATGAGAGACTTGCTTTGCTTACCAAATAAGTGGATCTAGATGGATTTGCATTGTAAACATTCAATAAAAGTTAAAAAGGTATTATATTTTATTCAATATATTACGTTTTTAGTAATGATAATCTGTATGATACAGATTCTGGCTGGCCCTACTAATAATTCAGTTTATCGGGGTCAATTATCTCACTTTTACTACAGTTACCACCAGGGTGCGAATTATACGTTGACAATTGGGGGTGGTCAAGTTTTCAGTTATGATCAGTAATATGCCTCAGTGAACCAAATTTATATATTTAATTCAATTACATCTCATTTATTTGAGGGATATTAAGTGGTCCTCAATGACATTTGTGATATTAAGTAAATGGTGACAGGTTTGCTTTCCTGCACCTATTAATGGATGACCATGAAAGACTGCACATATTTTTTTTATTTTACTGTTTAACTTCCATGTGCCAGTTGATAATAAAATACAATCTAAGCATCTAGTTTTACAGACACCTACAAACAACTTTTAAAAAAAAAAAACAGGTTTTGTGAACACTCACACTGTCTGTTGGTGCTCCAGATTTGCAGGTTTCAAACCGATGAATTCATATTTCTGGCACAAACATGCATTTACAACAGTATGAATTATTATAGGGATGGTCAAATGTATATTGAAGTTATCATTCGTTCGTTCATATTCTTTTTGGCTTAGTCCCTTTATTAATCAGGGGTCGCCACAGCGGAATGAACCGCCAACTTATCCAGCACGTTTTGCACAGCAGATGCCCTTCCAGCCACAGCCCATCACTGGGAAACAACCATACACTCTTGCATTCACACACATGCACTACGGCCAATTTAGCTTATTCAATTCAACTATAGCGCATGTCTTTGGACTGTGAGGGAAAACCAGAGCACCTGGAGGAAACCCACGCGAACAGGGGGAGAACATGCCAACTCCACACAGAAACGCCAACTGACCCAGCCGGGGCTCGAACCAACGACGTTCTTGTTGTGAGGCGATCGTGTTACCCACTGCGCCACCGTGACACCCATTGAAGTTATCTATTATTTTAGTTATTACTATTATTTAAGATACAGATCAGAGCAAACTATTCCTTAACTATTAAAGGGCAGACCCCCATACATCTTGTTTTGATGTCCTTCAGGGGGGAATCAAGCGTTAAATAGGGGGGTCAGACCCTCCCCCAAACCCCTCTGTGATTTGTCAGGTGTTTGTCCTCAAACAGCTCCTCTTTGTTGGACTAGTTTCTAAGTATCTCATCTGCCTTCTGTTTTTGTGTTTATTTTCTTTTCACCATTATAGGCTGGGAAATAACTGAAAATAACTGGGAAATTGCTGTAGTGATATGGAACTATAATGCAGTCGAAACCTGCCTGGAACTACTTTACTTGTGCTTTCATCTGAAAATAATTACACACCAATCAGAATCAGTCATTCAACAGCATGTTGTATAACTCTAAAATATGATAATATTAGCTACAGTTATTTTCTAAGAATAAAATAGCAATAAATTAAAATAGGGTGGCATGGTGGCTCAGTGATTATCACTGTCGTCAGTTGGCGTTTCTGTGTGGAGTTTGCATGTTCTCCCTGTGTTCGCGTAGGTTTCCTCCAGGTGCTCTGGTTTCCCCCACAGTCCAAAGACATGTGGTACAGGTGAATTGAATAAACTAAATTGTTGATAGTGTATGAGTGTGTGTGTGTGAATGTGAGAGTGTATGGGTGTTTCCCAATACTGAGTTGTGGCTGATTAATTCTGCTGTGGCAACCTCTGAAATAGAGACTAAGCTGAAGGAAAATAAATGAATAAATTAAAAAGTATTGTAATTTTTGTAATAATAATTATTGTTGTTTATGAATCATCATTGTTATGTGTATCATTGTAGACTATGAGATAAAAAGGTTCAAATTTGTGAAAGTTTGTATATGTCTTGTGTGTGTTTAGGATTTGACTCCAGACTATTCCATGGAGAGTCATCAAAGGGATCATGAGAACTTCCTGGTCGTGTCTCGGAATCGTCGGAGAAGAGCCAAAGCATTGCTGGACTTCGAACGGCATGATGATGATGAACTGGGCTTTCGGAAGAATGACATCATCACTGTGAGCATCTGCTGCTTCTGTCATCTAGACATGTTAACTGCTGCTTTGCCTTTGTTCCTCATTTCTTTATTTCTGTGTTTGTTCTCAGATCATCTCTCAGAAAGATGAGCATTGCTGGGTTGGAGAGCTGAACGGCCTGAGAGGTGAGTGCAGATGTACTTATAAACAATGCAATGTTTATCAATACATATTAATGCTTATTAATACAAGTTAGGGGTGTAACTGTAAAATGAGATCTCAGAACAAAATGGTCACAAATTATTGGTAAACAACTTATAAATGTTTGTTTTCCCCTTGCTGTAAAAACGTCAAACCACCATTTTTGAAGTGTTAGTCTTTTAAATGTCAAATATACAACCATAAAAAATGTTGGTTATGTTTTGAGGAAAACGAGCCTCAAATACATTAAACGGCACATGTTTTCTCTTTGTGTGCTCTTATTTTTCATTTTTAAAATGTATCAGTATTAACAATTTTCCCCCAGCTTCCTGGGGAACTTTAAAAATAGGTTTTACAAGCACAAATAATTCTGCATCTGCAGTTGTTAATAATAATAATAATTCACTCGTATGCAATGATGAAAAAGACACATTTTTTGGCATATGTGTAATGCTTTACCTCCTTATTTCCCACAACCGTTTGTCTCTTTAGGCTGGTTTCCTGCCAAATTTGTGGAAATTTTGGACGAACGAAGTAAGGAGGTAACCTAAAGAATTCTTTTCTTTTAAAGTTACATTTTCACACTTGAAAAAATTTCTGGAGTACTCCAGAGCAGGTTTTTATAACAATGTTAACAATGTCCTGTTGTACGTATCTGGATTCCTGAAACCACTGGATAACATGTTTCATGTGCTCGTGTTTTGTTTTTTCAGTATTCTCTAGCCGGAGATGACACTGTAACAGAGGCAGTGAATGACCTGGTCAGAGGCACGCTGTGTCCTGCTCTAAAGGCCATCTTTCAGCATGGCCTGAAGAAGCCCTCCATACTGGGTGGACCCTGTCACCCATGGCTGTTCATCGAGGAGGTACATGATGTGATCTTAATTATCTTACTGTCACTTTCTAGTGTGAGACTGAACATTGCTGAGTGAACAATTTTCTGTGTATGCTTTAATTGCAGGCAGCCAGCAAAGAAGTGGAGAGAGATTTCAACTCTGTTTACTCCAGATTAGTGCTTTGTAAAACTTACAGGTGAGACATGGAGTAACTTAAGATCTAACCTTCTCTGAATTCTCTTAACAGTGATTTCTTGATATAACATCCGGTCTGATCCTTGTCTCTTCAGATTAGATGAAGATGGGAAGGTGCTCACACCTGAAGAGCTACTTTACAGGGTACGTTCAACAACAGAATAGGGTATATGCGGAAGTATGCTAAAGGACTTTTAATTTGTCAGTAACCTGGCTTAAGCGTTTCCGGTGAACTGTATACCTATGCAGAATCGGCACGTTTAAGGTCTGTTTTCTTTAAAAATCAGCGATCTCCACTGACTGAGTGATATCCGATATAAAGTGAATGTACAAGAAGCTCTGCATTGAATTAAATTTTTTTCCCGCCATGTCTTTAAAATATAAACATTTATTTTACCCCAGTATATTTAATGGAGCTTCTGCTCTAGCCTGACGGGCGCGTGCGAGTAAAAGGCTTTTCGTTTCGTTTTACGCCTGAGCAACTAAATAATTGCCAAAGTCTATTTAAATGATTATATTTTAATTACATTACAACGTCGATGCTGTAAAAAGAACTGTATAAAATGGAAAAAAGTCACATTAATCGTACACTGAAAGGTTATCAGTATGGGAAGAAACACTAGCTCTGCGTATACCCTATAAAAATAGTAATCGCATCATCTGTTGGAGAAGTTGAGCAGTTTTGTGTCTGTGCATTGAGCGCCCTCTACCTGTTATCTTAGGCAGTGCAGTCGGTCAACATGAGCCACGACACTGCACACGTTCAGATGGACGTCAAGTTCCGCTCACTCATCTGTGTAGGCTTAAAGTAAGTCACCCTGCTATTTTTACCACTGCATAATATCCAAGTGTGTGGCATCTACAAAATTTTTAGCTTTGTTTGTGTGTGGTGTCAGTGAGCAGGTGCTGCATCTGTGGCTGGAGGTCTTGTGTTCCAGTATGAGTGCTGTGGAGAAGTGGTACCATCCCTGGTCTTTCCTGCGCAGTCCTGGCTGGGTTCAGATCAAGTGTGAACTCAGGTGAGACTGAATCTCTGCTGATGGGCTGCAATTGAGCTTAAAAAGGATTTGAACCAAAGAGGAAACTGAAATTGCTCATTTTGAGGTGGGGGGGGGGGGGGGGGGGGGGGGGTTATGGGGTTAATGCTTTATTGTACTTTTTTCAAGACTACCATATTTTACAGAAAGCAACGTGACTTTAAAGCCTGGTTTATACTTATGCGTCGAGTGATGGGCAGGTCCACAGCGCATGCCTTTCACGTTGCCGTGCACTTATACTTCTGCACGCTGCTTGTGTGGCTCTGCAATAAAACTTCCGAAACGCTAGCTGGCAGTGAGGGTTTTTATGTTCCTCTGTTTCAATCTTCTTCGCTAGTGTTTTGTTTTTCTGAATGCTACCTTAATCTACAACTTGCTCATTTTGAGGCGGGAACTGGCGGATATGCAACAACCACCCTGGACTGGACCGCAGAAAAAATTATATCCTGTCCATTAATTAAAAAAAAATTGACCTTGTATTTTTTTTGTCATGCTATGGTGAAACTGCAATGTCTCTGCCCAAAGTAAATTGTAAAAAGACGAAAGCACAATTATTATTACAGATATAGATTTTTGTTCAACTACACACCAATATTATCAGTCCTCATGGACGTTGTCACTAATCTACAACTTTATAATATTATATAGATATTGTTTATATTATATAGAAATTGTTGTTGTAATATTACTAAAAAGTAAATAGCTCATCATAAACGTGTCAGTAACTAACTGTTATAGTATATGTTCTGCTTTCAGAGTTCTCTCAAAGTTTGCCTTCAGTCTTTCCCAAGACTGTGAGCTGCCTACCAAAAAAGAGGTGAGTGATTGGCACTTCCTGCACACACACATACACAGAGCATCTCACATGTCCTCCCACATGCAGATAATCTCACGCACACACACAGGCTAACATGCATCTGCGTGTTTGTCTGTTCTTCCAGAAGTCTCCTGTTCTCAAATCTGAAGTGGTGGATGTCTTGGTGCAACATCACCTCTTTAGTTGGGACCTCTAGGTAACGCTGGCGACTAGTTAGTAGCCTGCTGCTTGATAACTAGCTGCTAAAGCAACTTGTAGTGGTGGTAGAAGCTTAGTAGCTGTAGAGCTTGGTGTGTGTATTTCTCTTTTGTTCACTGCTGTTTACATAGTAGATTTACAAAGTGAGCACAATTTACATGCACACTAATATGCTAATAACTGTCAAAAATCAGTTTGAGGTAACCTGTTTTACTGGTTTATATGCAAATCGGTAACCTGATAACGCAAGTAAGTCTTGACTGAAAAAAAAAAAACAATAAGCTTTTTTCCTAGAAATGTGATTCATTTTGTATGCGAGACATTGTTATTTTTGTTAAATACAGCATTAAAAGCCCAGAGTATTATAAAATATCAGTGTGGAACTTGCACAGACTCAGTCTTATATTTGAAGTGTCTATGATTGTACCTTTTCTGCATGAAATGACCGCATATTTGTACAATTTCTAAGAGGCTTGGAGACAGTTTCCAATACATTCCTGATAAATCCTCTTCATTTCTGGATGAGCTCAGATCTGCTGTGAAGAACACATGCTAAGTGTTTACATGCCACATAAAATTAGAGCAATGGGCAAAAATGCGTGGTGATTGGTTTGTTTAACTGGTTTATGCTTATGCTAATATACAAGACCACACACTTTTTCTGCTTATGAACTTTTTCATGTTTAAAAGCAATATTTTTGATTAAAAAAATAAAATAAAATAAATTTGGTTCAAAACGAATTGACCAGAGTTAATTATCACTGCCAAAGCACTGATGAAAAATTTAGCCAGAGGCAGGGGAAGGTTGTCATGATTCAGTAAAATTCAGTCAGTAGCCGGGAAAGAGTTAGGCCTACTTGCATTACGGAGATGCATGTAAACACGCTCACTAATGCCGAGTTCAGACTGCATGATTTTCAAAGTAGTCGTGTCACGGATGTTTTCACACTGCATGACTATCTGGGGTAGCATTCCGTCGGTGCTTTGTTTACACTGCAAGATGTATAGGCGACACGGTGGTTCACACTGCATGACTTTAAAATGGGAAGAATCAACTTCATCCAAACTACGTTTCACAACCAAACACACAAGAGAAGACATGAAAACAACGCGCGGTCATCTTGTTGTTAGCTACATTATGAGAAAGACGCCTTTAGTGGGGTAGAAAATTAACTTATTTTGCTCACCTGGCTTTGAGGGGAGCAATTTCTCTTAAACTTTTTTTTTTTTTTTCGACCCGGTTGTGCGTATTGATCAGATGACACGTCAAACAGACACTGTGCTCCTGCCAAATTTCCAGGAGTTTTTCCTCAATTTCTTGGGTCCAAATAAACTGAAAAGGAGCGCTTTTAACTTCTCCCCCAGCCTCCCGCTTGCCTGCAGGTACCCAGTAGTGAATGCTGCTCTCTCATTGGCTGTAGATGATTGTTGATGTTATTTTCAATCAGAGCACATTTCACACAGCATGATTTGAATCGCCGACAGCTCCAGATATTTAGCACGCCAAATATCTGAATATCAATTCAGATTAATTTTATTATTGAACAACAACCATGTTTTCAATGAACCCAAAAAACTCATTAATATCAAAGCTGAATATTTTTGGAAGTTGCTTTTAGTTTTAGCTATTTTAGGAGGATATCTGTGTGTGCAGGTGACTATTACTGTGCATAATTATTAGGCAACTTAACAAAAAACAAATATATACCCATTTCAATTATTTATTTTCACCAGTGAAACCAATATAACATCTCAACATTCACACATATACATTTCTGACATTCAAAAACAAAACAAAAACAAATCAGTGACCAATATAGCCACCTTTCTTTACAAGGACACTCAAAAGCCTGCCATCCATGATGAACGGATCAAAACACTGACAGAATCCATCAACATTGCGTGCAGCAGCAACCACAGCCTCCCAGACACTGTTCAGAGAGGTGTACTGTTTTCCCTCCTTGTAAATCTCACATTTGATGATGGACCACAGGTTCTCTATGGGGTTCAGATCAGGTGAACAAGGAGGCCATGTCATTAGTTTTTCTTCTTTTAGACCCTTTCTTGCCAGCCACGCTGTGGAGTACTTGTGGACGCGTGTGATGGAGCATTGTCCTGCATGAAAAGACTTCCTGTACCACTGCTTGAAGGTGTCTTCCAGACACTGGCAGTAGGACTGGGAGTTGAGCTTGACTCCATCCTCAACCTGAAAAGGCCCCACAAGCTCATCTTTGATGATACCAGCCCAAACCAGTACTCTACCTTCACCTTGCTGGCGTCTGAGTTGGACTGGAGCTCTCTGCCCTTTACCGATCCAGCCACGGGCCCATCAAGACTCACTCTCATTTCATCAGTCCATAAAACCTTAGAAAAATCAGTCTTGAGATATTTCTTGGCCCAGTCTTGACGTTTCAGCTTGTGTGTCTTGTTCAGTGGTGGTCGTTTTTCAGCCTTTCTTACCGTGGCCATGTCTCTGAGTATTGCACACCTTGTGCTTTTGGGCACTCCAGTGATGTTGCAGCTCTGAAATATGGCAAAACTGGTGGCAAGTGGCATCTTGGCAGCTGCACGCTTGACTTTTCTCAGTTCATGGGCAGTTTATTTTGCGCCTTGGTTTTTCCACACGCTCCTTGCGACCCTGTTGACTATTTTGAATGAAACGCTTGATTGTTCAATGATCACGCTTCAGAAGCTTGGCAGTTTTAAGAGTGCTTCAACCCTCTGCAAGATGTCTCACTATTTTTGACTTTTCGGAGCCTGTCAAGTCCTTCTTTTGAGCCATTTTGCCAAAGGAAAGGAAGTTGCCTAATAATTATGCACACCTGATATAGGTTGTTGATGTCATTAGACCACACCCCTTTTCATTACAGAGATGCACATCACCTAATATGCTTAATTGGTAGTAGTCTTTCGAGCCTATACAGCTTGGCGTAAGACAACATGCCTAAAGAGGATGATGTGGTCAAAATACTCATTTGCCTAATAATTCTGCACTGCCTGTGTATATATATATATATATATATATATATATATATATATATATATATATATATATATATATATATATATATATATATATATATATACAGTACATAATAATAATGTAATGACATCATCTTTTTTTTTTTTTTTTTTTAGTTATTAATGTAATATTTTGTCATGCAGAAGAGAGGTTTTTTCCTATGCCCAGTATGGTTTTGTTCAGATTGCATTTCCACTGCAGTTTAGTAGCACTTAAAGTAGGTGGATTTATCGTTAAAATTGTGCTACCTCTACTGCTGTCACATCATCGTAAACATGATATAAACAAACGTTCGACACAAACAAATATAAACATTATATTTAAATGTAAAGAGATTGGGGTTTCGTTTCATATGGCACTTTTTGTAACAGTATAGGTCGCTTGGAATTAGGCATGGGACGATAACCGTTTCAGGTTTGAAAAAGTCAAGGTTTTAAATCCGCTACAATATATGCAAGTTGTTTTTTTTTTTCATTTTTTGTTTTAAGTTTGTTTTAGGACAACAGTATCTCCTGCAGAAAAGATATGTAAAGATGCCATTTAAAATTGTAAAGAAATCTGTGTTTTAGGAACTAATGTAGACAGCAGAAGTCAATCCTTCATTTGAATTAATTAGCCTGACATGTTTACTGCTTCAAAATATTATAAATGTTTCTCAATAAAATATATTGTGTTCAAAGCGGAAAAAGTTTTAGTTTTACCCAGACTTTTAAAAAGAATAGATTTTAGAGCAGTAATCACAATACTGTAAAACTGTGATACTTTTATAGGTTATCATACCGTCAAAATCTTATACTGGCCCATGCCTACTTGGAACCTCACCCGAGGTAGTACTTAAAAAGTAGCAGGTACAAATTATGAAATGCAGTGAAAAGCCCCCAAACCAAACCGCTCAGCATCTTCCAGTGGAAAAGTGCTTTTTATGTGAACAGGCTTTGGAGGACATTCTGAGTGTCTGCTTCAGACAGACTTCCTGTGATAAGCTAATATATATCAAGAATACATGCTCAGCCTCTTTCTGTCTGGATGGATGTAGGCTTTATGCTAATGGAGTGTTTGCCGTATTCTTTAAATAACATTGAGAGGCATTACCTGCTGTTCACAGTTCAGTGAAGCAACATTCACTGTTAGCGCTAATGTTAGCCAGCAGAAGAATCACTGCTCTGACCTTTAGCTGTGTTGTTAAAGTGGTTCTCTTGTCTCCAGTGACCTTTTTGACTTTGACTGGAGCTCTGAAGCTCTGACAGAGTGTCCTGTTTAATTACAGTGAGGTAGTTGTGAAAATCAGCAGGAATGCTGATGTTTTAATTAGCTAAGCCATTCAAGGTAATGGAGCAGTGTTTAACCAGTGCACTTGTGAAGACGCATCACCAAACGACTCATTTTACCCTGCTCTTTTTTTTATCAGGAGAAGGAGCAGAGGCCTCTGAAGGAGGGAGTTCAGGACATGCTGGTGAAACATCACCTCTTCAGCTGGGACATCGACGGCTAAACCGCCACACACATCCCCACATCACTCTCCAGCTGCAGAAAAACAGGGCTCACATGCCAAATTCATCTTCATTTCACGTACTGCTAAATGTCAGATGGCTGAACTGGTGAGTGTTTGTGAGTCTTGGCACAGTAGTTGACTTTTTGTCACTCTTTTAAGAGTCTTTCTGTACAAAGGAGATTCTGTACACAGAATCAAACCACAGAACGGGCCGCTGCCGTCGGCCTGCAAGAACTTCCTCTTCTCTGACGCTAAATAATTGTTGCACCATTTGGGTAAATGAATGCTGGATTTTCACATTTCTGTCCATTTACTCTCAAATAGTTCTGACTGCCAGTGCTTCTGGATTAGTTAGTGGGTGAGATTTGAGTCAACATCCTGTAGGATTGTTTTGAGAAGCTGTTTTAATGTCTGAATGATCACGCATGTACAATCAGAGGTTTAAACACGTTAGGTCAAACACATTTTCATAATTTCACTCTGCGGTCTCCAATAGTCCTCATACTTTGTTCAAGATGGTCTCCAAAATGACAGAATCGAGTCTGTTTTCCACTATGTTTTAACATAAGATTTCACTTGCAACAAAGTATTTTGACATGACATATGAATTGATAAAGATATAACTGTATGTAGCTCAGACTGCAGCATTAAAACACTTGATTGGCCTCTTTTGGGCCTTGAAGAACATCCCTGATTCATTGTTATTGGTGTGCAGTGAATCAGCTTTGTGTTACATATCTTGCGTTTTTCTTATGAACCGTATAAAGAAAACTGGTATTTAGCATTTTTGAGATGTCAAATTGCTAAAAGTATTGTAATGGCCAAGTTCTGAATGAATTTATGAATCGCTCTGATATCTAGAAGTCTGCTAGAATGAAACAAGAGCTGACAGACACCATCAGATGGAGCAGTAAATGAAAGGCAAAACCTCCATTTCATAGTTCTTGTAATTGGTAAACTTGATTGTTCAGAACCAAAAAATAGTCTGTAATGGTTGAGCATGATCGTCACACTGGGATTTAGGTCATATCCACGATCACTGAGAATAATGTGTACTTAAATAAAAATCTATATCTGTAAGAGTTATGGTGCTCTTGTCTTTATTATGACGTACTTTAGGGGCTTTTATATTTGCTGGATTGGAGTGTAGAGCGCTCATTGTTTCACTACAGGATTGAAGCAAAATGACAACAACATAAATACAAGATCACAATGATTTTATAAAAATGTATTAATGGTCGGAGCTCAGTGCTAAGGATTTTTTTTCTGCTGTCCAGAGGGATATTGAACATAAGTAGAATTAAGAAAGCCAGGATAACAGAAAAAGCGCAGCTTGACCTAGTTTATTCAGTGAAATCTGGCTTGTTCTATTGCACATTTGCTGAGACAGGATTACAACCTGCCGCTTAGTCAAGCTCAGTGTAGATAAGTTGAGATAAGTGCATGTTCACAGTATTCTGAGACCACAGGATTGATCAATGATGCAAAAATGAATCAAACCTGATGCAAACCAATCAGGTGACAAGTTAAAAAAATAAAACATGCCTTCTTGCCCACAAACTCCCATTAGTTTCTTGCAAAGACCTCTACCCAGCAAGCAGTTTTTGTTTTTAAAAGATGTCTAATAGATATCTGATAGACGTCTAAACATAGTCATCTTGGCTAAAACAAGGCTAAACTTTAGCTGTCAGTGAAAATCTAATACGTCTAAGAATAGCCCAAAACTAGACTAGTCATCAAATAAACAGAAATGAATGACCACACATATAAAGTCTGTGTAATCTGTTTATTTGATGACTAGTCTAGTTTTGGCCTATTCTTAGATGTCTAGATTTTCACTGACAGCTAAAGCTTAGCTTTGTTTTAGTCAAGCTGTCTACATTTAGACGTCTACTAAACACAAAATTGTTTGCAGGGTACTTGAGCGACAGCTTCTAACAATGGAAAGATGTTAACAAATCAACAGAATTTATCATAAATGTGACCACACTCTTAAAAAATATGTTGGGTTTTATTAATCCAATGTTGGGTCAAATACGGACAAATTCAGCACTGGGATAATCTTTTAAAAATTTCATTTGAAATACATTTTTTACAAAGCTGTTGGGTTTGTCCATATTTGACCCAGCAGTGGGTTAATACAACCCAGCCTTTTTTTTGCAGCAGCAGCAGCAGCAGCAGACGTGCAAGTTATGTACAGGAAATGTATCATTAATTGCAAACACTTTACCACTATGCACATCTATTCAATCTATTTTATCTGTCTGATTAATCTCTCATTTATCTTGTAATTGCTTTTATTGTATTGTAAAACATCAGTTTTATCTCCTTTCTATCCTTATATATATATATATATATAAAAAAAGTATAGCTAATATATTAGAATGCATAATATATGCATGTTTGTTGCGGTTTTTAAAATGACTTCAGTGGTCAAAGTGGCGAGGTTAGTAATGTGTAAAAGATACGTTTGCAGAGACTAGTGTGACTTGAGACTTTAAGTCTTAATGAATTAATTATTTTAAATAATTTCAATGATTCACACTAACTTAAATTAAATTGCTATAGTACATCAACGATATGGACTTTTAAATTTCACAAGTGTTTTTTTTTTCTCAAGACAAGCCTTTAGTCATTGATCTCTGAATTAAATGATGTTAAAACGCTTCAGAAAGTCTAGCAGAGACAAAAACCCAACACACTCCTGAAATTCTCAACATCAGTTTATTTGTATATTGTTTGTGGAAATGAGTTTCACGACATGTAAACGCAGAGAATGGTCCAGCTCATCAATTTGCCTGAAAGGAGCGAACACTAAAAGTACTTGGTAAAGCAGTAAAACCATCTGAAATGATTTATAGCACATTTCTGGAGGCCGCTCATCTCATTTTTTTTTTCCTTATTCAAGAACAGCTGGCACTATTTTGGAAAGTTTCCCCATTAGGAACAATTAGGGGAAAGAAAACTGAGATCAAATGGTTGAATTTGAAATATCTTATTAAAACAGTTGAATATATTGGCAGAACCTGAGCAAAGTGCATCAGCCACACTTGAGTGAATTTCTCAGCTTAATCAAAGATTTGAGGAACTCTAAATACACTAATTAGCAATGAGTTTAATTAGATCAAGTATTTAATTGCCAATTGTCATTTCACACAAAACTAGCTGCCAACAATCAGTGTCCCATTAACTTCAGCTCATAAAAACCAAAAGCATCTGAATCGGTCCAGCTCTAACATCATGGTCCACAATAAAAACACTAGCTCGAATGAAAAGCGGTTGAGTGACGAGGCTTGTTAATAATCCCTTTAAAACAGCTACATGAGTTTTACATCATTCCAATGAAATTACCTTCAAAAAAAAAAAACAGTTGAGCAAGTACATGATGTCGTGTTCAGCAAGAAGAAACCGAGGTAAAGTTTATCCTTCAAGTCGACATTTACAGCCAAAACAGAGCCACCATGCAGTAAATCGGTCCTATAGTCTCAATATCTACGGTATATACAGTCTACGGACACACGCACGTCTTAAAATAAGTTAAAATTGATAAAAAGGGCGTGCGTGTGCTGGTTCTGTGAACGGTTGAGCCTGGTCACTGGAGTGCTGTGGTCCGTGTGGGTTGCTAAAAGGCATGAGTAAAAGATGGATGGATAGATGGCCAACTGGACTCTTGAGTTTAACATCCACCGACGGCACCGGCGAGGGTCACTGTGGAGTTGCTTTGAGGTTTGCCTTTGTGCCGCTGACCTCCTCGTCTTCTGCCTCCAGACTTTGGCTTCAGGAATAAAAGAGGAAAGAAGTTGATTGAGATGATTGTTGACTTCTGAACTTCACATCTGATCCTGATCTTTTTTTTTTTTTTTGCTGTGCTGCAGGAGTTTTGCTAAACCATTGAGATCGTTGTCGTTCTGTGATTTATAGTTTTGTATTTGGGTAATGCATTTTTGTTCTGGTGCTGACTGTGGCATGTTTTCACACATTTTAATTAATTTTAGACAACACAATACCAATGTTATGACTCTAGAAATCAATATTTAGTTTTAGAAATCAATTTAATAACAGATTTTTCAATCATTTTTTGTTATTTTCTGAGAGTGGAATGCTCTTAAATTTCAATATTTTTATTTGAAATTGAAGAAATATTATCTAAACTTCAACTAAAACTAAATATTACAGTTAAAAAAGAATGCAATAGTAATAAGCTCAATAGTTAGTCCATAAACAGTTCATTAGTATTAATCAATTTGAAAACAAATTACACAAGAAGCTGAGTTTTGTCTGGTTGAATTCTTGACAGATGATTTAATCTCAAGGGGTCTCAAACTGGATTCCTGGAGGGCCGCAGATCTGCAGTTTTGCTCCAACCCTAATCAAACACAGCTGATCCAAATAATCGAGGTGTTCAAGACTACCAGAGACTACTAAGCAGGTGTGAGTTAGAGGTGGTTGAAGCTAAACTGTGCAGAGCTGCGGCCCTCCAGGAATTGAGTTTGAGACCACTGATTTAAAATAACTGAAGTATTGTTAAAATGTTAAGGCAGAATTTAGAAATTTCAAAAATTAAAGATTTAAGATCGTTCACCCACCCCGAAAAAATCAATAGGTGCCAACAACCAGCATTTTTCAAAATATCTTTTCTGTTCAGCAGGAAACTTAAATAGGTTTTGAACAAGTCGGGGAAGAGAAAATAACAATTTCTTTAATTTTTCAACTAAAAAACTGTTTAAGTTAATGTTTATCTTTAAAATGTAAAAACCTAAAATTGGAATAAACGAACAGACAGGTATATCAGAAAGGTCTAAAACTCAACCAATAAACAAAATCAACCATTTTCAAAATTCAAAACCTCTTGTGTTGTGGACAAGAAAGGTGTCATTTCCTGACCAAGCATCACTCATCGTCTTCAGCAACCACATTATTGCCTCAGAAGAGCTTCTGTTCAAAATTTCAGTCATTAATATTTGGTTGACTATTATCAGAACAGAAGGCTCACAGCCGTTCTAGTAATGACTTCCTAAATGCACAGCATATTTAAAGCCTTCTATAAGGAAAACTCCAAAACCAGACACCTAGGGCTGGGCGATTTGGCCTAAAATCTAAACCTCGATTAATTGAACATTAACTCGATTACGATTAATGAACGATTATTTTATTTATTTTTTTTTTTACCCTTACAGCTCACTGACAATTTAGGTAAATCAAGGGTGCATTACATGATTTTAAAATAATTGAAAGAAACACATCATCTATGATCATTTACTGAAACTCAACGTTGAACAACTGAAATTAAAACACATTTTGCTGAAAACAGTCACTTTTTTTTCTTATAAAAAAAAAAAAAAAAAAAAGTGAAAAGTAACTTGCACTTTTGAAAACAAAATTAATTATTTTCAGTGTTTTTTCATATTAAAAGTAGACAATACTCTTTTCTAAATAACTCTTGTATATCCTGTAAATAATATTTTTAACAGTGCATTTCTTGCATCTTCTGTAAACAAATATTTGAATGTAAATCATAATAAAAAAATTTAATAAATACTTTATTTTAAGTATAAATCAGCCTTAAGAGCAGGGTCATGTGACTCCAAAGATGGCAAGTAATTAAAAAAAAAAGCCCTGTAAAAATAAGATTGATTATAGGTTCTGAATGTCAATTACTTTTCGACTAATCGTCCAGCCCTACAGACACCCTTTCCATAGGACATTCGGTGGTCATAAACCTCACTCAATTCCATCGCACAGTAATCTTTTTGTAAAAGGATGCATCATGCAAATCCTTTGAAACCATCAAGACCATATAAACATCACAAGTCCAGTGAGGGGGGATTAACAGTGTTGGGAATGAGTGAGTCACTTGGTTCCCTTGTTTTACCTTGTTCTCTTTGTTTTGAGGGTCCTCCTCCATTTCTGTCTGAAGCAGTAATTTGAAAACAAAAAAGTAAACGAAAGCAAAACAGAGCATTTTATGGGAAAATGAAGGAAGGAAGAGTGGAGCAAACAACGGGTGAGGAAAAATGAAATATTTGAAATATGCGTGAAACAAAATTGAAACAAGGAATGAAGAGAAAAAGTGAGAGAGGTATTAGACTGGACAGAGCAGACAAAGCACAGCAGGAAAGCACTACTTTTAAGCGCATTAGTCTGGTCATGATTACCTGTTGTGATGTGTTCTGAGCGGCTGGCGGTGCTGTGCTCACGGCCTCCTCACTGGATGGGGCTCCTCCGTCCTCTCTTCTAGCCGGGGTTTTCTTTGTTGACTGCATCTTAATTTGAGGAGGTTTGGAGTTTGATGGCTGATTATTTGTTGACAGGAGTAACTACAAGCCAAGAAACTAAACGTCATTTAAATTATTTTTTAAAATAATAAAAAAAAAACTAAATAAGTAAATAAAATAAAACTTTTTTTTAAGCATGGTTTGGTTTAGTATATCCCACTTTTGTGGGCTTTTCCACTTTGCTCCATACCTAGCACCTGGTAATTTTCGATGAGGCTCCAAACGAGCCGTAGCATTACCAATACACACACACTGCTGATCACAGAGACACATTTCAATAGTCAGCAGCACTCACTGTATTGCTGGTTAAACTAAATAGTTTTTATCTAAACTGAAAGAAAAGACACCTGAAATGGCCATCATGATCAGTACTAGACACTCTCCTTGGTAACCATGAAGCAGATGGGATGACCCAGTATGAAACTTTTTTCAGGAAGTCTTGGAAGTAGAGGCAGTGCAACTATACTGATAATCCCACCCACTTTAAATGGTCCTAAACTGCAGTGGAAATGCAAACTGAACAAGTCGAGATATACCGCACCATACCATGCAGAGAAAAAGCAGCTTTGAGTAATCCTTATTTTTTTTTTTTTCGTATTGTGACGCAGTTCCTAGAAAAACGGAATATTAAACACCACAACAGTGGGCGTGGCTTGTTTTTCTACTGCAAGCTGATTGGATGTAGGCATTTCATTCAGAAAGATGGGGAAAAGTGTTTGGCGAGAGTTATTACAACCTAACAGACACCTCCACCTCACCATTTGTGTTTGCTGTAAAAACTGACAGTTGCAGCAGTGTGATTAAATATGTTTGCCACGCCCATTACCTCAAAATCCCGTAATCTGAGAATAAACAGGAAGTGCATTTTCAGATTTCATTTAAAGATTTGAAGGGCAAACATTTTTTTTCTTAATAATATGCACAGATTAATTGTTCACCACAAAACTAGCAATGTGAGCTAACAAAATCATACGATTATAATTTTGATTTCTTGGGGACTTTAAGTAAAAATTGCACATCATCAAATTAATTAAAAATGCCTACAGAGAAACATGAAACCGCTTAATTTAAACCAAGCAAACAGATCTCCAAATGGAATCGTTCACCCAAACATGAAAATGTCCTGATTATTTATTCCAAGACATAAACAATTCTTTCTTCAGCTGAAAGAAAATTCAGCTTTTAAAAGAATAGGCTGCAGTCTTTTTTTTCCATCTAATGCAAGTGAATAGGGCTCAGTTTAGACCATCCTTGAAGATCCAAATGTACTTTTTATGAAGCGTTAAAAGAAATGCAAATGATCAGTTACTTTAATACAAGTAAAATAAAAATAATGGTTTGGTTTTTTTCCCTGACAATTGCAATGCCAAATATTTCACACAAAAAATAAAAATGCTTGGTTCAGCTGGTGGTTCACAAAAATAATAATAATAATTGTGTCTTGGTTTTCTTTTTCTACATGTCAGAATACCCATTTTTTACAGGCAGTATGGCATATTACCATTAGAGCAAGCAGCGCAATACATGGGTGTTGTATTGCCCACAATAAACGCACCCTGATCTGACACAGAAAACACAAGGTGAACATACTCATCTCTGCTGACTTTTTGGTGCACATATGTATTCTTGGAGCGTCATACAATTACAGTTGGACCACTGAAGTCACATGGAATGTTTTGACAATATTTTTGGTTCGTTTTGTGTACTTTTATTATCTCGGGAGTAGGGCCAGACAGAGTCTGTGGACATTTTTTGCTATTTCTGCAGAGAATTTTGTAAAAAAATCTGCAGATTTATGCGGAATGATTTTGGGAGTATCATGACTAAATATATCAAATAAAACATAACAGCTTTTCAACTTTTATTGAAGGTTTACAATGCAAATCATCTAGATCAACTTATTTGGTAAATAAAGCAAGTCTCTCATATAATACATCTAATAAAGGACAGAAAATACTACTGCACAAACTGTAAATAAATCATATGAACCCTTTCATATCAGTCAATATTATTACTGAATTAATTTAAAAACTGAATAATTATAAATTTACACACATTTACACAAATAAATAAATAGACAATGATGGGCTAAAATCTGGGGAAATCTGCACATTTCTCTGCACAGATTCTGTGTGGGCCTACTCATGACTCTTGCTGTCTATGTAGGATGAGAAAGTTCTCAGATTTCATCTAAAACAATCTTAATTTGTGTTCTTAAAAAGAAGTCTCAGGGGATTGGAACAACATGATGGAGATGAATTAAGAACAGAAATTTCATTTTGGGTGAACCATTTAACTTTTCAGTCATCTTAAGCACAGTGAAGCTGACCTTAGTGATGGTGCCCACAGCTTTGGTTCTTCCCTCTCTGAAGACGAGCCTCTGGTCTGTGTGCAGGTACTCTGGGGTCTTGATGAAGCGGAAGTGTACGGTAGCCTTGTCTCCTGTGCGTAAGCAGTCTCTGGTCATAGACAGTATAGTGGCTGTCTGCCTTATGCTACCGCAGTGCACTGTGGGAAGGGAGAGAAATGGTAAAAGGAAAATCTCACATATTTGCATTCAACAGCAATCAAGGGTGTGTGCATATATATCTCACCCATTGCTTGATATCTAGGCGAGATGGTTGTCGGGTGATGTAAAACTAGTATCTCTGCCTCAAACTCCCAGTATGCCTGTGGGTTTAATCTCGGCGACACCATGACCATTCCTTTCCTTATTGAAGAGCGCTTGATCTAAAGGAGAGGCAGATAATGAGAGATGAATAAAGTACAATTCATCAACTAATGACTCCTCTTTAAGGGATAATTCTGTCAATTGTGTCATCATTTAATCACACTCCACTTTTTCTTTCCAGTTTTTGAAGAACACTGAAAACCAGTCACTGACTTCCATGCTGTCACTTTGGTAGTCAGTGAACGACTAGCAGTTTCCAATATTCTTCAAAATACCTTCTTTTGTGTTCAACAGAGAAAAGAAACTCATAAATGTTCAAAACCATTTAGGTGAGTAAATCTTAATTTCTGGGTGAACTGTACAATAAAAAGTGAATTAAAGAGTGAATTAAAAAGGAATGAGTTAGCAAATTGAACAATTCTCTAAGCGAGTGTGATTCAGAGTAAACTGTTTGCAACTAATTCGTTTAGGGATATTAATGTTCCAGTTATGCTTGATTCATAAATAAGCCAGGATTAGTTTTTATATAAATGATAAAGATTCACAACATAGCCTGCCCATAAGTGGCCAGTAGGAGAGACTGTGTTAAAGTGCAGCCACACCTAAATACTACAGAAGTTGTAAAGGCGTTATATGACATCACACATGACAAGGTCCTAAAAAAATTATTATTATTAAAAATAAAAAAGTTGAAACAATCATAAGGTGCGTCCCAAATCACATACTTGTGCACTATTCTACGCCATTTTGTAGTATAAATAGTGCAAGCAGTGTGTTCACACTGAAAACTCTAAAAATAATAAGTGCACTTAAAATACCCAGATG
Organism: Danio kyathit; assembly: GCA_903798195.1. Classification (NCBI taxonomy): domain Eukaryota; kingdom Metazoa; phylum Chordata; class Actinopteri; order Cypriniformes; family Danionidae; genus Danio; species Danio kyathit. Next base: position 43,372,880 of record LR812521.1, on the reverse strand, counting down.
ATGCACTTATCATTAAAATTAGGTGTGGAATGATGGACACTTCACACACTCAACGGCCGCAGCTTTGCTCACATAGCAGCAGGGACGAAGCTTTCGGGCACTGATGTTGGACTTTATTTACTTTGAATTGTGAAAGCAAAATTCTCTTATGAGAGTGATTACAGCGCCTTCCAATGGTGAATGCGGATATACCCATGGCAGGTGTTAGTTGGTACTTTGGTCATTTATCTCACCAACTTGGCAACCATCAAACATCATCAGGGAAACAGTTTGAATTTCCACTTAGTGTTCCATTTGGGACAACACTACATGCATATATTATGCTGTTGAGTGTGTACATGCATAAGTATATAGTGTGCCATTTGGAACGCTACATCTGTATTCTCTTATTTCATCAAAGGAGGTGAGCCTTGCAGTATCTCTGGGGAGCTCTAAACAGCGTGGGCCATTAGAATCGCTCTAAGTACGTAATTAAAAGAATGGGGGGAAAATGCAAAATGGCATATATATATTTTTTTTTAAATTATTGAAAAACTGCAGTTTTCCTGTACAGTGGTCCCTCGCTTTAACGCAGCTCACCCATCACATCCTCGCAGTTTTGTGGATTTTTTTTTTTTTTTGCAATTTGCTTTATTTATTTATTTTTTTTTACAGCGGATTGTGTTCTGCATCCTGATGAGCACATTGACAATGTTCTACGGCCAATCATTACACAGAACACAATCAATCTCCTCAGTGTCTCTTGTACAGTACAGAATGCGTTCAGCTCGTCAAATTAACATAGATCTTCGATCGCCAGCAGTGCGAGTTCCAACAAGGAGGCAAATAGGGTTGTTACTGTCATCAGCAAGACCACCATAAAGGTGGTCGCAAACCGGATGCGCATGCCATGATTCGCATCGCAGCGGCATGCATTGTAGAATTGTAAACATAGGTTCATATCAGTGTACGCACACCGGCGTTGCAAGTTGGCGGCTGTATGCAGTGCCAAGCTATGACTCAGGACACCGTTTATATTTCTGCTGCGCCACAGAGCACCATCTGAATAATTTCATTTTAAAATAACATGCGAATGTGCATGTCCAATGTGTTACTTTTTAATGTTCATGTGCGCGGCACATCTGGTGTCCGGCCCCCTTAAGGATGGAATTTGCTTTAGCTTTGTGCATCAGTGACTGCAGGAAAAAGAACATTACGCTGGATGCCTACATTATCCGCACAAAGGCTAAAAATCTTTATGAACCTTTTGCTAACAGCGATGAATGTTTGCGCCTGACAACAGGTTTGATCTTTGGTTTTATTCTATAATACTGGATTAAAGGTTTGAACTTTGTTTAAACGAGAGAAAAGTGTGAAAATGTTAATGCCTGTCTGATACAAGTGTATAAAGTGAGGGGTTTTACAGCCTTAAAACAACAATAATTGTAAAAACTAAGCTGACAACTTTGCAGATTTTGACTATTGCGGGTTATTATTAGAACGTAACTTCCACGAATAACGAGGGACCACTGTATATTGAACTGTGGAGGTACTGAACAGTTTACTATTATTTTGAGTATTGTGGCATCCCTAATATTTAGCCTGTAGCCCACAGCCCATACCTTTTTCAGGGCAAAAGAGGCAGTCTGTCCACCGCGGACCTCTTTCACAGGCATCCTCTTGCGGTGAATGGACTTGACAGTGATGGAGAGAAAAGCACCCAATGGGTCTGGCCCAAGAAGCAGAGTGTCGTTGAGTCGAATCAGCCCTCGTAACGTAGTTCCAGATACTACTGTTCCTACACCCTACCAAAAAAATTCATTTTAAAAATCTGACTTTTAAAAAAAGGGAGCAATACAAATACATGGTCAGAGATGGCTTTCCAGCTTACTGGTACTGAATATGTGTCATCTATCTGGAATTCAGCAGGCTCGTGGTCTTTGAATGAGCTTCTGGAGGACAGCAGGTTTAGGAACATCTTTAGTAGGTCCATGTTCTCTCCTGTGACGTTAGAGATCTGGAAGATTGGACATATTCTGCAAAACAAAGAAATATTTATGTGAACGGGTCAACAACTGCGTTAAACTTCAGCAGCTTAATACAATTTTGCAGTACCTCTCAGAGCTGAAGTTGGATGCTGTGACGATGACATCATCTTTGTTCTGAACTAGGACAGGGATCTTTCTGCAGCCTGGAGACTTCAATATCTTTTGGAGAAGCTTCAGGGTTTCTGAAAAAACAGCATTACATTTATTAGTATGGCCTGCTTATAACTTTTCATACATTTATGATCGGTTGAACAATAGCTTTGCATGGACTGACCTTGAAGTATATTAGCAGGACACATGTCAATCTTAGTAACCACCACAAACACAGGAACATTGAGGGCTAATGCCAAACCCAGGTGCTCTTTGGTCATGCCAACAATTCCTGCGTTACTTCCAATCTATAAAAGTGAAATAGAAAAGAAAAAGATGTTAACAATCCAGTCGTTAATTCACTTCCAAACTCAATCCTGCCACACAGTGCGGCCACATTTAAAGGGATAGTTCTCACAAAAATGTAAATGTAAAAAAGTAAAAGTAAAAAATTTTAAAAGTAAAAATTTACTCTACTTCAATTGCTCAAAAAAAAAAAGATTTTCTTTTCGACCGCAAAACAAGATGGAACAAAGAATAGGCATTCCTCAGTATTTCTACAGAACAAAAGAAATTCTACAGAATTGGTGTTCAACAGAAGAAAGAATTTGATCAAGTTTATAACCACTCCAGTTTGAGTACATTTTTATTTTTGGGAATTTCAAGGTGTGCACCACCCACCAAAACCTTTTTATAATGCCAAACTGGGGTATTTGAGACACCTCGGTTTCTTTGATGAGGCTTTGCCACTAATGGTGGCAGATTTGTTTGACGTCAGAGTTCATTTTATTTGGATAATGTGAAAGATGATTTCAAAGTCTAAAAAGCTCCATTCCAATCAGAATCTAACCTTACTAAAACATACACTCACCGGCCACTTTATTAGATACACCTATCCAACTGCTCGTTAACGCAAATTTATAATCAGCCAATCACATGGTAGCAATTCAATGCATTTAGGCATGCAAACATGGCCAAGACGATCTGCTGCAGTTTAAAGTGAGCATCAGAATGGGGAAGAAAGGTGATTTAAGTGACTTTTGAACGTGGAATTAATGTTGGTGCCAGACGGGCTGGTTTGAGTATTTCAGAAACTGCTGATCTACTGGCATTTTCACGCACCACCATCTCTAGGATTTACAGAGAATGGTCCGAAAACAAGAAACTATCCAGTGAGTGGCAATTCTGTGGGCGCAAATGCCTTGTTGATGCCAGAGGAGAATGGCCAGACTGGTTCGAGCTGATAGAAAGGCAACAGTAATTCAAATAACCACTCGAGGTATGCAGAAGAGCATCTCTGAACGCACGACAAGTCGAACCTTGAGGCAAATGGGCTACAGCAGCAGAAGACCACACCGGGTACTGGTACGGTGTACCTAATAAAATGGCCGGTGAGTGTAGAGGTGAGCTTCTATTGCTGACATATGAATGAATCTAACGATCCTTATGTTTACAGATTAACTTTGCTGAAAATTCTGCCTAACACGTTGCTAGCAGAATGAATTTGTATCATACTTCCACACTTTGTCAGCAGAAACTTTCTTTCAAACCTTTGCATTATATTGCTTTACAAGTTAAACTAAATTTACCAAATCAATCATGGCCAAACAAGGCGTGATATCCCCCATTTTATTTTATTTTTTCTCCTGTGCTGTCCTTCATTACCTAGCAACAGCTGCTACTCTGTTGGCTGTAATGCACTGTGGTGCGGGGGAAGGTGGGACTAGTCAAAATTCTGGCTTGGACAAATCAAAGCTACTGTGAAAGCACCCTCATTAACAGAAATCTACTTTATAGTTACTGATATTGCACATAATTTGACATCATGATAAACTTGGTATGTCATCTGGTAGAGATCATATATAATAATTTCTTCCTTCATTTTTCTTTGGGGTGACTGTTAAGGTCATTGAACAACTTGTAACAAGAATTCTGTTGCAGTTGGTCAATGGTATTTGCCCCACCCCTCCTCCACTGTGATTGGACAGCAGAGTGGCATTTAAGTGACAGTGATGGTCTCAATCTGTAGTTAAAAAATATCTAGCACTCCCTTTGAAAAAGTAAAAAAAAAAAAAAAAAAAAAAAAAAAAAAAAAATTATATATATGTATATACATCTACCCGGAAGCGATGTGATGGTAGAAAAACTGATAAGAAAATATATTATTTTATGCTTTTGCGTTCCCTCGCAAAACTGTTGTTCCACAAACAGTTCCTGTTCACTTCATACATGTCAACCCTCTAGTTTTTGCCGGGATTCTCATGTATTTAACCATTCAATCCCACTATCAGCAGTATTTTCCTAGATTTCTCCCAGATTTTTTATCTTGAAAGCACATTGAAATGAATATAAAAAAATGTCTGCATTTACTTTCTATTCATCAAAGCTGTGCGTTGATCGCCACCCTTCCTGTGCAACCTCTGAATTAGTGAATGCATGTATAAGCGCTGACTGATGGACACGCTCCATATGATAAACTGATCTCAGATCAGCTTCTGCATACGCCATTTAGAGGAGCTAACGTGCAGGACACTTTGGGATTCGGGTTTTTGTGTTTAAACAGACAAATACACTTAATAATATGTAAACATGTCCGTCCTACGCGTTTTATTTTAATCACAACTAATTCACTGAACACCTCTGTTATCAAACAAAACAAAACCAGAGATTCATTTGCTTCTCTCCACTTGTTTGATAACAGAGGTGTCACTTTAAATGGCATGTACAGAAGCTGATCTGAGATCAGTTTATCATACGGAACGAGTTCGTC